>JABWTJ010000020.1:3901523-4265278 GCA_016801875.1 Solanum sitiens
CTTGATCAGAATCCTTGGTGACGTAAGGTTAATGGTTTTGATACTATTCGTAGTAAACTCTTAAGAGCGAAATGATATGGGATATGGTAGTATTGTAAACCCTTCTATATGCTTAATTGTATGCTTGCATGAATGTGATTATGTGATTGTGATAAAATAAGCATAATGAAGCTTTTTGAATCCAAAATCTTGAAGAACCCTAATTCACCTTATTATTGATGATGCCTTGGTATAAAAAAAGGCTTGATGAATTGATAGAATGATGTTAGTGGATCGGAGTGTCACGTTCCGACACATAGTATTATGGGATCGGGTGTCACGAACCGACACGTAGAATTAGGGGATCGGAGTGTCATGTTCCGACACATAGTATTAGGGGATCGAGTGTCACGAACCGACACGTAGAATTAGGGGATCGGAGTGTCACGTACCGACACATAGTAGTAGGGGATCGGAGTGTCACGTACCGACACAAGAGGAAGAAAGATAATGAATCTTGAGAGATGTTAATATACTCAATGTAATGAACCTAAATTCCCAAATGAGTGTGGTATTGAGGCTTGAGTCCTCATGGATGAACTTGGTAGTACTTATTGATGATTATAGTACTTGTTGCTACATGTTGAGTATTGTAGTTGATTTATGATATGAACTGATATATACTGTTTTCTATTTTGAGTTAGCCGATGATACCTACTCAGTACTTGTGTTTTGTACTGACCCCCCTACTTGTTGTTTCTTTCTTTGTTATTTGGGGAATGCAGCAAACGTATACCCGTCGTATCGTCAGCTCAACAGCAATTCTAGCCATCCTTCACTACAACCGGAGTTCAGGGTGAGCTAATGCTTTCTAGCTTTGACTGGATCTTCTCTGCAAGTCTTTGATGCTTTGAACTTCCGGCATGGACCTACCTTTAATTTATTAGCTTCTTAGATACTTTTTGTAGTACTGGAGGATAAGATTTCCTTGTGATGATGACTTCCAGATTTTGGGGATAATGAGTTATAAATTTTAGAAGTTATTTAAATTGATTTCGTTAATGAGTTTTAAGTCTTCCGCTTTGTATTTTGTTCAATATGTTGGGGTTTTAGATTGGTTGGTTCGCTCACATAGTAGGATAAGTGTGGGTGCCACTCGCGGCTCAATTTTGGGTCGTGACAGTTGCATGAACTATGATTAATGACTCCTATAGGAGATATACTTAGTATGAGGGGTATTATAGGAGGCCACTCATTCATGGAACAAATAGACTTCTAAAGTAGTCATGGTGTAGTTCCATTTTATGAGGATTACGAGTAATGACTTTCCTTGATATGAGATAGTGTTTATGAATGTCTCTTTCCTATATGTATGAACTATTAATGATACTAATATATGATCTATATGATCATGGAGATCCAAGGTAGTTCTTAGTGTTGATAGGGTTATGGGGCTTTATCTACACATGGGACAAGTAAAACCTATGGTTACTTATGTGGTTATTCTATTATGATGTAATGATCTGAATAATTGATTATCCATGAGTACTATGTCTTGTAATGAGTGTTATTGCAGTAAGACTATGTTTGGAGACAATGCTTATGGTGATTTTATTATTTCATGTGCTTCGATGAACTATAAGTGAGTGGCTTATGACTTGTGATTTTCCAACTCTTTCAAGATGATGTTCAAAATTGCATAAAGCATGGTTTCAACTAAATGTCCCTTTTAAGCATGTTTTAAATGTTTTATGCATGGCTTAAATACTTAGTACGTTTTTGTGCTAACCCCTTCTATACTAGTTTTACAAAATGTAGGGTTTGGAGATGTGATGTTCTATACGTGGAAGATAGGTTTCTAAGGAACTTGCAACTGAAGACTTGGGGAGTCCTCATAGTTTCGAGGACGAACATACCTTTTTCACTTATGTCTGTACTTTATGTGCTAGAATTATTTAACGGTCGTGTCCCTATGTTTGTATTAATATATATTAAAGTATGATGTTATAAATGGTTTGAGACATAGTGTCATGGGCTCTTCTTCAGTTTATAAAAGACTTCGCTTGTAAATAAAAGTTTTAAATATTCTGCTATTTTCATATGCATTAATGTTCATGATATGCTAAAGTCTTTTATAAGACCTTTTCAAGGTCGAATACGCCGTGTTACGACTAGGGGTGCTCTTGGATCGTGACAGACTATCAAGTTGGCAATAGTTGCTTCAAATGCAAGTTCAAGCTCAACAAATGTATTTGAATGCCCTTACACAAATGATGATTCCATTCTCACACAAATGATGTATAATTATTTATGGTTCTGAAATTAGATACAACACTCACTCTCACAAATAAGAAGACAATGCATGCTTTCACCCATAGGTTTCCCCGTATTTTACAATAAATATTTGTTTCAGCTTTCTCAAGATCAAAAGGGTCTTTCAGGCTTCTAATGGGGCTGAATGCAAAAGGTATGGTCATTTAAGCTCAGTGACTATGATCCTCTCTAAATTTGGTACTCACAACACTTCCTTTCCTTTCGTTTATCAAATTCATTAGTGTTGACAAGTCATCCTTTATTCACTTTTCCGTAGTATGTTTGAAACCCCCTTTTGCTTTTTGTAAATTTTCAAGTTTATTTCACAACTTTTTCTTTTTCTCTTTTTTCTCTTTGATTTATATTGAGGGGTTCAATTTTTTCCAACACAATGGATAGAAGGGATTATTCTTGTACTCCTTGATTATCATTTTCTTTTCACAACATCCCCAACTTAGGCTTTTGGCCTAAGTTGGCTATTTCAAACAAACCATCAATAATGAGGATTATGCGTAATGGTTTGAAAAAGGTTGTGTTTTCATCATGTTTTTTCCATATAAAGGAAAGTCTCAAGGGGTGTTCAAGAGAAGTTCACACACTCACAAGGTAGGTCACAAAATAGGTATATGCACAAATTGGCTCAGACTCTATAAAGTTGCCTAAGGTCATATCAAGAGAAAACCTTATTTAGTCAATGGGACCAACAGGGAAAATTGTAGGTGTTGTCATTCATTGTTCAAGGTATTCTTATCACACAAGGCATTGACACTAAAGTCAAATAAGACTCAAAAATTTTGATAGTGTGCAACGGTCATCACAAGAGGAACAATTTGATAAGTGGCTAATCAAAACAAGATGGAAAGAGTTCACACATTGGTTGTTCAACTTCATTTGGTCTCATCCTAGACGTACATTAATGTTTGTTTGATTTCAAGCACTATTCAAGTCATACGTATTTATCAAAACTGAGACTCAAATTTGCCTAAGAATTGCCACATTTCAAGTACATACAATATTTGGCAAAAATCACTGAAAATTTTGTAATTTTTGAGAAGGGTCAAAATCATTTTTTTATTATAACAAAAAGGGAGTCATAAGATCAAACAACCACAAAAACAAATAAAACATCATTTTGAAGCAGAACAACTGAAGTATTACAGGAAAACATCAAATAATAATAGTCGCACACAAGATGGGCTTCACCCCACCTCAAATAAAAAGCTAGTTGTATTCAAATGCATATAAAAGTTCAAAAATTTAAAAGTAATGAAAGACAAAAAGAGATAAAGACGAGATCATGTCTATGTTGTCTCTCCATCTTTCAGGTCCTTAGTGTTGGGTGTGTCAATCAGAATCTGGGTATTAGTGTACAAAATTTCACCATTTTTCTTATGGGTTTCAGCGACTTAGGGTGCTTTGGCTTCTTCTTCTACAACAATTTTTGCTTTAATCATATTGTCCACATTGTGAGCCGCTCTAGAGACATGTATAGTGTTCATAAACCCTCGAGCCCATGAAGGGACATTGGGGTCAATGTGTATTCTCCTACTGGAACTGCTTTTCTTCTTCCCTCTCTTTACTTTCCCTGAACACTTCGTGAAATTTTCCAACTTTTTGTGTCTTGGTGGCATGTTTCTCCCTACGACTTTTGGTCTTGCTATATCTGCAAAAGATCGGGATAAATTAGGAGAAAAATCAAATATAACTATAGAAAAGATAACGCAGGCAGCCTAACCAATCCATTTGGCAACTCGCCAAACCTCTTTGGTGATCTATGTTAGGCTCGCGGAAGGGGTTGGTTTAAACCTTAAGACTATTCAGCAATACGAGGTCCCTTTCATCGAATTGCCGACTACTTTCTACGAGCAAGGGCTTGTCTACAAAAATTCATAATGCACTAAGGGTTCATGAGAGCATGCAAAGAGCTATGAAGAGTATATTTGGTGAGTCACCGAGAGCTTTCGACGACCCAAAGGCTTCTCGCAAAAAGTTACAGACGTATACATTATTTTGACAGGAAATTAAGGGCGAGATAGAGACATTTGACGAACTGTCGATCAGTTCACCGAGCTCGACCTAGCTCACCAAATTGTCCAACGTGAACATTTTCGATCCATCTTCTCGAATTCAAACCCGCACTCCCCGAGAACAAAACAAAGCATGCACTATAAACAAGACTCATACTACCCATTACCCCGGGATATTCAAATTTTTTCTGGTTTTGCCATTTTGGCCATTTGACGATATTTACTCTTCAAAGTTATGTCACACTCTATCATTGAGTAATTTTCATCATTTAGTACTAACATGGGTTACTCAGGCTTCACCTAATCATGTAAAAGCAAGCAAGCACAACCTAATAAAGTTTCATTCATTTAAAAACATACAAATACGACATTTGATAATGAAGGTACTACATGTAAGATTTTTTATTTAAAATGACATTAATAAAATCTATCCTAAAACAGCGGCCCTGTACATAGCAATACGATAAGATCATTGCAAATAACTATAATTTTTTTTAGCTTCAGGGTTGGATAAAAACTAACCATTTATGTTGATTTAAGTGACTTGAAATTATCTAATTCCAAGTTAGCACACCAATTGTCGACTAAATACTACGAATGAAAAAATAATGAAGATATTTACGATGTGAAGATTTGCAAAATTTAAAATTTAGGAGAAAATGATGATCTGTTGAACTTTGCAACCGTCTAGTTCTCTCCAATTCAGAAACTTTAGTCATGATCACCAAACTACTTGGTATCGCACCGACTAGTCACTTAGACTCGCCGAGTTTTATAGACTCCAATGTAAATTACTTTTGAGTCTAATAATGGTCTGATTCAGGGTCACCAAACACTTTAGCGATTCGCAGAATGGACCTATAGTTTACCAATCTACAATTGTAAATCACTCTCCACATTTCAAACTGAAAATCAATACACCATTATTTATATAATAAAGCAAAGCATTTAAGGTTTTGGGTTGCCTCCCAAACAACACCTTAGTTAAAATTGTGGCACGATGGAAGTCCACCTTCAAACCTCATTCTTGGGGTTAGCCATATTATCACAAGGAAAAACCCCTTGTTGTCTAAGAATGTGGTTAGACGATTTGACCCATTTTGGTCTCTAATTGCCTTATTGAAAGTGAATGGGAGGTGACACTCTAGCTAAGGGTGGACACATCCTGTTTCATGCGTTTTAACATTTTGTCTGACCCGTCAACATTGTTGAGTATACGCGAGAGAATATCCTTAGACTTACCACATTCTGAGGCCTTGGACTTTTGGATCTCATAGGGAGATACATATCTATCCTTCTCCCCATGCTTCCCATTCGGATTCCGGTCCCTCCATTCACGATCTCGATCCTTCAAACCGTCGTCTCTAGCAAAACCTTGGTTACCACCGAAAATAAAAACCCCATGGATCCACAAAAGAATGGCTTCCTTGGGTAGTTTGAACGATAGCCACCACCTTTATTAGCTAGTATATTTACCTCCTCGTTATACAAGGCTTAAAAGTTCATTACCTCAGGATTTACATATCTGACCCTCATGACATTGACACCACGGGGACTAGCCCCCATGACGTCAAGCTCTGTAATAATTTTTCCATGTTTTGGTATCTCTAATGAACTTTTTCAATTTTTTCCTTAAATAGCTTGAAGGTTATAGGAGAGACTTGATCCTCGCGAGTGTACCACACCCTGTTGATGGTTGTTATGCCATCTAAAAGTTGGGTTGCTACTACGTATGGCTGCAGCATTAAGCCTCTAGGCAAAAGTTGATCAGCGACCCCTTTGTTTACCGAATCCAAGCTTTGGTTAAAGTACTGAAACAAAACATTATGCGACAAATCATGGGTTGGGCAGTTTAGAATTAACATTTTGAACCGTATCCAAATCTTGTGCAGATGCTTATCTTCCAGATGCTTAAAGCTCTGAATGTTATCCCCAAAAGGTCATCATCTTCGAGGGAGAAAAAAATTGCACTTGATATGCGGTCTCATATTTCTCCCCCGGAAATGATGGATTCACCTGGCAACTCGGCCTGCCATTTGAACGCCTCTCCCATGAACGCGAAAGGGAATAATCTTAATCACACTAACTCTAGAGAGATATTTTTAACGATAATGGTCCCCACACATCCATGAAGTTCCAAAAATGCTAGGTGGATCCTTGTGAGCTAACCCGCGAAAATGTCTTTTTAGTTACAAGAGTTGCAACATAGTGCTCGGCACGTGGAACACCGTATTTCTCTTGGCTGAAGGTAAATGGATGGGTCCAATACCTCTTATGAGATGAGGGCCATTGATTTTTGGCTCTTGTATATCATTGAGAATTTCGATAGCCGCATTGTGACCTACCTTACTTCTGTTGCTACCTTTTACACTCATGCTTTCTGAAATATTCACCCCAACAAAAAAAAAACTAGAAATTAGGTAAGTAAACTATAACTAAGAACAACAATAATTCTACTGATCTCAAAACTCTCAGGTAATGCCACTCCCTTGAAACTTTTATCAGTGACATCATCAAAGAAACAACTTGTAATGCAAGTCTCTATGACAGTACCGTAGTATAGTAACCCAACCAAGGGTTGGGGTCATTTCCATAGAGCGTGGTTGTTAGAATTAATAAAATAGTAAAATCTAGTTCTAATTAGTCGTAGCTAAGGAGTTTATCAAAAATAAACACAACAAATAAAAATGTGGGATTAAGGGAGGGGGATTCTTCGGATGTGATGGAAATATGGGATAAACGACATTATTGGGTACATGCTTTTGATAGAGAATTCATTGAATAATTGTGACTAGGCTAGTCCTTAAGGGGAATAAGCTTTCCCTCGACTAGTACAACCTCGTTTATAGAGAATAGAGAAATATATTAGAAACTACAACCTCATTAAATTTATCCACAACTACTAAACAAAATCATATTTAAACTAAGAATAATCTATATGCAAGCAAGACCCAATAACTAATTTAACCCATATTCATTAAATCACACACCAAGAATTGTGGTTTTTGGGTACACATGTATAAGAGATAGAAATTCATACCAAAATAAGCTTCCATTCTAATGGGTATGAATATTTAAGCCTTGATACAAGTTAAAGATGAAGAATCAAAGAGACCCAACTCGAAATCCTTGGAGATGAAAACCTTTGACTCTTCAAGCTCTTCAAAACCCTCTCGAAACATAGAGCTTAAAGATCTATGTTCTAAAATTAAATACTTGATAAAATTCTATAAAATTTGATACTGATCTAAAACTCCTAACATGTTTTTATTGTTTTAAAAGAATAGTACTGCAGCGGATCACTCGGCAACATTAGTCGAGAACGCCTGTCAAATGGGCAATTCTCCCTTTGGTAACTTCATCTTAGTATCGCGCTTAGTCCAAGTATCTTTGTGTTTTTTATCATTGGACGATGTAGTACCGCTTTGTGCAACTGCTCTGTGATGCGCTGACTGCTCTATTTCACCGGTGATAATATCCTTTCCTTTAGGGCTCACCACACGTGAACAAAAGGCGATCTCCAGACCTATCCGCAATTCGCCAAGTGCACTCGATGATCCTCATGCCTTCATTTATTTGTTCTATTCAGCCTCTTTTCTCCTTTTTGCCAAGTAGTATCCATGATTTGCTTCAAATTCCAAATACATGAAGCTCAAGGTTATTAATCAATAATTGAGAGAAAACAAGCATTTGATGACACTATTTGTATCAAAATATAGATCGAAATAAGTCCAATTTCAAGATTCATCAAGCCTCATCACCTATATAAAAAAAATATAATAGTATTGGTTACCGCTGCCCAAAATATTTTGGGAAGCTCTTTCTCGTGCAACATACACCTCATCTACATGACGGTCTTCTTCTTCATTTCACTTTATTTTTCTGGTGAGTCTATACATTAGTAAGTTGATGCTCTATTCCAAACAACTTCACAATTTTTTTTAATCTGATCTGAAATGTATTCAGTACCATTATCAGATCTGAGCACTTGTAATTTGGAACTGCCTTGATTTTGTACTAGGCTTTGCATTTCCAAAAAACTTTAGCAACCTTAGATTTTAATATTAACAAGTTTATCCAACATATCCTTGTTAGATCATCGATAAAAAATATATAATACATGTGTCCTTTAAATGATAGAGTTCTTTGGGGGCCTCAAAGATCGGTATAAATCAGCTACACTTTATGTGTCCCTCTCAAAGTTTATTTTGGAAATCAAAATATAATCTTGTCTGGTTACCAAATTGACATGCCTCGCAACTGGGGAGATCCTCTTAAAGTTGAGGTGAACCTTTTGCCAGCCATTTTTTCTGCATATACAAAAGCGTCGTATTGATGAAGTGACCCAACCTTTTGTGCCATGTTTATGCAACACTGCACTTATTTGGGGAAGCTATTTGTTCTTCCTCCAGGGATTCAAAGAAAATCTTTTACCTTTCATTTTAATTCTAAACAGTTCCTGACCATATGGACCAATAATCAGACACGCCTTATCTTCAAAAAATAATTTGAACGCATTTTCAAGTAGTTGTTACACTTAATAAATTCTTATCAAGTTCAAGAACCAGAAAAACATTAGAAATAAGTTTTGTACCAGTATAACACTCAATAGCTATAGTCCCATTTCCTTTTGTGGGGATGAATTATCCATTTCCAATACTCACTATTGATGATGTTGTTCTTTTAAGACTTTTGAAAAGCGTTTTATCACTATTCATGCGGTTTGTACCACCACTATCAATAAGTCAATTGTCACTTGAAAAAATCGATTCAAAACATGTGGCAACAAATACTTTTTCTTCCTCATGTTGAGATGCAACATGAACTTCTCCTTGTTGCTGTTGTTCTTTTTCCTTGGAGAAAATCTCAGCGTGCCAAATTTTTTGAGATTTTCGGGATGTCATATCAAAATTTATCTAGAATTTGAAGTGAGGATGATTCTTCCTTCCACGATATTGACAAGGAGGGTATTTTTCTCCTCTGTCGCTTCCTAAATTGTTGCTACTTCCATTACCAGTGGAAACCTGATTATTTTCAACATAATTCTTATTCCCTTTGATTTTCTTGTATTTGTTTCTAGGATAGTTTTTCAACTTGGCCTGAAGTGCACCTTCTACCGACCTTTCCTGTCTCATTAACCTTATTAGCTCTTGTGCTTGCAATGCATTTAGTAATTCTGCCAAAGTTATCTATAGCAGATCCTTAGTATTTTAGAAGGAAGCAATGGTTGGTTCAAATTTCTCAAGTAATGTAAAAATAAATTTCTCAATAACTCTACTATCAGAAAGTTTATTAGCCAATATTCTTGCTGTGATCATAATGCTAAGAAACCTATTTGAGTATTCTTTGACAGTTTTAGAATCTTTCATTCTTTTTATCTAAATTTCTCTAATGAGATTCATAACTTTCATAACTTTGATTCTCTCATCTCCTTGATATTTTTCTTTACCCTAGATTGCATAACTAACGTCCTGATTCTGGAAAAAATTGTAGGTTTAAGTACAACATATGGGGAAGATTTCATCTTCGATTTTATTTTCTTCCATTCCTTGTGAACCTTGATCTGAGCCATTGTTTGATTGCTTCGTTGTAAAAACCCTAAAAATGGATATAATAAGTAATGCTTAATGTGTCTAGAATGCCTACGATTAGACCAGGATTGACACGGATTGATGCACGTAGAACCAGACCTCGAAACCCTTGCTACAGCCAAGCCAACTACCTTGGGGAGTTATTTGAGCTTGTAAAGGTTGGGTCCAACCATGTAGGTCTCTCGAATACTAAGATTTACTCGAAGAAGTCCTTACCGGACTTAAAAAGGGGAAATCTTAGGTTTGGAGGGTCTAGGGGTAAAATGGTCTTTTTCTAGGCTAAGGGTACTATCATAATTACCCTAAATATAAAATTAATTATTTAATTAATAAGGTGGAGGGGCTATTTGGGGAGAGAGGGCAAAAAATTGGCTCTTGAAGTGAAGTCTTGCTCCACACGGGTTCGGACCTAGGTGGCAGCAATGAATTAAAATTGTTTTTAATTTAAGTTGGTAAATTAATAAATAAATTTATATTTATTATTTATTAGCTTATTTAAAATAAAAGAAAATCAAATTTTTAATAATTAACTAAACCTTATTTGACTAAGTCCTAAACTTGACTCCTAAGCCTAATATAACTCTCTCCTCTCACGCCTATCGAACCCTGGACCTCACTAAGGCTTACCCTAATAAATAAACAAAAAAAGAAGGTGTTAGGCGGGGCTCGAACTGGGGATGTGGTAAGCGAAATTCGCTAGGGCAAAAGGGAATGAAAATAAAATGTTGTTATGGGGTTTCGATCCCACGACATGGCAGACCCCAGTTTATTTAAAAAAATATATGGGGTCGTGGGGAATCGATCCCACGCGCGTCAGCTAATGCAGAAATAATTATAAAAAAAGGGGTCTTGGGGAATCGATCTCACGCCCCTCAGCAACTGCAATAAATTAAAACAAAAAAGGGGGATGTGGGGGATCGATCCCACAACCCCTTGGTCAGTAGCGAAATAGGAGCATAGGAGAAGGTATAAAAAATTCATTAAAAACTTTTGTGTCGTGGGGAATCGATCCCACGCCCCTCAGTAAGCTGCAGCAATTTAAAAGAGAAGAAAAAAGAAAGGAAAAATTAATGTGGCCATTGGGGATCGAACCTGGATCCCCAAGCCAAGGGACACAAAAATTGAAAGTTTAGGAAAATGGCTAAGTGTTGTTCAAGCGATTCGAAACCGGGTTCCCTTGCCCAACTTCTGTATTGACACATAAGTCTTACGTGATTTAAATAATTAACGAATGTTGTCTATAAGAATTAAATTGAGACTTTGATATACTTACAAGATGCATAATTCTTATACCACATAATCTTAGGAAGATATGAATCACTTAAACGAACTATGAATGAAGCCTCATGTCTTGTATGTATAGACCCATAAGTCTAACATACGTTTAAAAATAAGTGAACCTAAGATGTATGTAATGAAATGATGTAAACCTAGAAGGGTTAAGTACGAGTGTAAAACCCACTAAATGGCCAAGTGTATTGGCATACGATGAAATGACTATTATGTAATGAAATGATGAAACCCTAGAAGGGTTAAGTAAGAGTGTGAAACACACTAAATGGACAAGTGCATTGGCATATGATGAAATGAACATTCACGCAATAAGGGGTGACTAATTATGAAGAGCAATGTGCTAAAGTTAATGAATGTGGTGACAACATGATAAGAGGCTAATGTAAAAGATGAGAGCAATCTCAAATGAGCCTAAGTAAATGTTACCAAAACGTACTCACCTATGAGAGTGTAAAGTTAATGAAGAGACCAGTCTCTATGAACACTCTAATGAAAGTATTGAGAATAATGTATACTCAATACTAATGATGAGATGAGAAATCATCTATTTAGCTATGATGTCCTCATACTAGAATCCAGCTTCCATGACGTATGAGTTGAATGAAATGGAACTTTATACTGAACACCGATAGACTAGCTATGAGCGGTGATGCCTTCATTCGGGAAGGGCGGAGGTTCACGTAACTCTGATGAGATGAGACTGTCCGGCATGCCGGGTATGGGTCTCCTTATATCTCCTAGTCTTCGAACCTATACTGCCAATATAGGGATCTGGTGGGGTTAAATTCCCATGTACGCTAGCATGTTTTGGGTCACTTTGGCCGGTGATTCCACCTCTTTTCTGTGTGGGGGAGACACTGGATTACATGATGCTCACATGATCTATGTCGGTTAAATTAAAGTTCCCAATGAATGAATGAGGCCAGCCTCAAATGATGCACATAATGAAGTGAACGATACCAAAGGTGTTAGGATAGGATAATCAAGAAGTGAGCTAGACTTAAGTAATGACAATAGGTTATTCTTGATCATTGCACAGCAAACCCGATGAGAGTCTTAAACTACATCCAAGATATAGTTGGTGTTTACGCTAGCTTATGAATGAATGAAATGAAGTACGTATGAATGAAAGAAGCAGACTCTGTGTTTTCTAAGGAAGACTCCCTAGTTGAGGTCCCATATGTTGAGCCCTCATTTTGGGAAGTATTAATGTCAAGTCCATGAGTCCAAGGTCTCATGGCATACGAATGAATGATATGAAAGATGTTATGTGCTATATGTAGTATGATATGTGCTATGTGTAAGATGTTATGTGCTGTGTGCAATATGATAAGTATGATGATGCATGTTACTCTCATGGCCTGACTTTCCTTATCCAAATTTGGAAAGCTCACTGACTTTCCTAATCCAAATTTGAAAAGCTCATTGACTTTCCTAATCCAAATTTAGAAAGTTCACTAACTTTCCTAATCCCAATTTGGCAAGTCCACTGACTTTAGGAAAGAGCTATTGTTACTCAAGTATGTCCTTGGTGTGTGCTTGCATATACACGTACTTAGTACAAGTGTGTACTAATCCCATACAACTCTAAATTTTTAGGTACAGGCACAGGTGGACGCTAGAGCTTACAAGTTGATGTTGCAGCTATCCGGACGTGGAGCTTTCATCCGTACTTGGTAGGCCCTCATGCTTTTGAGGATGTCTACCGTTATTATCTAGCTTAGATGTAGACTTTAGCTAGTGGAGCATGTTCCACTAGTGTTTCTTTCAACCTTCATTTCAGACTTTGTATTGGTGCCATTTTGGCAAAAATACGTTTAATGCAATTATGAACTGTTTCTTTCATTTGATTATCTCTATATTAGATGGTTGATTTGTGAATGCCTATGATGTTAACTTTAAAATGTTTAGCATGAAATAAGAAAACAAAAAGTTCAAATTTTCCACTAAAATTAACCTAGATGAAGTAATAATGACGTATGTAGGCTTGTCTGCGACCTCTGAGAGGTCAACGACGCCGGTCTCTTCTAGGGTCTAGATTTCGGTCGTGACATTAGTAAAACAAGAATTTAGTAATCCTCCTCTACTGCATTGCAAAGATCATACGCCTTCATGTGAGTTTGCATCTTGATATCCCATACCTAGTAGTTTAGTCCATCGAACAGTGGCGAAGAAATAGCATAAGAACTAAAAGGTGTAGTGAATCCATTTCTTCAGATGGCTTTTCAGGGTAACATGTAAGTTTTTTTTTATGGTTCACTCATACTACACTGATAAGTCAATAAAAAGGTCCCTTAATAGGAGGGCTCTGATTACCAATTTGTTTGTATTAAAAACTATAGAAAAAAGTACGATAGAAGAAGGAAAGGAGATAGATTATTAAGCAGAACGAGGAAATATTTAAATAGAAGGAACTCCTAACAACCTTTTGTAAATAATGCAGTAACTGAAAAATCAAATGTTCCTCATAAGAAGGCACTAAGTCAACAAAAAACTCTACATGACTCAAGACTACGAAACTCACAAGTGAAAGACTAAAGAACAAAATATCTATCGTGTCACTACACAAAAAACCTAAGCAATCATGTCATTGTACCAACTCCCCAACAATCATTAGCTTATGAGGAAGATTTCATGTCACACCCCGTAAGAACACCCTAGAAGATATGGCACTCTCGGTGTGCAACACGGCGTACTTGACCTCTCGAAGGTCTTGTACAAGCCCTTTGACATCGTTCATTGTACACATGTATGAAAAGTAGTGCGCAATTAAAACATTTCACACGAAATATCTTAAAACATCTTTCATATTAAAAATCATAGAAAACACTAAATCTCAACATATGAAAATCTTAGACTCAAGAATACTTGGGACACGGCCCATACAATACGAATATAGAAATACTTAGTCTATTACAATACTTTGAATAAAAGAAATCTAAAGATAGTTATGCCCTCGAGTCAAGGGAGGACATACTTCAACTTTTCTTGAAAGAATCCTATTTTCTAAACTTTGCTTCAAGATGCTTCTCACCTTGCACCTACACCTTTAGATATAGACAAAGAGTATGAAATTCAAACACATGTACTAAGTATGTCATAATGACTAAAGTCATGAGAACGGACATTTATGAGAAATATGCTCTTTTTGATTAAAACATCACATTAAAAGTATAGAAATGACATTTAAGCATCAACCATCACATTTAGAACACTATACAAGTCATACTCAATTTATAACATTTTAGGTAACATTACAGTGAATTTATCATAACCCTACAGTAAGCATTTCATTAACTTCACTGTAACTTCATATAGAACTCACACATCACTAATAGCATCAA
This sequence comes from Solanum sitiens, assembly GCA_016801875.1. Lineage (NCBI taxonomy): Eukaryota > Viridiplantae > Streptophyta > Magnoliopsida > Solanales > Solanaceae > Solanum > Solanum sitiens. Next base: position 3,916,071 of record JABWTJ010000020.1, read on the forward strand.
GTATACATCAAAACATATAGACATGAGACCCTCCTACCAAAGGTGATTCTAAGTCTCACTTAACTGAGTTATGAAGCGACCGCCCATACAATCCCTTCACACACACCTAAAAGATCCTTTAGACTACCTAAGATAAGATCATTCTCACTTACCATAATAGCATATATATATAACATTCTCTTCCCAAAGGTTATCAAAAGACTTACTTAAGTAATGCAAGAAGAGACCGCCCATACACCCTCTCCAAGATTACCTAAATAATCATTAAGACTATCTAAGATTAGGTCATGTGTACTTATTCAATTTAATTTCCTTATCTAGAGTCAGTCTTAATACTTCCCTAGGAAAGACATGAAGTGACCATTCCGTTGCCCCCATCAAACCTTAACTAAGCAACCCTTAAACTACTCTAGGCAAGTACTTAGTCATTAACATACTTTCCAACTTGAGCCATTATCTTTACTAGTTTATTAAGAGACATACAAAACATAAGGACATTCAAATAATTGTCTTGGAGAATGCCTAGGGACTTACTCACTAACATCTTCAAAGTCTAATGGTGCAATGTCTAGATAACGTCCCATACCACCACCTAAACTTCATAGAACTTCTCAAACCCTAGCGGGTATCCCATATGATAAGAATAGGAATAACAGACATAGACCATGGTAGCTATGCATGGAATCCGGAGTGAACACTACTCCGATAAAGGGTGTTCTACTTGCCAATAGTAGAACTTGGACATATCCCATGTAGGCACATGGTTATGGAATATGAAGGGTTTATTTGTTCTCTAATGTCATCTTATCTTAGAGAAACTCCCCTAGTCATACTCACTCGGTGCTAGCCTTTGTTCTCATAGAGTAATTCAATAAAAGAGTACATAAAGAGGCTCCACATCTAGTTCATAACCCAATCACATTTCACCTTACCAATGAGGGTCCACTAGGGCTACATACATTGGCTAAAGGATAGCTCAATGACTTTCCTAAGGATGACTTCATGACGTTCCAGCCAATCAACCCTATGTCCACAATTCACACAAGAAGGATTCTATTATGGCTTTCAACTTCAAGGATATCACAACGTTCAAACTAGGTTGAAGGTTCCACATAAAGGACATTCTTAAAAATGTTCAGGGTCACATGTCCCTCACACATACAAGAGTAAGAAGCTTTATCATACTAATTCGAGAAGTCATATTCAAATTATACAAGTATTAAGTAAGGGACACAAGTCTACCAAAACAAGACACAAACATACTTCACATATAGCATATCATTCTAGAAGCACATAGGCATAACCAACATCATCTATAGGTCACCCCATTCACTACTATAATATCATCAATATAACCATCATAAGACTCACATAAACAAGTAGGAAGAATCACACATCAATCCTAAGACTACACACATAACGACATAGTCATAGTCTAACATGATCACCTAATATTAATAGAAAAAACACATACTTTCACATTACTCACAAGTACATAGATATGATCATACTTCATATAAAACACTACAAAATCATCATAATATATCAAGTAATGCCGATAAAGCCATAATCATCATACTAAATAAAGTAACACCGATGAGGCCACATAATTCACAAGTAAAGCACATAGCACCGCCACCATAAGTGGACCATACCAAGCATCATCACTATCTAAGAACTATACTACACAATACAGAGAAAGTTAGGTCAACATACCATTGATCCAATCCTCACAACTACAATCCATAGTCAACTCAACAAACACAATACTCAAAGGCCTTATCAATGGCCATGATCATCAATTCAATCAAATAATCACAATACATAATGAATCAATGATATTAGAACATTAATTTATCAAATTAGGGTAGCCAACTAACAATTCTAGAATGATTCATTCATAATTCAATAGCCTTAATCAAACTACACAATAATTCAATAGCATTAAGGCATAATCAAATCACCTACAAAGTAGTCAAATCTAGGGTTACATGAATTACATGGGTTCATAGAGATTTTAGGTTAAAATGATCTAATTAATAACAATTCAATCAATATACAATGATTCAAAACATTTAATGCAAGAACCCATGGATAGATTACAAAATTGGACAAGTTCATCTTTGAAAGACTTTAGAAATTACTTTGATGATTGGCTCCTTGAAGAAAAAATATTCAAGGATTAATACCATCATACATTAATTGTGATGAAAATCCCACAAAATTGATGGATAAGACTTGAGAAAATCAGTCTTCTTCCTTGGAGCTTCAACCTTCATCAATGGATGTTTCGGAGAGAAGAATGGAGAGATTTTGTTTTGAGTTGAGGGTTTAACTTTGATTGGTGAGTTTAGGGGTATAAAAAGGCTCAATAATAATCAATAACTCTTCCCAAATTACCCAAAAGACCCATGCACTTATTAGACATTTTAACCAACTCAAATTTGACTTATAAACAACGCGACCAAATCTTGGAGTTTACTGCGCATCGCAGAGGTAATTTCAAATATTTTTCATGGAAAATTTTGAGAAAGAATGGTTCGTGACAGCACCATGTCGCAGGGAAAGAATGTTTCCCAATCAGTGCCAGCTTCGCGACGCGCAACCACTGCCAGATCTTGGTTGGCGCGGCAGCGTGGCTGTCCCATGATTGGGTCCTCTTTCCAACTTTAATTCCTCCATATAATTATGAATCACTAATGAAAATCATAATTCTTGTCCATCGAGATTTGAAGAAACTAATTCAAGAATCTCGAGAAATTTTTTCTTGATTGTTCTTGCTCAAGCTAGAGTTTCAAGTCTTCTATTCAATTCTTTTTAAAGATCTTCATGAAACTCGTTCTTTCAGGTATGTCAGGCTATCATAGTTTTGGACGAGTTTGTCCTAACACCTTACATGTACTTTCAAATATGAAAAAGAGAATTCTAAGATTCTACCGCTATATTTGAGTATTCTTTAGATAAGTTTATTTTGAGTACTTGAGTTCCTATTTCTTTTGTTGAATTATTACTCCTAATTACTAAATTACTATTTTTATGCATTAAGATTCTTTAATTTATTTGTTCATGTCAATATTTCAACCTGGACCCTATGAATTGAGTATTGTTGAGTTGAGTAGTAGCCATGATTTCTTGATATATTTAGATATAATTATCTCTTTTGGGAGTAGTATTGATCACTATATGGGGATGAGTTAAGACAACTCACATTCCTCATAAACTATGTATGCCAACATGGGTAAAAGATCATACTTTTTAGATGAATCCTAAGTGCCTTCAGGCATAGCATAGTGGAGCCACTTAGTTGAGATGTCATATATCCTTACAAGGTATATGATAGTTCTCGTTTTGTAGGCAAGACACTATATCTTAATTTTGCTCATAGTGATGGTTGTCGGTTAGAGAATCTTTCAATTGAGTTAATATGTATTTTCAATAATCATTTATTATGTTGAGTTCAGAGATGACAAAGTATTTTTTTAAAGATTCAAATGACTTTACTCATTTATGTGTTTACATTTTCCTTGAGTATATCTTTATCTATTGCAGTCATTTCTTTAAGTCATTTGTTATTCAGCTATATCACATACTCATACATTCAATTTAAAAAATGTCATTCTGCCCGCATCTTTGAATGATACAGATACATGTTCTTAGGATCCTCAACAAGTGTTTGTTCATCCGTTTGTGTGCTTATGAGTAAGACCTTATTGCTTTCAGTGGTGTCCAATTTTGTCAGTTGTTAGTATTAGTAATGTTATTAGTAGCCATGGATCTTGTCTCGACACTCGTCTATATATCGTAAAGGCTTTACAACTAGAGAGTTTTGGAGAGTCTTTCAGTTTTCAGATTTTATTTGAAAATTTATGTTCATACTTAGTATATTCAACAAAGTTTCGAAATTAAATAAACTATTTTAAAATCTTTCTTTAAATTTGGTGCTTATGTATTCTTGATTTAGGCTTCAACTTTTAGTCAACTAGGACAAGGGATCGATTGAGGGTCAACGATGGTTCTTGAGTGCAGGCCACGTTTAGGTTGTAGGCTCGAGTCATGAAAAATTTTGTATAAGAGCATAGAGTTCAAGTGTCCTAGGATGTCTATGAAGTTGTATCAAGTTCTTATTTATTTTTGTGAGGGACCCACTTCTATAATTGAGAGACTACTTATATTTAACAAAAGCTCCCTTCATTCATACATTAAATCATGCACTAGAACTATGTCATAAGTAACTCATTCATACTCGTGCGTAGGTCATATCCATTTGACTACCCCTCATACTCATGGTAGTTGAAAAGGAAATCCAGTTTCATATCAATGAGTTACTATCATTAAGAGTCTTGAGAATGTCATGAGAATACAAAGGGGATTCAAAGATGCCCCTGAGTGAGCTTAAGTGTTTGGATTTTCAAGAATGCACTCTTATTTACATGAATCGTGCGTTCAGGCTAAAAGTGAGATGTACTCCTCAACTCTCTTCTTTAAACCTTGTTTCAGTTGAGACCCTTATAAGGAAGTCTATTTTAGAGCTTGGGCAATATTTTCACACGAAAAAAAAGTAGGCGTTATGAGGTTGTAAGCAATAATAGTAAAAGTACCCAAAGTTAGAATAATGCATATAAATATGTTTAGTAATCTAAGAAAGGGAGGTAGTGATAAGAGAAATTATTTTATTGTATACATGCACCTTGTAAGTTATTAATGAATAGTTTTCCCTCATGGGTAGACTAAGAAGTGATAATTTTCTGTAGATTTCATGATAGAAGGCATAGTAAGAGTTACTAGTATTGATACGATAGAGTATACATTAACCTGAACAGAGTTTCTGCTATGTAACATTGTGTTAGTAAAGGCCAAGTGTAGGTGTTGAATAAAGAAACAGACTATTCATGAGGTGTTACATCTATGATAGGCTTATGATTTTGAAAGGGGAACATCAAAATATTCAGAGGGTTATAGAACAGAGTTTGCAATGATGTATACTGAATGGATGAATATCACTTATGTTATGAAATAAAATGTGCCGGTAAACTCTAAGTTTGTAGAATGAGAGATAAAGAATGACTACTTGTCATAAGGTCTTAGTGGTCGAGTGTTTCATAATTTAATCTAGTATTCATAGGTTAGTCTATTTTGTGTGAAATCTAATTGATAATTGTGCTTATAACTACACACTAATCGTTAATTTGAGATGACTGTTCTGACAAAACAGAAGGCAACTTGAGGTACAAATCTAGAATTTGCCCGGTTAGTCCTGCATGAATAATCCACTTTAGACTCTATAATGTGATCACAGGCCCTTGTTCAAAATAGTCTATTAAATGCCTAAAATAATCCAACAAAATTATAGGAATGTTTCGTTTGATTCAAATACTTTGATCCTTAATTAGACCACAACTCACCTTCCCACAATCTACTATGTTTGCCCCGGTCCCTCCTTGGACATGTGCACCTCGACTTAGACCAAAAGCCTATGTTGTGGGTAGCTAATGCAAATCTGACCTCGAATCTTATCCTTGAGAGGACATCGTGTATTATGCACATCAACTAATGGAAATCCACATTTTGAGGGTCGGTAAAAGTGAGGGAATCAAAATAAAAATGGGTATGAAAAGAGTTTGGTGTTGAAACAAGAGGAGGATCTGAATTTTTGTGAGATAAATTAAACAAAATTTATAAAAATGAAAGAAAAGGAGTAAATACAAGAATAATAAGAAAAGAGAAAAAGAAAGAGTTACAAAGTCTAAAAAGTCGCATCCATAGTTGAAAAAAATCAAGGGAAAAGAGAAAAATGTATGATGTCTAAAATAGGACAAAAAGAGGTAAGAAAGCCTAATATATTTTAAAGAAGAGAAGAAAGAAACTAAGAGTACTCAGAGCCTACATTACAAGCTAAGAATGTCCTATAGTGAACCTAAAATCTTGTTTGGAGATTCTAAGCAATGAAAATAAGGGCAAGCGGATGGTATTGATCACTCACTATGACTTGAACAATATTTTGTGCATGAGTGTTGAATGAATACTTATATTCAAAACTCATTTGTATTGTGTGAAATAAAGAATAGTATTATTGAGGGTACTAGTGGCATTGTCGGATAGTTGATATCATGGGGATGGTGAAACAGTGCCTGTTTGGTGTTGAGTTGTCATTCGTTGTCATGTTTGGATCCATAAATATTAGCTTGTTGAGTATACAAGAGAAATATTTACACTAGAAAATGATAGTCGGGAAGGAAGGTAATGTTATTACTGGTTCTTATATTGCTTGCTTCAATACAAGCTTCGTGTAGAGTCTTAGTTTTTGCTTGAGGACAAACAACAATTTGAAGTTGAGGGTGTTGATGTACCTTGAGTTTACGGTACTTTTGATACAATTCACTTAAGAGTTGTGTGTGTCTAGAGCCATTTTGTATTGATTTTTATGGGATTTTTTATCATTTTTTGTAGGAAAGATGTTGACACGTGGCAATAAAGAGACACTTGAGAAAAATGCAGAAAAGCACAGCTACAGAGGTGATCTACGGACCGTAGATCCATTGACGCTACGTAGTTGGTGCTCCTACATCAACAGGCAAGGAATGAAAAGAGGATTAGGGAAATTTGACTATGTGTGGAATTGGAGTGAGCATTGACGGACCAGAGTTTGATCTACGGACCATACTGCTGAACCGTAGAATGTGAATGCAAGGGATCCATTACGCGATTATTGGAAAATTCTAACTTTGGAGCAGCGTAGAAGAGCGACACACCGTTGATTAAGTTACGGTCCCTACTGGCATTCTGCCGTTTGATTAAGTGAAGTTGAGTTTTTTAGGTTGAAATAATTTCTATGTCCTGGATGACGGAAGGTACTTAGGGACTGTAGATCCTTTCACTGTCCGTAAGTCAGTCTCATGGAATTAAGACGTATGCCTGTGCAAACTTTCATTATTATGTTTTACTTTAAGTTTAGGATTTGTTTTCTATAAATAGGGTATGTAAACCTCATTTTTTAGGGTTAGATATTATTATTATTGTTTAATTTATGCTTTTGCATATTAACTTGAAATTTCATAGAAATTGTTAATTTTGAAAGTATGTTATTGTTGAATTTTACTTTGAAATTAAAGTTAAGATGTTGGGTTTATTCTTATTCTTGCGTAAATTCATGATTCATTAATCAATCAATATGAATTGAGTTCATGCTTATATGGGTAACTAAATCCATAACTAGGGTTTTGTGTACCATGAGCGATTAACAACATATTAATAGTAACTAACCAATTCTTGAATTGTAATATTGCATGCATTGATAATTCTTTCGTTTAGAAGTGTTTTTAACGGTGGCAAATGTTAGAATTCACCTTGTTGCTACTTGTCAGACAAAGGAGGTTGTTAATAAGAAAAGAATTATCAACATAGATTTAGTGTGATACTATCTAATAGTTTAATGTTGATTGATGCGAGGGTTAAAACTAAGACATACATCGATGTGATATCTTATATGAGGTAAAGGCAAGAGTTAGTAAATTATACACCTATGCCCAAGTTTTTCTCTCGTCTTGATAACAACTCAAGTTTGAATACATTCCAAATCTTTTACACAAATCCCCCCTTTATTAATTGTTTCGAGAAAAATCTTTGCTAAACGAATACAATTGTTAGTTAAGCTTAAGTCTGAATCATTTTCCTCATGGAATATACCCCAACCTACAAGTTTTGTTCTTTACTTGATAACGATCGCTTAAGCTTCTTAAGGGAGGTATAATTTGAACGTATAACTACACATCAACATAAACATGCAACCCCAAACAAAGGTAGCACATGGAATTCAGATCAATGAAGGAGGAGCAAACCCTCCAAAGAAAAGAGGGGAAGAAATCCCACATGGTAAAGTCCAAAAGCATAAAAGAGTATCAATGAGAGGATAAAATATTGAGGCTGAACCCACATAGTCGGACCCCAATGATATGCAGCTTCTAAGCAGCTAAAGGGTTGAGAGCATTACTAGACCACAGTCTGAATCAACCAGAGTACCGTCTACTGTCACTCCTCCTAAACAAGATCCATAGCCAGCTCATGCACCTCCAATGGACCCTACACCCCTTATAGCTCTTCAACAACGACTATTGAACAGATAAAAAGGTGATGGGGTATGAACCATCATTGAGGAGAAACTCTTATATCGTTGTAACTATCCATGTGTCAAAATGATTCCTTTGTGATGATCGTCGCACACTAGAAAAATTGTGGAGTCTTGTTTGACAAAAGTATCGATTCCTTATGTTATAATTTTACCTTAAACTATGCATGACAACACCTACAATTTTTCCCATTATTCTAGTCAACAAAGTAATTCTTTCTCTTGATATCATCTTAGGCAATTTTATAGTGTGAGACAATTTGACATATACCTCTTTTGTGACCTCCCTTGTGATTGTGTGAACCTCTCTTGAACACACATGACCCTTAACCCTATTTTGAATAACATTGATGAAGACTATACCCTACTTGATCCATCTCCCTTACTCCTCATGAATAATTGGTTTGAGTTAAATAGCCAACATAGTCCAAAAGCCTATGTTTGGGGTGTTGCGAAAAGAAAAACGAAAAGTTAAAAAAGTGCAAGGATAGTCTCCCTTAACCCATACTGTTGAAAAATGATTGAAACACTCCATATATAAAAAAAAGGGAAAAGAAGAAGAAAAAATTAGAAAAATAAATGAAATGGAAAAGAAAATTTATGGAATAAAAGTCCAAAAGAAATAGGGTTTCCAAGAAATCCATGGGAAAGGAATAATAGGATAACTTATGAGAACTAAAAAGATGAAGAAGGAAGAGGAAATGAAGTGTTATAACCACCAAAACTTATGAGGATCATTAGTCACTAAGACTATCTGACCATACATTTGCACTCAGCCCCATTAAAATATTTAGAGTTGACCTTTTTGATCTTGAGAAATTTCAAACAAACGTTGACTAGAAATAAGGGAAATCCTATGGGTGAAAACATGCATTGTGTTCCTCTTTTTGAGAGTAAGCGTTATATCTTATATCCGAACTTTTGAATTGATTACACCCTTGTGTGTGAAAATGAAATCATCATTTGTGTGAAGGAATTCAAATCCTTTTGTTGAGCTTTAAATTGCATATGAAGATAGTAATTCGAGCTCGAGAATCATTGGTGATGGTTTACCGCATTTTGAATCTTTCAGTAAACAGTTGATTCTTGCATGAGTAATTTGAGTATTGTCTTGTACATTAATGATTAATTCTTTTGTAGTTCTATTTGAGACATCCTTTTTTACCTCCTGAACTTGAGTTTTACTTCAGAATAACAAAAAGTTTAAGTTTGGGTTTTTGATGAGTCCACAGATTTGACTCATTTAGTGCTAGATTTTAGTAGAAAAAGTATCCTCTATTGCTAGTTTTATCTCAATGTATGATGAAAACTCTTAAGTTTAAGGTATTTGAAGTTTGAAGGAAAGCATAGATACTATGTCGCAAAAACAGAAAAAAGAGTGAAAAGAATGAAGAAATGGAAACCTGAGAATCGTCGAGTCAACTAGGCGGATCGCCAAAGAGGCCTACTTTCCCTTTTGTTTTAGTATGAGAGCCCTGAATAAAATGATCAAATAGGCAGAAGAGAGGAGCATTCAGAGCGTCGATGAGTAGCTCTACAAAGCAGTATCTCATCTTTCATGACCAGGAGCACCCCCTAGATGTAACCGGCGTCTTCGTCCTTGAAGAGGACTTTGACTAGTCCTTAGCATTCATCATAACATATCATAGGTAAAAAATGCGGAAAATTAAAAACTTTTTACATAGTGAGGTATAATTAGATTTGTCAAATATAATATATGGAGTTTACATGGACTCCTCGATTACAACATTGGGCATAGCCCTTACTTTAGTAAAATACGCAACATATATGCCTACAATGAAAGTCTCAAAATATAAACGAATGTACAAGTGTCTTTAGACATAAGCAACATCATAGCTAGAATAGACGAATGATAATGTCCCCGAACTTGAGGACCTACCAATAAATTGGGAAATATGTCGAACTCTTCCTTCAAAGTGGCGTCCTACACTTCAATGGCCCGACCCTACATTGATTAGGAAAAGGTAAAGAATATGGTTTAGTACAAACCACATGTACTAAGCATGGCAACATATGCACATAAACCCTTTGAAATCATGCTTAAGAAGAAATTTTGTTCAAAACCATGCGAAGTTCACTTTGAAATCCTTTTATGCACATACAAGAGCATATAAATAGGCATAGCATCACTAAGATATATTCACATCCAACACAAGACCAACATTGTAATAATGTCATATCAACATGAATAGCATCATATAAAGGTCATATCAACATGAATAGCTCTATTATAATGTCATAACAATAATTCATTTACTAGAGTTCATAACATTAAAGCATATAAGACCCTTACTTACAATTCCATCCCAATCCTACAAGTGCAATGTTCATGTGAAGCTCCATAACCCCAAATAATCAAGCAAATTAGAAAGGATACCATAAGCAATGGCTATATTTCATATATGTTAATATCATGCATATTCATCATCATAAATATTAATTTAGACCAATATCATGTTCATCAATGAAACTAACATCATATATGATCATCAACATGTAAAGTCAATACATGCATTTCATTCATATAATAAGTACATATTAACAACCTCCTAGGACTCCCCTCAAAGACAACTTGTGCAATGTATAAGTAGAGTCACATACCCTTACGTACACTAAGTAGAACCCCTTAAGTCACCCTAGTAAGTGTTAATCTTCATTACTTGATTAATTTATTATATATTAGTGAACAATTTCCTTACAAATCAATAGATCATGTGAGATAAACATGGAATCCAGTGTCATGAAACCACACACCGAAAGAAGGTGGTCTACTTTCCAAGGTAGAACCAAAACATGAACATAGAATTCTAGGTGGATCCACTAGCTAATATTCCTATAGAGTAATCATAGTTAAGGAAATAGGAGATATGTATTGAACCCTCTTCTTTCCCATTAGAATTGTAGTCCTCATCTCATGAGAGTCATTGTGAATCGACCTTACCACATTGGAAAGGGACACCTCTCATATCTAGTTCGCTCGGTGCTAAGCTAAAGTCTCTTTTTGAAATTCCTTTAAGTCATTCTTAATCATCATAACTTAATATAGGTCATAGGACACTAAACCCTTGTATAATCATCTCATTATCTCATTACGTATTGCATGAGAATTTCCTTTCAATACAACCCTTCATTTGTGAGATCAACACATCATCATCATATCATAGTAAGGCACACAAGTGATTCATATTCAACCTTGTATCATCACACCCTTAAAATGATCTAACAAATCAACATATTCATGGCATTTTATCACATTTATCCTATTATCATCTTTTTAATCTATCAAGACATTATACTTCGATTGAATATCATCATCAAGTATAAACCATCATCATTGAAGTAAACGACTCAAGATCATGAAGTCTTACCAAATAGCCGCCAAAACCCTTCTACAAGATCTTACCATCAATACCACAATGTTTATCCATTCATTAACTTAATATCACCATATAATAGTAATCTATACAAGACCTAAGTCAGTTTTATCATCACTAATCAAACCAATCGCAATTCATAACCTAGAGTTAGGGGAACGGTTCAATCATGGATTCTTTCATAGAACTAGGTCAAATACTAAGAACTATAAAAATTAATCAAATATCATAATCTATCAATAATAATCAAAGGAATTCAACATCAATGAAATTTGAAACATCATTCGCGAAATTGGAAGAAAACCCATGTTTTTGACATCATTAGAAACCAATGTTGAAGAGACTCTTGGGGAAAGACATCCTAATAGTGAATAGCTTCCATACCTTAGTATTCCTTTAATAATGATGTAGAAAAACGTGAGTCTTGGAGTCCTACAGAAGATTTAAACTTGGTCTTCAATGGTGGGAATTGGAATATAGAGAGAAAGTAGACAGAAGTTGGAGAGAATTGGGTATGGGAATAATTGTGTGTTAAGTTAGTTTATGACTTAGGGTAGCTTATATAGTCCATTTACTAACTTAATTGACCACCCCTTAACAATTTATTAATCAATTAACTTATTAACAAACTAACTCACTAACTATAAATTTTGAAACTCAACTTTATTGAATGAAAACCCACTTAAAAACTCAACTTTGGAAATAAAATTTGAAGGAACCCTTTGAGGAAAGAGGTCTCGAAGGTGAATTAGATCCCATACCTTGTTAATTAATGAAGAATTGATGGTTCATTCGTCCCTTGACATCCCCTAAACCCTTCCCTAGCTTGTCTTTAATGGAGGTCTTCAACTAGAGAGAGAAAGAAGAAAGAAGGAAAAGAGTTTTGTTTTGTGAGTTGTGATTAGTCTAATGGGGTTGGGATCTTTATATGGGGGTTTAATTAACTCAATTAGGATTCCATAAACCCCTAAATAAATAATTAATCCCCTATTTAATTAAATTAACCCAACTAAAAATGAGCATTAAAAATTGGTTACTCACCAACGAGACCCCGTCGACTCCACGTGTGTCAATCGAAGGACGAACCCCCCTTCCGTGATACACATTCGTCGATGAGTTCAAAGAGTGTGAAAAAATCCCATTAAATGAATTGGCTATGTTTTAGTCGACGGATGGCATCGACGCCCCGTCGATCAACACACGCCCCGTCGATGCCCTTTCTTGGGTGCACACTGCCCAGGCAATGTTTGACTCCAAACGCAAGAGTCCTCCTCAAGGGCCCTTGGTTGGTCCTTGGGGAGTCGTACCTGGACATTCCAACCATGAATCAACTTAAACACATGTTAAACACCCTTTCACCAATTTTCATGATATTCAAACTCCCAAAAGCTAGTCAAATAGGCTAAGGAACACTAGTACCCCCTTGAACTAGTTTCCGGACGTCATGGACGTTCTTGGACATTTTGGTTTCTAGACTTCCTAAATGACTTATATTCATTAAAATGAACCTTAAAACAGTGTATAGACCTTATGACACTTATGTTAGGCTCTAGAACACGTCTTGAATTTTCCAAGTGTTACAGTCATCCTCGAACTAGAGGACTTACCAAAACTTTGAGAGTCTAGTCCAAACCTTCTTGCTTTAGCCTCGAGATACCTCAATGGCCTGAACCTATATTGTTTGGCAATAAGTGAAGAAATATGGGTTAGTACAAATCAAATGTACTAAGTATGGTCCCTATGCATAAGAATCATTAATGCATGAGAAAAGGCAATTTTAGTCAAAATCATACATAATGTCCAACAATTCAATATACACTTATAAAGACAAGCATAATCGTATCAACTTATACGTAAACCAAGTAATACTTCTGCAATGCCAAGAATAAAGTCTGATAAACCTATCCAAAGCTAAGTATCACATTAAGAAACCAATTTCAAACTTACAACATATTCTTATATATAAAATGTTTCATACATCAATACTACTCATACCTTATCAAAATAACCATAATCTGAATCAGAATGACTAAAGAACCCTACTAGAACCATCCCTTAGGATACCACATGTGCAATGTGCAAGAGAAGTCCCATACCCTCCCTCATACATTGTAGTAACCTTTAAGGCAACCCTAAAAAGAGTTCACACACTTAACTTGTTCATTTATTTTACATTAGGGAAAGAAGTGCAATAACCGACATGAGATCATGTGAGATACATGGAATCCGTTGTTTTACTCCCACACCTAAAAGAGAGGGTTAACACTTGAATAACGTGCAACCATTCGTACGTAGCTATCTTGGTGGATCCACTAAGCTAGACTCCTATCTGGGCACATAGTTAATGGTAAAGGAGATTGTAGCTAGAAACCTTGAATTACTAACGTCGAGGTTTCCATCTCATGAGACAACACATAATTAGGGAATCCGGACTTACTAACATGAGAAAACCCATGTGGGAAGCCGGACATACTAGACGTGAGACCTATATCTCATTTACAAGCCCTTTTTCATTGCTAAGCAATTATTCCCTTTACTAATCATCTTACATCATCATAGAACTTCACATTGATCTCTTATATACCCCTATGTGAACATCTTATCATATTAGCTCATAGGTTACTACAAGTGAGATCAATCCTTTCAATTTAGACACCACTTCACAAGTGAGTAAAACTTTCACTTAGCACTTTATTATAATAATGAGAAACTACTTTCAATCATATAATATTCGTATCATAACATACATACATATTTAATGTTTAATTCAATGTCTTAGGGTTAACAATGAGGAATTCATAGCATCAACATCACAACCACACATTAGACATACGAGCATTACAATCAAAGTAACACATAATTCACAATTGAATTCAAGAAGAACCAATCAACATACCTCATTGCTCTTCCAAGAACCTTCATACTTACATTACAAAGAATACATAACCAATTACGTAAAAAAGGTAAATTCAATAAGAAATACCATAATTAAAAACAATGTAGTCAATCTAGATGTTCATGATCTTCAAAATTCACCATATCAATTCAACGTTTTGATGAAATTGGGGAAAAGACATGGGTGTAGGGAAATCTAATAGGAAGTCATCAATTAAACATAAATATATACTTAAAAAACATTAATTCATCATAATTCATCACAATTGCTTCATAATTTCATTTTTCAAAGAAGAGCCCTGTGTAGAAGAAAAACCTAGATTTGAGGTATTTAGAAGTCATCTTTTGGAGGGACCTCTTGGGGAAAAGGATCCCAATAGTGAAAGGAGTCATACCTTAGAGATGATAAAGCCACGAAATTGGGTTGGAAACTTGAAGTGTTGATCTTCTTCTTGAAGCTCTATTGGTCTTCAGTGGATGTTTGGAGGAAGAGAGAATTTCGGGGAGATGAGAGTGATTTTTTATTTAAACTTTTGACACTCTATTTGGGTGTTAAAATAGACCTAAAACTGACCCTAAGACCTTATATAGTCACCCATTGAATTACCCAAAAGACCACTCATTGAAATGGGTCTTTTTGTGAAGTCAAAATGTTTTAAATACGTCTTTAACGAATCTGGGAAGTGGTTGCGCGTCGCAGGGTTAATTTCTCAATTTATATTTGAAATCAGGATTGAGGAAGTGGAACTCTTGTATTCCCCGTGTCGCGAGGCCAAGTTGGTATACCTACGTGATGTTTGTGCGTCGCACAGCAGCCAACAAAATACTGGCTGCTCGAAGGATGCTTTGGCAGCCTGCTCGACCATGTTCGGGTCTTCCCAAAAGACCCTTCCAGTGGTCCTTGGGTTGTCGTGACTGTATGTATTGACCCTTTGTACTACATTCTACCTATTTAACGTCTTTTTACAAGTTTTATACTCCACATGACCCTCAGAGTGCTTCAATCATCAAGAATTCTCACACACACTTGGCGCATGGTTTCATTACCCAATTATCAGTTTACCTAGTTCAATTGTAGCTTAGGTAACGGACTATAGTTTGTTCATTATCATGTCATGCTCAAAGCCAACACATTCAACTTATTCTAGTCTACACATTTAGCGCATGTTTATAAACCTTTGGACGGGTATCATCATTCCACAAGATAATGCCATCATGCTTCATTCATTATCATGCTTCTACACATAAAATTCATAAAACATGCCGGTTTAACAGAAAATTAAGCAGTATGTTAGGGAAAACGAACACAGTCAAGAAAACCCCAAGAGAGGTCTGTGAGTTGGGTTACTAAGAATTCATTCTATCATTCACAATCCGTTTACACCACCCCCAATCCTTGTAAAACAGTAAAAACTAAAATGGATTTGGGTGAACCAAATTTGTGGCGCTTAGTACAAAAGATTCATCAACAAGCGGGTGGGTCTGGTTTCCTAAAATATATTTAAACAGTGGGCCACCATCAGTATTGCCCCCATAAATGGTCACAAAACCCTCAGTGTGCTATCTACTTGCGTGACGCAACCCTTGGAAGCGCATACATTCTATGCACTAGTAGGCAACACCTAAGTAACGAGCCTAGAAATCGATTCCCTAGCCATCATCTCACGAGCTCTCTGCTTTCTCATCTGGTCATCAACGATAGAATCTTTCTTTGCATTTTCTTTGCATTTTTCATTAGGTTTGACATTTGACACTCTTGTTTCTGGATTCAGCCTAGTAGTAAAATAGTGGCTTCGGAAGAATGAGTAGCTCGAGATAATCTTGGAGCCTGGATAGCTTCCTTTGACAAGGAGGCCACTATATCATCATTGTGGGTTGAAGGCCCATATACGTGCATTTTCTCCATTGCATCTACAAGATTAGTGCCAAAAGGCACATCGATTCGAGGCCCTCAGCGTGGTGCTACAACATTGGCCTCATTTTGTAGCATCGCTATGTCTAGCTTTCGTGTGGCATGAACCAATTTATCACATCTATGATGTTGCTCATGTGTAAAGACACTTGTATATTCGTTTATATTTTGAGACTTTTCTTGTAGGCATATATGTTGTGTATTTTATTGAAGTAAGGGCTATGCACAATGTTTTAATTATCTATTAGATGGTCTAATGTTAGACAAGGTATTAAACTATTTCTTATCAATTTGTTATATTTCCTGAATTATATGTCTATATAAACTTCGATAAGCGAGGAGTCCATTTAAACTCCATATATTTTATGTGAGAAATCTAAGTATACCTCACTATGTAAAAAGTTTTTAATTTTTCGCATTTTTGACCTATGATATGTTATGACGAATACTAAGCGATGCTCCGAATCCTCCTCTCTTTCGTCTATTTGATCCTTTAATTCAGTGCTCCTCATACTAGAACAAAAGGAAAAGTAGGCCTCTTCGGCGATCCGTCGAGTGGACTCGAAGATTCTCAGGTTTCCATTTCTTCATTATTTTTACTCTTTTTTCATTTTTTGCAACATAGTATCCATGCTTTCCTTCAAACTTTAAATACCTTAAACTTAAGAGTTTTCATCATATATTGAGATAACACAAGAACTAGAGGACACTATTTCTACTAAAATATAGCACTAAATGAGTCAAATTTGTGGACTCATCAACACCCCAAACTTATAATTTTTGTTATTCTCAAGTAAAACTAAAGTTCAGCAGTAAAAAATGATGTCTCAAATAGTACTATACAAGACATAATCATTAATGTACAGGACAAGACTCAAATTACTTATGCAAGAATCAACTGTGTACTCAAAGATTCAAAATGTGGTACACCATCACCAAAGATTGTCGATCTCGAATTAGTTTCTTCAAATGCAAGTTAAAACTAAACAAAAGGATTTGAATTCCCTCACACAAATGATGATTCCATTTTCACACACAAGGATGTAATCAATTCAAAGTTTGGAAATCAGATACAACGCTCACTCTCAAAAAGAGGAACACAATGCATGTTTTCTCCAACATGTTTCTCTTATTTTCTAATCAACGTTTGTTTGAAGTTTCTCAAGATCAAAAAGGTCAATTCTAAGTCTTTTAATGGGGCTGAGTGCAAATGTATGGTCACCTAGTCTTAGTGAATAATGATCCTCATAAGTTTTGGTGCTTATAACACTTCATTTCCTCTTCCTTCTTCATCTTTTTAGTGCTCATATGTTATCCTATTAATAGTTTCCCATGGATTTCTTGGAAACCCTATTAGTTTTGAACTTTTATTCCACAACTTTTGTTTTTCATTTTATTCTTTTTCTAGTTTTTTCTTCTTCTTTTCCCTTTTTTTGATATATGGAGTGTTTCAATCATTTTGCAACAATATGGGTTAAGAGAGACTGTCCTTGCACTGCTTTAACTTTTCGTTTTTCTTTTTGCAACACCCCAAACATAAACTTTTGTCCTATGTTGGATATTTAACTCAAACCAATCATTCATGAGTCTTAAGGGATATGGTCAAGAAGGGTATAGTCTTCATATATGTTCTTCCAAATAAGGTTAAGGGTCATGTGTGTTCAAGAGAGGTTCACACAAACACAAGGGAGGTCACCAAAGAGGTATGTCATATTGGCTCACACTCCATAAAATTGTCTAAGATGATATCAAGAGAAAGAATTACTTAGTTGACTAGAAGAATGGGACAAATTGTAGGTGTTGTCATGTATGGTTTAAGGTAACATTATAACATAGCACAAGGAATTGATACTTTTGTCAAACAACACTCCAAACTTTTTCTAGTGTGCGACGATCATCACAAGGGAATCATTTTGTCACAACGAGATAAGAGTTTCTCCTCTATGATTGTTCATACCCCATCACCTCTTTATTTGTTCAATAGTCGTTGTTGAGAAGATATAAGTGGTGTCAGGTCCATTGAACGTGTCTAAGCTGGCTATGGATCTATTTTAGGAAGACTGACAGAAGACGGTACTCTGGTGGATTTAGACTGTGGTCTAGTCATGCTCTAAACCCTTCAGCTGCTTAGAAGCTGCATATCCTTGGGGTACGGCCATGTGGGTTGAGCCTAAATATTTTATCCTCTCTTAGATACTCTTTATGATTTAGGCCTTTACCATATGGGATTTCATCCCCTCTTCTCTTCGGAGGGTTTGCTCCTCCTTCATTGATCTAAATGCCATATACTACCTTCGTTTGGGGTTACATGTTTATGTTGGTGTGTAGTGATACATTCAAATTACACCTCCATTAAGAATCTTAAGCGATCTTTATCAAGTAAAGAACAAAACTTGTAGGTTTGGGTAGATTCCATGAGGAAAATGGTTCATACCTAAACTTCACTAACAATTATATTCGTTTAGCGAAAAATTTTCTAGAAACAAGTAATAAAAAGGGGGATTTGTGTAAAATTTCGGAATATATACAAACTTTAGTTGTTATGAAGATGAGAAAAGAACTTGGGCATAGGTGTTCCCCACAAGCTCATAATGGGGTAATACTAGTAATAGAATTCCTCTCATAGTGAATTACGTGCAAAGTGATAAGTTAGGTATCTCTAAGTCCTTTGTCTGGCATCTAGAGAATTTCACCCTGCACCTTTGTCCGGCTACGCGTGTACAATTTACTAACTCTTACCTTTACCAGATATTACATATCACAACGATGTGTGTCTTAGTTTTAACCCTCACATCAATCAACAGTAAAATATTAGAGAGTATCACACTAAATCTATGTTGATAATTCTTTTCTTATTAACAACCACCTTTGTCCGACAAGTAGCAACAGGGCGAATTCTAACATTTGCCACCGTTAAAACACTTCTAATCGAAATAATTATCAATGCATGCAATATTACAATTCAAGAATTGGTTAGTTACTATTCATTTGTTGTCAATCGCTCATGGTTCCCAAAACCCTAGTTATGGATTTAGTTACCCATATAAGCATGACCACAATTCATATTGACTCATTAAAGAATCATGAATTTACGTAAGAATAAGACCAAACCCAACATCTCAACTTGAATTTCAAAGCCAAAATCATCAATAAAATACTTTCAGAATCAACATTTTCTATGAACTTTCAAGTTAATATCCAAAAGCATAAATTAAACAATAATAATAATATGTAACCCCCAAAAATGAGGTTTAGATACCTTATTTATAGAGAACAAATCCTAATTTAAAGTAAAACATAGTAATGCAAGTTTGCACACGCGCACGTCTTCATTCCATGAGAATGACTTACGGACCGTCAAAGGATCTACAGTCCGTAAGTACCTTCTGTCATCCAGGACATAGAAAATATTTTCATTCTAAAAAGCTCAACTTCATATAATCAAACAGCTGAATGGCAGTAGGGACCGTAACTTAATCAATGGTGTCTCTCTCCTCAACGTTGCTCCATACTTAGAATTTTCCAAGAATCGCGTACTGGATTCCTTGCATTCACATTCTACGGTTCATCATTATGGTCTGTAGATCAAACTATAAGCCGTCAATGCTCACACTAGTTCCACACATAGTCAAATTTACCTAATCCTCCTTTCATGCCATGCCTGCTGATGCACGAGCACCAACTACATAGCGTCAATGCACCCATGGTCCGTAGATCACCTCCGTAGTTGTGCTTTTCTGCGTTTTTCTCAAGTGTCTCTTTATTTTCGCGTGTCAACATCTTTCCTACAAAAAATGATAAAAAAACCATAAAATCAATACAAAAAGGTTCTAGACACACACAAATCTAATGTGAATTGTATCAAAAGTACAGTAAACTCAGGGTGCATCAACACCCTCAACTTAAAATTGTTGTTTGTCCTCAAGTAAAAACTAAGACTCTACACGACGCTTGTATTGAAACAACGAATATAAGAACCAGTAATAACATGGGCTTCCTTCCCGACTATCCTTTTAAAGTGCACATATTTCTCTCGTAGACTCAACAAGATAATTTTTATGGATCAAAACATGACAACGAAAGACATCTAAACACACAACACGCACTGTTTCACCATCCCTAAGATACCAACTTTCCTACAATGACCCTAGTGCCCTTATTTTAATAAAAAATATTATTTATTTCACACAATACAAATGAGTTTTGAATATAAGGATTCATTTAACACTAATCCACAATATATTGTTCAAGTCATAGTGAGTGATCAATATCATCTACTTGCCCTTATTTTCACTCCTTAGAATCTCCAAACAAGATTTTAGGATCACTATAGGACTTTCTTGGCTTGTAATATAGCCTCTGAGTAAGGTGTGGTACTTTTGGTTACGCTTAGTGTCTTTCTTATCTCCTTGACAATATATTAGGATTTTTTACCTGTTTGGCCCTATTTTAGAGATAATAAGTTTTTCTCTTCTTTCCCTTGATTTTTTTCAACTATGGATGCAAATTTTTAAACTTTATAACTCTTTATTTTTATCTTTTCTTCTTATTCGTGTATTTACTTCTTTTATTTCATTTTTATAATTTTTTTTTAATTTCTCACATAAATTCACATCATCCTCTTGTTTCAACACCGAACTCTTTTCATACCATTTTTATTTTGATTCCCTCTCTTTTAGCGACCCTCAAATTATTGATTTCCATTAGTTGATGTGCATAATACCCGATGTCCTCTGAAGGACAAGATTCGAGGTCACTTTTGCATTATCTACCCATGACATAGGCTTTTGGCCTAAGTCGAGGTGCACATATTCAAGGAGGGACCGGGGCCAACATAGTAGATTGTGGGAAAGTGAGTTGTGGTCTCATTAAGGCTCAATGTATTTGAATGAAACGAAACATTCCTATAATTTTGTTGGATTATTTAGGCGTTTAATGGACTACATACAACAAGGGCCTATGATCACATCATAGACTCTTAAGTTTATTATCCCCTATAGGACTAACCGTGCAAATTATAGATTGGTACACAATATTTCAATCATCAAGAATTCACACACACAGTTGGCGCAAGTTTCATTACTAGATTATAAAATTACCTAGTTCAAGTTGTAGCTTAGGTCACAGACTAAAGTTTGTACATTATCATGTCATGCTCAAAGGCAACACATTCAACTTATTCTAGTCTACATCTTTAGCACATGTTTTTCAACTTTTTGACGGGTATCATTATTCCACAAGATAATCCTATCACGCATCATTCTTCCACAGAAAAAACTCAAAATACATGCCGGTTCAACAGAAAATTAAGCATTATGTTAGGGAAAATAAACACAGGCAAGAAAACCCCAAGAGAGGTCTGTGAGTTGGGTTACAAAGAATTCATTCTATCATCCACAATTTTCTTTACACCACCCCCAACAAAATAAGTGCAATTGTCCCCAATTCAGGTAAAAAAGTAAAAAATATAATGGATTTGGGTGAACCAAACATGTGGCGCTTAGTGCCAAAGATTCATTAACAAGCGATTGGGTCTGGTTTCCTAGACTATATTTCAATAGTAGGGCCACCATCTATATTGCCCACAGCAATAGTTAGAATACCCTAAGTAGTGCTATCTACTTGCCTCATGCCACCCTTAGTAGCGCATACATTCTATGCACTAGTAGGCAACACCTTAGTAACGAGCCTAGAACTCGATTCCCTAGCCATCATCTCACGAGCTCTCTTCTTCCTCATCTGGTCATCAACGATATAATCTTTCTTTGCCTTTTTCTTCGCATTTTTCATTAGGGTGTCCATTTGAAGCTCTTGTTTCGGGATTAAGCCTAGTAGTAAAATAGTGGCTCGGGAAGAATGAGTAGCTCGACATAAGCTTGGAGCCTGGATAGCTTCCTTTGATGAGAAGGCCACTGTATCGTCATTGTGGGCTGAAGGCCCATATATGTGCATTTGCTCCATCACATCTACAAGATTAGTGCCCAAAGACACATCGATTCGAGGCCCTCAGCTCGGTGCTACAACATTGGCCTCATTTTGTAGCAGCCATATGTCTAGCTTTCGTGTGGCAAGAACCAATTTATCACATCTATGATGTTGCAAATGTCTAAAGGCACTTGTACATTCTTTTATATTTTGAGACTTTTCTTGTAGGCATATATGTTGCGTATTTTATTGAAGTGAGGGCTATGCTTAATGTTTTAATCATCTATTAGATGGTTTAATATGAGACAAGGTATTATATTATTTCTTATCAATTGGTTATATTGCCTAAACGAGATGTCTATGTAAACTTCGATAAGCGAGGAGTCCATGTAAACTCTATATATTATATGTGAGAAATCTAAGTATACCTCAATATGATTTTTTTTAATTTTTGGCATTTCTAACCTATGAAATGGTATGACAAATCCTAAGGACTAGTCCAAGTTCTCTTCGAGGACGAAGACGCCGGTTATGTCTACGGGGTGGTCCCGGTAATATAAGATGAGATACTGCTTTCCAAAGTTACTCAGCGACATTTTGAATGCTCCTTTCTCCTCCTATTTGATCCTTTTATTCAGGGCTCCTCATTCAAGAACAAAAGGGGAAGTAGGCCTCTTTGGCGATCCGCCGAGTGGACTCGACTATTCTGAGGTTTCCATATCTTCATTATTTTTACTCTTTTTTCCCTTTTTGCAACATAGTATCCATGCTTTTCTTCAAACAACAAATACCTTAAACTCAAGAGTTTTCAGCATATATTGAGATAAAACAAGCACTAGAGGACCCTATTTCTACTAAAATATAGCACTAAATGAGTCAAATATGTGGACTCATAAACACCCCAAACTTAAAATTTCTGTTGTTCTCAAGTAAAACTAAAGTTTAGTAGGTAAACAATGATGTCTCAAATAGTTCTACACAAGACTTAATCATTAATGTAAAAAACAAGACTCAAATTACTTATGCAAGAATCAACTGTGTACTCAAAGATTCATAATGTGGTACACCATCACCAAAGATTGTCGATCTCGAATTAGTTTCTTCAAATGCAAGTTAAAACTCAACAAAAGGATTTGAATTCCCTCACACAAATGATGATTCCATTTTCACACACAAGGGTGTAATTAATTCAAAGTTCGGAAATCAAATACAACGCTACCTCTCAAAAAGAGGAACACAATGCATTTTTTCACCTATAGGTTTGCCCTTATTTTCTAGTCAACGTTTGTTTGAAGTTTCTCAAGATCAAAAAGGTCAATTCTAAGTCTTTTAATGGGGTTGAGTGCAAATGTATGGTCATCTAGTCTTAGTGACTAATGATCCTCATATGTTTTGGTGCTTATAAAACTTCATTTCCTCTTCCTTCTTCATCTTTTTAGTGCTCATAAGTTATCCTATTATTCCTTTCCCATGGATTTCTTAGAAACCCAATTTCTTTTGGACTTTTATTCCACAACTTTTCTTTTTTATTTCATTTCATTTTTTATTTTTTTCTTCTCCTTTTCCCTTTTTTTTTATTATATATGGAGTGTTTCAATCATTTTACAACAGTATGGGTTAAGGGAGACTGTCCTTGCACTTCTTTAACTTTTCTTTTTACTTTTTGCAACACCCCAAACATAGACTTTTGGCCTATGTTGGCTATTTAACTCAAACCAATCATTCATGATGATTAAGGGAGATGGATCAAGAAGGGTATATTATTCATCAATGTTCTTCCAAATAAGGTTAAGGGTCATCTTTGTTCAAGAGAGGTTCACACATTCACAAGGGAGGTCACAACAGAGGTATATGTCAAATTGGCTCACACTCCATGATTTAAGGTAAAATTATTACACAAGGAATCGATACTTTTGTCAAACAAGACTCCACACTTTTTCTATTGTGCGACGATCATTACAAGGGAGTCATTTTTGACACATGAATAGTCACAATGAGATAAGACTTTCTCCTCTATGATGGTTCATACCCCATTACCTTTTTATCTGGTAAATAGTCATTGTTCAGGAGATATAAGGGGTGTAGGCGCCATTGAAGGTGTCTGAGTTGGCTATGGATCTAGTTTAGGAGGAGTGAAAGCAGACGGTACTATGGAGGATTTAGATTGTGGTCTAGTCATGCTCTCAACCCTTTAGCTGCTTAGAAGCTGCATATCCTTGGGGTCCGGCCATGTGTATTGAGACCTAATATGTTAACCTCTCTTGGATACCCTTTTATGCTTTTGGCCTTTACCATGTGGGATTTCTTCCCATGTTCTCTTCGGAGGGTTTTCTCCTCCTTCATTGATCTGAATGCCCTGTGCTACCTTCGTTTGGAGTTGCATATTTATGTT
Source organism: Solanum sitiens (assembly GCA_016801875.1). Classification (NCBI taxonomy): domain Eukaryota; kingdom Viridiplantae; phylum Streptophyta; class Magnoliopsida; order Solanales; family Solanaceae; genus Solanum; species Solanum sitiens. The sequence goes on from JABWTJ010000020.1 coordinate 3,940,712, forward strand.
GGTGTGTAGTTATACGTTCAAATTATACCTCTCTTAAGAAGCTTAAGTGATCGTTATCAAGTAAAGAACAAACCTTGTAGGTTGGGGTAGATTCCATGAGCAAAATGGTTCAAACTTAAACATAAGTAACAATTGTATTCGTTTAGCAAAGATTTTTCTGGAAACAAGTAATAAAGGGGGGATTTGTGTAAAAAATTTGGAATGTATTCAAACTTGAGTTGTTATCAAGATGAGAGAAGAACTTGGGCATAGGTGTTCCCCACAAGCTCATAAGTTGGTAATCCTAGTAATATAAATCCTCTCCTAGTGTATTATATGCAAAGTATTAAGTTAGGTATCTCTAAATCATTTGACTGAAATCTAGAGAATTTCAGCCCGCACCTTTGTCTGGCTACGCGTGTATAATTTACTAACCCTTACCATTACCTCATATTAGATATCACATCGATGTATGTCTTAGTTTTAACCCTCGAATCAATCAAAATTAAACTATTAGATAGTATAAAGCTAAATCTATGTTTATAATTCTTTTCTTATGAACTACCTCCTTTGTCCGACAAGTAGCAACAAGGTGAATTCTAGCATTTTTCACCATTAAAAAAACTTCTAAACGAAAGAATTATCAATGCATGTAATATTACTATTCAAGAATTGGTTAATTACTATTCATATGTTGTTAATCACTCATGGTTCCCAAAACTCTAGTTATGGATTTAGTTACCCATATATGCATGAACAAAATTCATATTGATTGATTAAAGAATCATGAATTTACGTAAGAATAAGAATAAACCCAACATCTCAACTTGAATTTCAAAGCCAAAATCATCAATAACATACTTTGAGAATAAAAAATTTCTATGAATTTTTAAGTTAATATACAAAAGCATAAATTAAACAATAATTACAATATGTAACCCCCAAAAATGAGGTTTACATACCCTATTTATAGAAAACAAATCCAAAATTTAGAGTAAAACATAATAATGCAAGTTTGCACACGCGCACGTCTTCATTCCATGAGACTGACTTATGGACCGTCAAATGATCTACAGTCCATAAGTACCTTATGTCATCCAGGACATAGAAAATATTTAATCCTAAAAAACTCAACTTTACTTAATCAAACGGCAGAATGCCAGTAGGGACTGTAACTTAATCAATGATGTGTCTCTCCTCTACATTGCTCCATACTTAGAATTTTCCATGAATCGCGTACTGGATTCCTTGTATTCACATTCTACGGTTGAGTAGTACGGTCTGTTGATCAAACTATAGGCCGTCAATGCTCACTCTAGTTCTACACATAGTCAAATTTCCCTAATCCTCCTTTCATGCCTTGTGTGCTAATGTAGGAGCACCAACTACGTAGCGTCAATGGACCTATTGTCCGTAGATCACCTACGTAGCTGTGCTTTCTGCATTTTTCTCAAGTCTCTCTTTATTTCTGCGTGTCAACATCTTTTCTACAAAACATGATAAAAAAACCATAAAAATCAATACAAAAGGCTCTAGACACACACAAATCTTATGTGAATTGTATCAAAGTACACTAAACTCATGGTACATCAACACCCTCAACTTAAAATTGTTGTTTGTCCTCAAGCAAAAACAAAGACTCTACACGATGCTTGCATTGAAGAAAGCAATATAAGAACAAGTAATAACATGGCCTTCCTTCCCGACTATCCTTTTAAAGTGCAAGTATTTCTCTCGTGGGCTCAACAAGCTAATTTTTATGGATCCAAACATGACAACGAAAGACAACTAAACACACAACACGCATTGTTTTACCATCCCCAAGATACCAACTTTTAGACTATGCCACTAGTGCCCTTATTTCAATAATAAAATTCTTTATTTCACACAATACAACAAAAAATTGTTCAAGTCATAGTGAGTGATCAGTACCATCTACTTGCCCTTATTTTCATTGCTTAGAATATCCAAACAAGATTTTATGATCACTATAGGACTTTATTGGCTTGTAATGCAGGCTCTGAGTCAGGTGTGGTACTTTTGGTTATTCTTAGTGTCTTTGTTCTCTCCTTGACAATATATTAGGCTTTCTTACCTCTTTTGGCCCTATTTTAGACATAATAAGTTTTTCTCTTCTTTCCCTTGATTTTTTCCAACTATGGATGCGACTTTTTAGACTTTGTACCTCTTTATTTTTCTCTTTTCTTCTTATTCTTGTATTTACTTCTTTTCTTTCATTTTTATCAATTCTGTTTAATTTCTCTCATACAAATTCACATCCTCCTCTTGTTTAAATACCAAACTCTTTTTATACCTATTTTTATTTTGATTCCGTCTCTATTAGCGACCCTCAAATTATGGGTTTCCATTAGTGGATGTGCATAATACTCGATGTCCTATCAAGGATAAGATTAGTGGTCACTTTTCCATTAGCTACCCACAACATAGGCTTTTGGCCTTAGTCGAGGTGCACATGTCCAAGGAAGGACCGGAGACAACATAGTAGATTGTGGGAAGGTGAGTTGTGGTCTCATTAAGGCTCAAAGTATTTGAATCAAACGAAACATTCCTATAATTTTGTTGGATTATATTAGGCATTTAATGGACTATTTAGAACAAGGGCCTATGATCACATCATAGACTCTAAAGTGGATTATCCCCTGCAGGACTAACCGAGCAAATTCTAGATTGGTACACAGTACTTCAATCATCAAGAATTCTCACAAACACTTGGCGCATAGTTTTATTACCTTATTATCAAATTACCTAGTTCAAGTTGTAGCTTAGTTCACGGACTAAAGTTTATTCGTTATCACGTCATGCTTAGAGCCAATACATTCAACTTATTATAGTCTACACCTTTAGCACATGATTTTCAACTTTTAGACGGGTATCATTATTCCAAAAGATAATGCCATCAAGATTCATTCTTTATCATTCTTCTACACATAAAACTCATAAAATATGCCGGTTCGACAGGAAATTAAGCAGTATGTTAGGGAAACCGAACACAAGCAAGAAAACCCCAAGAGAGGTCTATGAGTTGGGTTACTAGGAATTCATTCTATCATTCACTATCAATTTACACCACCCCCAACATAATAAGTGCAATTGTCCCCAATTCTTGTAAAATAGTAAAAAATATAATGGATTTGGGTGAACCAATCATGTGGCGCTTAGTGCGAAAGACTCATCAGCAAGAGGGTGGGTCTCGTTTCCTAGACTATATTTCAATAGTATGGCCACCATCAATATTGCCCGCATCAATGGTCAAAACACCCTCAGTAGTGTTATCTACTTACCTCACCCCACCCTTAGCAACACATACATTCTATGCCCTAGTAGGCAACACCTTAGTAACGACCATAGAACTCCATTCCCTAGCCATCATCTCATGAGCTCTATGCTTTCTCATCTGGTCATCAACGATAGAATCTTTCTTTTGCCTTTTTCTTTGACTTTTTCATTAGGGTGTCCATTTGAAACTCTTGTTTATGGATTCAGCCTTGTAGTAAATAGTGGCTCCGGAAGAATGAGTAGCTCGAGATAAGCGTGGACCCTGGATAGCTTCCTTTGACGAGGAGGCCACTATATCGTCATTGTGGGCTAAAGGCCCATATACGTGCATTTGCTTCACCCTACAAGATTAGTGTCAAAAGGAACATTTATTTGAGGCCCTCAGTGTGGTGCTGCAACATTGGCCTCATTCAGTAACAGCCATATGTCTAGCTTCCGTGTGGCATGAACCAATTTATCACAATTCAAGATTGGCACTCCAACATCCCTGCAAATCTTCAATTTTATGCACCGGAATGGGTAGCTCTTGGTGTCTCTAATGCCCTCTAAAAATGTATATGATAAGTAATGCTTAATGTGTCAAGAATGCCTACGATTAGACAAGGGTTCACACGGATTGATGCGCGTAGAACCAGACCTCGGAACCCTTGCTACAGCCAAGACAACTAACTTGAGGAGTTATTTGAACTTGGAAAGGTTGGGTCCAACCATGTAGGGCTCTCGAATACGAAGATTTACTCGAAGGAGTCTTTACCGGACTTAAAAAGGGGAAATCTTAGGTTTGGAGGGTCTAGAGGTAAAATGGTCTTTTTCAAGCTAAGGGTAGTATCGTAATTACCCTAAATATCTAATTAATTATTTAATTAATAAGGTGGAGGGGCAATTTGGGGAGAGAGGGCCGAAAATGGGCTCTTGAAGTGAAGTCTTGCTCCACCCGGGTTCGAACCTAGGTGGAAGCAATGAATTAAAGTGATTTTTATTTAAGTTATTAAATTAATGTAATTAATAAATAATTATTATTCATTAGCTGATTTAAAATAAAATAGAAATCAGATTTTTTATAATTAAACAGAACCTTGTTGACTAAGTCCTAAAATTAGACTCCTAAGCCTCATACAACTCCCACTCTCTCACGTTTATCTCTCAACTATCACGCTCAATATCTCTTCTTCTTTCTCACATATTCTCTCTGCCAAAATAAGATACAAGAACAGAAAAATAAACCAAGTTCTTCACACTTGAAGAACTCACACGAAATCACAAGAAACCAAACGTTAATCGCACGTTAGGCTAAGGGAGGTTGTCCGTAAAGTGTTGTTGACATAGAAGAGGCTTAGACGTGATCTTGGGTGGAGTTTTTTGGGCATCAAGTCAAGGGTTTAAAGTTAAAAAGGTATGGGTTTTCTTCTATCTTAGTCCTTTTCCCAAGAGAACCCTTAAGATTTAGATTATTCAGTCCGAAAACTAGGATTGTTCCCCTTTGCATGCCCCTGTCACTAGCTCGCAATGAATCGTAGGCTGGGTATGATTGCTGGTAGATTAGGTGTATGTTGTGTTTTTGTGATGAATATGTTTATGTTTGTGTATTTGAAATCGTATGAATGACAACCTATGTGTTCCGAAACTATGTGTATGTGTGTGCAAAAATGTGGCAGTGACTATGAGTTCTCGGCTTGAGGCTCCAAAATTGATAATGTTATGGTTGTTATTTTACGTGCATAAAATTATGTAAATCGTGATGTTCATTAAAATGGAAGTGTGGCTGATTTGAGTATCAATCTTTTGGCTAAACGAATCTATGAAAAATGCACCCCAAAACGTGTTAAATGATCTATGAATTTCCCTAAGAGTTCAAGTTAAAATGTTGGTGAAAATGAGCTGAAAAAATGACCAAATTTCCAGCAAACTTACAAGTTTAGTTTAGGCTAAATGTAGATGAACAAATCTGGAAAATTAATTGAGTGAAAAATGAGGTGAGGCCACCAGGATTCGAACCCGCGACCTCACCCGTATAATGGCTTAAAATCGTAAAAAGGGAAATGGGGGTCAAGGGGAATCAATCTCGGGTGTGCTGGCTGAAAGGTAAAGTACAAAAAAATTAATAAAATAAAATGGGAGGCGTGGGAATCGAACCCACGACTTCCAGGCAACGAGTGGGAGTAAAGGAAAAATAAAAGAAAAGAAATGTGAGGCGTGGGAATCGAACCCACGACCTCAAGGCAGTGAAGGAGAGTAAAGGAGAAAGGGAAAATAAAAAGAAAAGAAATGTGAGGCGTGGGAATCGAACCCACGACCTCAAGGCAGTGAAGGGAGTTAACAGAAAAATGAAGATAAAAGAATTGTGAGGCGTGGGAATTGAACCCACGACCTATAGCCAGTAGCTGCGAAATAAAAGAAAAATAAAGAGAGGCTATGGGGGTTTGATCCCACAACCTCATGGTCTATTCAAATTAGAGAAGGAGAATTAAATGAAAAAAATAAAAGGGGTTGTGGGGGTTCGATCCCACAACCCCTCGGCCAAGTAAGAGGAGATTCCAAGGAGAAAAATAATGAGGGAATGTTGATGTTGGGGCTCGATCTAGGTTCCCAATGTCATGTGGACCAAAAATAAAATAAATGAAAAATGTAAAGTGTTGTCCAAGGGATTTGAAATCGGGTTTCCTTGCCCAAATTCCGTATTGATACATAAGTCATACGTGAATTAAATGTTCAAGAATACTGCCGCCTACTTAGATCGAAATCGAGATCTTGGCATACATACAAGATGCATAAGTCTTGTACTACATAATCTTAGGAAGATATGAATCACTTAAACGAACTATGAATGAAGCCTCATGGCTTGTATGTTTATACCCATAAGTCTAGCATACGTTTGAAAATAAGTGAACGTAAGATGTATGTAATGAAATGATGTAACCCTAGAAGGGTTAAGTACGAGTGTAAAATACACTAGATGGTCAAGAGCATTGGCATACGATGAAATGATTATTATGTAATGAAATGATGAAACCCTAGAAGGGTTAAGTAAGAGTGTGAAACACACAAATGGCCAAGTTCATTGGCATATGATGAAATGAACATTCACGTAAAAAGGGGTGAGTAATTATGAAGAGCAAATGTGCTAATGTTAATGAATGTGGTGACAACATGATATGAGGCTAATGCAAAAGATGAGAACAATCTCAAATGAGCCTAAGTAAATGTTACCTAAACGTACTCACCTATGAGAGTGTAAAGTTAATGAAGAGACAAGTCTCTATGAACACTCTAATGAAAGTATTGAGATTAACACACTTAATACTAATGATGAGATGAGAAATCATCTGTTGAGCTATGATGTCCTTATACTAGAAGCCAGCTTCCATGACGTATGAGTTGAATGTAATGGAACTTTATTCTGAGCACCGATAGACTAGCTATGAGCGGTGATGCCTTCTTTCGAGAAGGGCGGAGGTTCACATAACTCTCATAAGATGAGACTGTCCGGCTTGCCGGGTATGGGTATCCTTATATCTTCTAGTCTTCAAACCTATACTGCCAATATAGGGATCTGGAGGGGTTAAATTTCCATGTACGCTAGCATGTTTTGGGTCACTTTGGCCGGTGATTCGACCTCTTTTCGGTGTGGGGGAGACACTGGATTTCATGATGCTCACATGATTTATGTATCTTAAAGTTAAATTTCCCAATGAATGAATGAGGCCAGCCTCAAATTGTAACAACCCTAAAAATGAATAAGTTAAGAAATGCTTAATGTGTCAAGAATGCTTGCGATAAGACAAAGGTTCACACGCATTGATGCGCATAGAACCAGACCTCAGAACCCTTACTACGGCCAAGACAACTAACTTGGGGAGTTAGTTGTGCTTGGAAAGTTGGAACCAACCATGTAGGGCTCTCGAAAACGAAGATTTAATCGAAGGAGTCTTTACCGGACTTAAAAAGAGGAAATCTTAAGTTTTGAGGGTCCAGGGGTAAGATGGTCTTTTCCAGGCTAAGGGTAATATCGTAATTACCCAATGGAATTAATTAATAAATTAATTGATTTAATTAAGTGGACGGTTCGGGTCGGGTCAACCCGAAATAGCCCGTTTTGCGGTGGTCACTCCAGACGGGTTCGAACCTCAACGGAAGCATTGATTTAATGTATTTTTGTTGAGGTTAATAATCTGATTTTGTAAGGGCATAATGGTCATTTAACTAAGATAATTAAATCAAATTTTTATTTAAATTAATAAGTAGTCCTAGTTTGACTAATTCCCAAACTAAAACTCCTAATCCTAAGCCACTCTCTCACTTCTATATCTCACACTTTCGCGTTCAATATCTCTTGTTTTCTCTTTGCCAAATAACGTTGAAGTACAACAAAAATTATCAAAGTTCTTCACACTTGAAGAACACACACAAAAACTTTAAGAAAACAAGCTAACCAAAAACGTTAAGGCAAAGGGGAGATTTTTGTCGAGTTGGTGGTGAAAGTTTCGGTATTGGACGTAATTTTGGAGAAGGTTTTGGGCAGCAAGTTCAACGTCAATTAAGGTATGGGTTTTCTTCTCTCTTGGTCCCTTTCCCAAGAGACCCCTTAAGCTTCAGAATATTCATTCCGAAAAGTAAGGTTGTCCCCATTGCATGTCCCTGTCACTAGCTCCCATTGAATCATAGGTTGGGTATGTTTGCTGGTACAAAGTAGGGATGTAATGTGTTTTCGTGATGTTTATGTTTGAGTATGCATGCTCGGAATTATGTGAATATTGAATATGTTGTCCGAAATTATGTGAAAAATGATGTGTGTGCAATGTGAGGCAGTGAATGTAATCACGGTTGGAGGTGTGAAATGGCATGTTTAATCCTTGTATTTTATGTGCAAAAGTTGTACACAACGTGATGTTCATATGGGGTGTGAAGTTGCTGATTTTGAGTGAGAATCTCTTGGCTAATGTAACTACTAAACTACACCTAATAATGCACTAAATGTTTCATGAAATGCCCTAAGAACTAACGTGAAAAGGTTGATGAAAAGAAGCTAAAAATCATGATCAAATTTCTAGCATGGTGTAAGTTTGGTTTCGGTCAAAACAAGGTTAAAAATCTGGGTTTTAAATAAATATAAAATAGGTGAGTTAACTAGGGATTGAACCCGAGACCTCACACGTGAAGAATGCTAAAAAACGTAAAGGGGGAAATGGGGTTAAGGGGAATCGAACCCGTTTGACAATTGAAATTCGCGAAAAAGAAATGAAAGGGGCTGGGGGGATTCGAACTGTGGTCTGCTGGTTGGGAAAAGAGAGAGAGCAACAATTAAATAAATAAATGGGAGGCGTGGGAATCGAACCCGCGACCTCCAGGCAGCGAATGAAAGAAGAAAAAATTAAAGAAAAGAAAATGTGAGGCGTGGGAATCGAACCCACGACCTCAAGGCTGGAAAGGAGAAGGGCGAAATAATTAAGAAAATAAAGTGAGGCTGTGGGGGCTCCATCCCACAACCTCACTGCCAAACGCCTAGCTAACTCAATTTTAATTAAGAATAAAAATAAGGAGGTTGTGGGGGTTCGAACCCACAACCTCACAGCCTAGCGAAATTACAAATAAAATAAGGAGGCTGTGTGGGTTCGAACCCACAACCTCCAAATTTCCCAGCGAAATATAGAGTGAAATAAAAGAGGTTGTGGGTGTTTGATCCCACAACCTCTTGGTCTAGGCGAAATGGGTCAACAAAGTTTTAAGTGAAAAAAAATAAAAGGGGTTGTGGGGGTTCGATCCCACAACCCTTCGGCCAAATTACGAGAAAACCCAAGGAAAAAAAAATAAAGATAGAATGTTGATGTTGGAGTTTTTTCTAGGGTCCCAATGTCATGAAGACTAAAAATAAAGTCAAGGAAAAATGTTAGTATTGTCCAAGTGGTTCGAACTTGGGTTCCCTTGCCCAATTTTCCGTATTGATATATAAGTCATACGTGAATTAAATGTTCAAGAATAATTCCACCTACTTAGATCGAAATCAAGATCTTGGCATATATACAAGATATATGAGTCTTGTACTACATAATCTTAGGAACATATGAGTCACTTAACGAACTATGAATGAAGCCTCATGGCTTGTATGTATAGACCCATATGTCTAGCATACGTTTAAAGATAAGTGAACCTAAGATGTATGTAATGAAATGAAGTAACCCTAGAAGGGTTAAGTACGAGTGTAAAACACACTAAATGGCCAAGTGCATTGGCATAGGATGAAATGATTATTATGTAATGAAATGACGAAACCCTAGAAGGGTTAGGTAAGAGTGTGAACACACAAATGGCCATGTATATTGGCATATGATGAAATGAACATTCACGTAAAATGGGGTGAGTAATTATGAAGAGCAATTATGCTAATGTTAATGAATGTGGTGACAACATGATATGAGGCTAATGTAAAAGATGAGATCAATCTCAAATGAGCCTAAGTAATTGTTACTAAAATATACTCACCTATGAGAGTGTAGAGTTAATAAACAGACCAGTCTCTATGAACACTCTAATGAAAGTATTGAGATTAACACACTTAATACTAATGATGAGATGAGAAATCATATATTGAGCTATGATGTCCTCATACTAGAAGCCAGCTTCCATGACGTATGAGTTGAATGTAATGGAACTTTATACTGAGCACCGATAGACTAGCTATGAGCGGTGATGCCTTCTTTCGGGAAGGGCGGAGGTTCACGTATCTCTCATGATATGAGAATGTCCGGCTTGCCGGGTATGGGTCTCCTTATATCTCCTGGTCTTCAAACCTATACTGCCAATATAGAGATCTGGCGGGGTAAAATTCCCATGTACGCTAGCATGTTTTAGGTCACCTTGGCCGGTGATTCCACCTCTTTTCGGTGTGGGGGAGACACTGGATTTCATGATGCTCACATGATCTATGTATCTTAAAGTTAAAGTTCCCAATGAATAAATGAGGCCAGCCTCAAATGAAGCACATAATAAAATGAACGATACCAAAGGTGTTAGGATAGGATAATAAAGAGGTGAGCTAGACTCAGGTAATTACACTAGGTTATTCTTGATCATTGCACAGCAAACCCGATGAAAGTCTTAAACTACATCCAAGATATAGTTGGTGTTTACACTGGCCTATGAATGAATTGAAATGAAGTACGTATGAATGAATGAAGCAGAATCCGTGTTTCCTAATGAAGACTCCCTAGTTGAGGTCCCATATGTTGAGCCCTCATTTTGGAAAGTCTTAATGTCAAGTCCATGATTCCAAGGTCTCATGGCATATGAATGAATGTTATGAAATATGTTATGTGCTATATGCTATGTGATAAGTGTTATGTGTAAGATGATATGTGTTGCGTCCAATATGATAAGTAAGATGATGTATGTTACTGTCATGGCATGACTTTCCTAATTCAAATTCGGAAAGTTCACTAACTTTCCTAATCCCAATTTGGCAAGTCCACTGACTTGACTTTCCATAATCATGTTGTTAGGAAAGAGCTATCCTTTCTCATGCATGTCCTTGGTGTGTTCTTGCATATACCCATACTTAGTACAAGTGTGTACTAATCCCATACAACTCTATATTTTTAGGTGCAGGCACAGGCGGACACTAGAGCTTACAGGTTGACGTTGCAGCTATCCGGACGTGGAGCTTTCATCCGGACTTGGTAGGCCCTCATGCTTTCGAGGATGTATACCGTTATTATATAGCTTAGATGTAGGCTTTAGCTAGTGGAGCATGTTCCACTAGTGTTTCTTTCTGTTTTTATTTTAGACATTATATTGGTGCCATTTTGGCAATTATACCTTTATTACGGTATCATAGCACTAGGTTAAATTCCGTAAAAAATGAGTTCACATTAACCACATTGAGTAGTTTCTAAGTCATGGTAGTGAAGTGCACCACTATCCTGAATTAGAGACTGCATGATGCGTAGGAAAATTTCCCTTCTTCTGATCTTATCGTGCTTTTCCTATTGTCTGATTTCTTGGTGTTATGAGCGTGTCTAACATCAATTCTTATTGTTTTCAATGAATGAATACTAGGATGAATGTTGGTCAGAGGAGAGGAGGTGCAGCTGCTGGGGGCAATCAGATTCCACCCCAGGCTCCAGCTGAAGGAGTGTCTATGCCAGTTAACCCAGCTGGGTTGACTGATGCTGAGGTGAGGGGATCTCTGGCCCAGATGGCACAGGACATTACTATGCTGTCCCAGGCTATGACTGTCAGGTCAACCGGCAGGATGTTCAGAGGGAGAACCCACCAGTTCGTAGCATGGCTGACAGGCTGAGAGACTTCACGAGGATGAATACTCCTATTTGCACATGGTCCAAGACTTCAGAGGATCCCCAGGAGTTTGAGGACAAGGTGCATAAGATTCTGGTGGGTATGGGGGCCACAGATGCTGAGAAGGCTGAGATGGCTTCCTATCAGCTCAAGGATGTTGTACAGACTTGGTGCAAGATATGGCAGGATAGCCGAGCGTTGGGCGGAGTTCCGGTCACTTGGGAGCTGTTTAAGACAGCCTTCCTAGAGAGATTCTTTCCCAAGGAGATGAGGGAGTCAAAGGTTGAAGAGTTTATCAACCTTAAGCAGGGATCTATGACAGTCAGGGAGTATACCCTGAAGTTTATTAAACTATCCAGGTATTCTACTTTCCTTAGTATCTAACGGCAAGGATGAGATGAGTACTGAAGTTTGTTAAATTATCCAGGTATGCTACTTCCCTTGTATCTAACAGCAGGGATGAGATGAGCAGGTTCCTCACAAGAATCAATAGAGATCTGGAGGAGGAGTGTCGGTCTGCGATGCTCCATGATAATATGGACCTCTCCAAGTTGATGGTGCATGTCCAGCAGGTAGAGGACCACCGCAAAAAGAGGGGTATTCGTGATGCTAGGTGGCCTAAGCCTCAAGAGCAGGCAGGTCCTAGCCATGGAGGCCACAAAAATAATTTTGGCGTCCGTGAGCAGCCCAGGTTGAAAAAGGGGCAACAGAGTTCTAGGAACTCTAATTCCTAGAGGAGTAAAGCACCTAGAGGAGGCAGACCTGAGACCAAGAAGGGCAATGGAGGTGAGATGCAGCATCCCAAAAAGAACTGTGCTAAGTGTGGCCGTGCTCACAGTGGAAAGTGCAGACAGGGCACTAATGCCTGCTTCGGTTGCGGTAAGAGTGGGCACATGGTTAGAGACTGCACGCAGAACAGAGGTCAGGCTGGAGGTAATGCTCAGCCTAGGCCTAATCCACAGGGTGCAGCAGCAGCAGAGCCTTCTAAGAGGAACGGTTCTATGCCCTGAAGGGCAGGGAGGAGCAGGAGAAGGCCGTTGATGTGGTCACAGGTATGCTGCAAGTATTCTCAACTTCTGTTTATGCTTTACTTTATCCAGGGTCTACACTTTCCTTTATAACTCCTTTGCTTGCTCTTACTTTTGAGATATTGCCTGAAGTTCTGCATGATCCTATAGTGGTTAGTACACCTTTAGGAGAAAATGTAAGAACTGATAGAGTATACAAGGATTACCCAATAGTGGTAAGTGGTAAGACAATGTGTGCAGACTTGGTTGAGTTACCCATGCATGATTTTGATGTTATTCTTGGCATGGACTGGCTTCACAGTTGTTATGCTTGCTTGGACTGTCGTAGTAGAGTGGTGAGATTTTGTTTCCCTTATTAAGAGGAGCTAGTGTGGGAGGGGTACAACTCGAGTCATCCTAACCTCTTGATTTTGAACCTTCAGGCCAATAAAATGATGTCCAAGGGGTTATTATGTCACCTTGTGAATGTTAATGATTTAGATCAGGACATTCCTTCAATAGACTCAGTGCCTATAGTGAATGAGTTCCTAGATGTATTTCCTGTTGATTTGCCTGGAGTCCCTACCCCTCGAGAGATTGACTTTGGTATCGACTTAGAACCCGATACTAAACCAATTTCAATTCCTCCTTACAGAATGGCTCCAGCAAAACTCAAAGAGTTGAAATTGCAGTTAAAAGATCTCACTAACAAGGGTTTCATTCATCCGAGCATATCCCCTTGGGGCGCTCCAGTGTTGTTTGTGAAAAACAAAGATGGAACCCTTAGAATGTGTATCGATTATTGGCAGCTCAACAAAGTCACTATAAAGAATAAGTATCCACTTCCCAGAATAGATGATTTGTTCGATCAGCTCCAAGGGTCTAGTTTCTTCTATAAGATTGATCTTCGTTCAGGGTATCATCAGCTTAGGGTTAGGGATGGAGATATCCCAAAGACAGCCTTTCATACCCGTTATGGTCATTATGAGTTCTTAGTCATGTCATTTGGTCTTACGAATGCACCTGCTGCATTTATGGACCTCATGAACCGAGTATTCCGTGAATACCTTGACTCTTTCGTCATAGTATTCATTGATGACATTCTCATCTACTCTAGGACCAAGGAAGACCATGAACAGCATTTGAGACTAACCTTGCAGGTACTTAGACAACATCAGCTGTACGCCAAATTCAGTGACCTTCCTGGGTCATGTTGTGTCCGATCAGGGCGTGGAGGTGGATCCCAGGAAGACTGAGGCTGTGAAGAACTGGCCAAAGCCTCTTACTCCCACTAACATCCGTAGCTTTCTGGGATTGGCTGGTTACTACCGCAGGTTCGTAGAGGTCTTTTCTTCCATTGTTGCCCCATTGACAGCTTTGACTAAGAAGAAAGTCAAGTTTGAATGGACGGAGACTTGTGAAAAGAGTTTCCAGGAGCTCAAGGACAGACTCACTTCAGCCCCGGTGCTTACTTTGACTAAGTGTGGTGAGGATTACACTATTTATTGTGATGCATCTAGGGTTGGTTTGGGTTGTGTTCTTATGCAGGTTGGTAAGGTGATAGCCTATGCGTCCAGACAGCTCAAGGTTCATGAGAAGAATTATCCCACTCATGACCTGGAGTTAGCAGCTGTGGTTGTTGCACTGAAGTTGTGGAGGCACTACTTGTATGGAGTGCATGTGGATGTATTCACAGACCACAAGAGTCTCCAGTACGTGTTCACACAGAGGGAGTTGAATCTACATCAGCGGAGATGGTTGGAGCTGTTGAAGGATTATGACATGAATTTTCACTACCATCAAAGTAAGGCTAATGTTGTAGCTGATGCTTTGAGCAGGATGAGCATGGGAAGTACAACCCACGTTGAGGATGAGAAGACGGAGTTGGCGAAAGATGTACACAGACTGGCCAGACTGGGTGTTCGATTGGTTGACTCTACTAGTGGGGGTGTTTCAGTTCATCCTAGTTCTGAATCATCCTTTGTAGTTGAAGTCAAGCAGGGTCAGCATCTAGATCCTCTGTTGATGGAGCTGAAGGACTAAGTGTTGATAAAGATGAATGGGTCTTTCGCTCTGGGAGTTGATGGGATACTTAGGCATCAGGACAGGCTGTGTGTACCAGATATGGATGATTTGCAGACCAGGATTGTTGCAGAGGCCCATGGTTCCAGATATTCCATACATCTAGGTTCCACCAAGATGTATCATGATCTTAAGAAGATTTATTGGTGGGATGGCATGAAGAAGGACATTGCAGAATATGTGGCCAAGTGTCTTAATTTTCAGCAAGTTAAGGCAGAACATCTTAAGCCTGGCGGTTTGACTCAGATTATTGAGGTTCCAACTTGGAAGTGGGAGGCCATTAATATGGACTTCGTGGTTGTTCTTCCGAGGACTAGGAGGCAGCATGACTCCTTATGGGTTATTGTGGACAGATTGACTAAGTCTGCCCACTTTATCCCTGTAAAGTTTACTTACAGAGCCGAGGATTATGAGAGACTCTATATTGATGAGATTGTGAGATGGCATGGGATTCCTTTGTCTATCATTTCAGATAGAGGAGCTCAATTTACTTCACATTTCTAGAGATCATTCCAGAAGAGCTTGGGCACGCAGGTAAATCTTAGTACTGCCTTTCATCCTCAGACTGATGGGCAGGCAGAGCGCACCATTCATACATTGGAGGACATGTTGAGAGCGTGTGTGATTGACTTCAGTGGTAGCTGGGATGACCATCTGTCTTTGATAGAGTTCTCGTATAATAATAGCTATCACTCCAGCATTGGGATGGAACCATTTGAGGCACTGTATGGTAGGAGATGTAGATCTCCAGTTGGGTGGTTCGAGGTTGGAGAGTCATCCATTTTGGGTCCAGAGATCATTCATGAGGCCATAGAGAAGGTCAGAGTGATTAGGGACCGGTTGGCTACTGCATACAGTCGACAGAAGTCATATGCAGATAACAGGAAATGGACCTTAGAGTTTGATGTTGGTGACCAGGTTTACTTGAAGATATCACCTATGAAAGGGGTGATGAGGTTTGGCAGAAGAGGGAAGTTGAGTCCGAGGTATGTTGGGCCATATGAGATCCTACAGCGTGTGGGTGAGGTGGACAATGAGTTGGCATTGCCTGCGGAGCTAGCTTTTGTCCATCCAGTCTTTCATGTATCCATGTTAAAGAAGTGCATAGGTGATCCAGCATCGATTCTACCAGTGGAAGGTTTGGGGGTCGATGAAGACTTGTCCTATGAGGAGGTACCTGTTGAGATCTTAGACAGACAAATCAAGCGGCTGAGGAACAAGGAGATTGCCACAGTGAAGGTATTATGGAGAAATCATCTTGTTGAGGGTGCTACGTGGGAGGCTGAGGCCGACATGAGATCTCGCTACCCTCATCTTTTCAGCTCTTGAGGTTAGAATTCTACTCTTAAGTCTATGTTTCCTTATCTCTCCATATTGTGTTTCTATTACTTGACTATGCATAGTGATTAATTTATGATCTGACTGGCATTACGATATATAGTGGTAGTGTCATTCGGGGACGAATGTTCCTAAGGGGGGGATAATGTAACAACCCTAAAAATGAATAAGATAAGAAATGCTTAATGTATCAAGAATGCTTGCGATTAGACCAAGGTTCAAACAGATTGATGCGCGTAGAACCAGACCTCAGAACCCTTACTACGGCCAAGACAACTAACTTGGGGAGTTATTTGAGCTTGGAAAGGTTGGAACCAACCATGTAGGTCTCTCAAAAACGAAGATTTAATCGAAGAAGTCTTTACCGGACTTAAAAAGAGGAAATCTTAAGTTTTGAGGGTCCAGGGGTAAGATGGTCTTTTCCAGGACAAGGGTAATATCGTAATTACTATAAGGAATTAATTAATTAATTAATTGATTTAATTAAGTGGACAGTTCGGGTCGCGTCGACCCGAAATAGCCAGTTTCGCGGTGGTCACTCCACCCGGGTTCGAACCTCAACGGAAGCATTGATTTAATGTATTTTAGTTGAGGTTTATAATCTGATTTTGTAAGGGCATAATGGTCATTTCACTAAACTAATTAAATCAGATTTTTATTTAAATTAATAAGGAGTCCTAGTTTGACTAATTCCCAAACTAAAACTCCTAATCCTAAGCCACTCTCTCACGTCTATCTCTCACACTTTCACGTTCAATCTCTCTTGTTTTCTCTCTGCCAAATAACGTTGAAGAACAACAAAAATTATCAATGTTCTTCACACTTAAAGAACACACACGAAAACATTAAGAAAACAAGCTAACCAAAAACGTTAAGGTAAAGTGGAGATTTCCGTCGAGTTGGTGGTGAAAGTTTCTGTATTGGACATGATTTTGGAGAAGGTTTGGGCAGCAAGTTCAACGTCTGAACATCAATTAAGGTATGGGTTTTCTTCTCTATTTGTCCCTTTCCCAAGAGACCCCTTAAGGTTCAAAATATTCATTCCGAAAACTAGGGTTGTTCCCCGTTGCATGTCCCTGTCACTAGCTCCAATTGAATCATAGGTTTGTATGTTTGTTGGTACAAAGTAGGGACGTAATGTGTTTTCGTGATGTTTATGTTTATGTATGCATGCTCGAAATTATGTGAATATTGAATATGTTGTCCGAAATTTTGTGAAAAATTGATGTGTGTGCAATGTGTGGCAGTGAATGTAGTCACGGTTGGAGGTGTGAAATGGCATGTTTAATCCTTGTATTTTATGTGCAAAAGTTGTACACAACGTGATGTTCATATGGGGTGTGAAGTTGCTGATTTTGAGTGAGAATCTCTTGGCTAATGTAACTACTAAACTACGCCTAATAATGCACTAAATGTTTCATGAAATGCCCTAAGAACTAACGTGAAAAGGTGGATGAAAAGAAGCTAAAAATCATGATCAAATTTCCAGCATGGTGTAAGTTTGGTTTCGGTCAAAACAAGGTTAAAAATCTGGGTTTTAAATGAATATAAAATAGGTGAGGTCACTAAGGATTGAACCCGAGACCTCACACGTGAAGAATGCTAAAAAACATAAAGGGGGAATTGGGGTTAAGGGGAATCGAACCCGTGTGACAATTGAAATTCGCGAAAAGAAAAGAAAGGGGCTGGGGGGATTCGAACTGGGGTCTGCTGGTTGGGAAAAGAGAGAGAGAAACAATTAAATAAATAAATGGGAGGCGTTGGAATCGAACCCACGACCTCCAGGCAGCGAATGAAAGAAGAAAAAATTAAAGAAAAAAAAATGTGAGGCGTGGGAATCGAACCCACGACCTCAAGGCTGGAAATGAGAAGGGCGAAATAATTAAGAAAATAAAGTGAGGTTGTGGGGGCTCGATCCCACAACCTCACTGCCAAACGCCTAGCTAACTCAATTTTAATTAAGAATAAAAATTAGGAGGTTGTGGGGGTTCGAACCCACAACCTCACAGCCTAGCGAAATTACAAATAAAATAAGGAGGTTGTGGGGGTTCGAACCCACAACCTCCCAATTTCACAGCAAAATAAAGAGTGAAATAAAAGAGGCTGTGGGGGTTTGATCCCACAAACTCTTGGTCTAGGCGAAATTTGTCCACAAAGTTTTAAGTGAGAAAAATAAAAAAGGGGTTGTGGGGGTTCGATCCCACAACCCTTCGGCCAAATTAAGAGAAAACCCAAGGAGAAAAATAAAGATAGAATGTTGATGTTGGGGTTCGATCTAGGGTCCCAATGTCATGAAGACTAAAAATAAAGTCAAGGAAAAATGTAAGTATTGTCCAAGTGGTTCGAACTTGGATTCCCTTGCCCAAATTTCCGTATTGATACATAAGTCATACATGAATTAAATGTTCAAGAATAATGCCACCTACTTAGATCGAAATCAAGATCTTGGCATATATACAAGATACATAAGTCTTCTACTACATAATCTTAGGAAGATATGAGTCAGTTAACGAACTATGAATGAAGCCTCATTGCTTGTATGTATAGACCCATAAGTCTAGCATACGTTTAAAGATAAGTGAACCTAAGATGTATGTAATGAAATGAAGTAACCTTAGAAGGGTTAAGTACTAGTGTAAAACACACAAAATGGCCAAGTGCATTGGCATACGATGAAATGATTATTATGTAATGAAATGACGAAACCCTAGAAGGGTTAAGTAAGAGTGTGAAACACACAAATGGCCAAGTATATTGGCATATGATGAAATGAACATTCACGTAAAATGGGGTGAGTAATTATGAAGAGCAATTGTGCTAATGTTAATGAATGTGGTGACAACATGATATGAGGCTAATGTAAAAGATGAGAACAATCTCAAATGAGACTAAGTAATTATTACTAAATCGTACTCACCTATGAGAGTGTAAAGTTAATGAACAGACCAGTCTCTATGAACACTCTAATGAAAGTATTGAGATTAACACACTTAATACTAATGATGAGATGAGAAATCATATATTTAGCTATGATGTCCTCATATAAGAAGCCAGCTTCCATGACGTATGAGTTGAATGTAATGGAACTTTATACTGAGCACCGATAGACTAGCTATAAGCGGTGATGCCTTCTTTCGGGAAGGGCGGAGGTTCACGTAACTCTAATGAGATGAGACTGTCCGGCTTGACGGGTATGGGTCTCCTTATATCTCCTGGTCTTCGAACCTATATTGCCAATATAGGGATCTGGCGGGGTTAAATTCCCATGTACGCTAGCATGTTTTGGATCACCTTGGCCGGTGATTCCACCTCTTTTCGGTGTGGGGGAGACACCGGATTTCATGATGCTCATATGATCTATGTGGGTTAAAGTTAAAGTTCCCAATGAATGAATGAGGCCATCCTCAAATGAAGCACATAATGAAATTGTCACGACCCGAAAGCACCCCCTAAAAGTTAGGGAAAACCTTTGAATCATGACCGGGCGTACTTGACCCCTTTGGGGTCTCGTACAAGCCCTCTAACTGGTACTCATAACATAAAGCATAAAAAGTAGTGCAAAATTAAAACTTTTCACGATAATAATAATAAAAGAAGTCTTTTCATAAATACTAGCAAATCTTATCGTCATAAGCCAACTTAAAGACACAACTTGGAAGCTTAGGGACACGGCGCTTTATAATAAAAGTAAATACATTTTTAAGTCTTAATAAACAAAGTAAGAAACATAAAACTATGTCCTCGAATATATGAGGATATACCCAATTCTTCAGAGATAGAATTCCCAAGCTTCAACTCCGATCCTCCAAAACACTTCCAACCTATACTCATAAGGTATATAAAAGTATGGGGTTAGTACAACAATGTACTAAGTATGGCATATGCAAAAACATACGAAAAGGGACATTTTAGTAAAAATAACTTTTCATGCAATTAAAGCAATATTCATGAATATAGAAACAAACCAACATAAGAATCGACAATCAACACTTTATGGCAACTTTACCTAAACTTAGAGTAATCAAAAGGAACAATTCAATGAACTGACTAAACTTACAATGAAAATTGAATAAAGCATCACAGTGAACATAATGGATTCTTACAATGGAGACCTTACAGTGAATGGCACGGTTCAAGTCATATGAACTCTTTTCCTTTGAAGTTGCCCTAACCCAAGGTTATCCTAATACTCCCTAAGGTGAGCTAAGAAGGGATTTTCATTACACCTCCCTTCAAATCACACCAAAACGACACTTAAAACTACCAAATCTTAGGCTTACTTCGTTGGAAATCAACTCCACGCCCTTGGCTAACATATGCAAAACAGTCATGGAAATATAGGTCATACCAAGTGCAATGTGAGAGTAGCATCCCATACTACCACTCCCACTTAGTACTCCTAATGGATTCCATGTACTCAAGTACTCCACAATAATCATCCATAACAATACACCATAGTACTCATTCACACGGATTTCATGAAGGTACTCTTCTCCTATAGTAGGTATAGGTCACACCACGTGCAATGTGAGAATAGCATCCCATACTACTACTCTCACTCAATGCTCCTACTCGGTAACTAATGTGGATTGAGCACTTCACGACATACATACACAAATTCAACAATATACAAGATAATTAGTTTCAAATCAATTCTTTGTGGGAGTTAGCTTAACCGACAAAGACCATCAGAGCTAGACATGGAATCCCGATATTAACCACTATCGGATGAGGGATCCTTACTTGCCTAGTGTAAGGTCATGCTTCTTAGCGTTTACATGGCTTTTCGAATAGCTACACCTATGCGGGCACATAGTTAAGGGATAAGGAGATTGCTACTAATTAACTCACTCTCTACTAACGAAGAGTACTCATCTCAAGAGGTACTTTGGATTACAACATCTCAACTCACAAAGTGCAATCCACCTCCCCTTCATATCCTCTCGGTGCTAGGCATAACACCCCGCGGATTTCTCAATATAATAGTCTATCATAGAAAGCTCACTAGGAATGGAGAGGTTGCTACTAGACACTACATCTCAACTCACGAAGTGTGTCCACCTCAAGATTCCCCTTTTTGCTCAACTTGGCATAATACGTTCTTTAAAGTGTGTGTGTACATGAGTACACCTTTCATATAAGCATCATCTCATTATCATCAAGTTCTACTCATACTCTAACCTTGATTCATCAAGTTACACACTCTACATGCTTCTCATAATCATATACTTTATTTAGACATAAACTAGGTCAAGCATGCAATTCAAGCTACACCAAACACAATAGAAGACCCATATACAATATATATTCATTTAACATATTAGACCTTCAAGATTACCTACTCCACACATACTAAACAACATCAAGCTCATCAATTAGCACCGCCACCCATAAGGTGGACCATACCACTCAAATAGCAATTCATAATAAGAAATATACAATGAGAACAACTCATCAACAATTCAAACCATCATCACCCATAATCAATTTATCAACATTTCCCCATATTAAGGCCCTTAGGGCAGTAGCTACACCAACATGACATACACAAGAAGATCCAAGTTCATACCTTACTCAAATCATGCTCACATAACCCATTTTTAAGTCAAAAGTTGATGTATGCATAAACAAGAGTTTCATGGAGTTTTAACATCAAAATCATCAATTCAAACAAAGATAAATACATTTAAACCATTAGAACTTAAATACAAGAAGACCCATACTACAAATCAAAGTTAGAAGAAGATTGAGTTTAGAAACCCTTTTGAAAACCATTTTGGAAATTGGCTTGTTGAATGAAAAGATATTCAAGAATGGATACCATACCTTTAAGAGAAGGAAATCCACTAATTTTGATGAAGAAACAAGTCCAAGGCAGCCCTCCTTTCCTTCCTTGACTTCTAGCTTCCAATGGAGTCTTGAGAGACTTTCTTTAGAGAGAGAGAGTTTGAATTTCGAAGTGAGGGGGTCTTGTCTAGGTCTAGGGTTTAAAACTCATATAATATACCCAACAATCCCTTAACAAACCGTCCAAACTCTTATTTAGATGTGGTGTGAATTTACAAGTTCACCCCTAACTTGGCAGAAAAATCTGCGCACAGGGACAAGACTTGCGACGACCTGCTTGTGACGGGGAGTCACGGGTGCAACGGCCCGTCCTGACCATCCGTTGCAAGCTTCAGTGGCTTGCCAAGGGTACCCTCTACACCCTTGAACAATTCCCCCACGACGGAACCTTGTGACGGGGCGTCACAGCCATGACTGGCCGTCGGCTGCTCCGTCACCAAGGCTGCCTGGGACAGCCTGCTTACCGGGTTTTGGGTCCTTCCTCAAGGACCCTTCGATGGTCCTTGGGGATAATTTCCTGGACGTTTCTAACACAAATATGATCATCTATAAGTTTAAAACCTGTCACACGAATTTCATCCAAAACAAACACATAAAACTCGACGAAAGTCGTCTAGATGTACAAGGTCGACTCAAGGCATATCTTTCGAATGCCTTGGACGTTCTTGGTCGTTTGACCTCCAAACTTCACGAAACTTTGCACACTGCCTAAGGACACTAAACTAACTCCGTTTAACTTAAAATCAACTCAAGAAACAATCATGAGGCTCTAGTTCACCTTAGTTCATTTTGGGGCATTATATTCTCCCCCACTTGGAATAACATTCGTCCTCGAATGACACTTAAATTTTTAAGAACAACAAGGACTCTCTTAGCATCATATAATTCACTTAGATCATGATCAAAATATCAACAATAAAAGCATCAATTAGCAGGGAACATCATTTCACACTTTCAACACTTATCAACATAGACAACTTTTGCCAAACTCACAAAGTCAAAACTCAACCTTAAACTTCTTTTATGGAGGAACTACATTCTCCAAGATTAAACATGCTCATATACAATAATTTTGCACATATTTAAACTTCAATTAATGCAACGCAAATTTTTCTCAAATTGCAAATTTTTCACAGTGAACATTCACTGTAACACTGCCAAACATACAAAACTTTCAAAATTCCACTCTTTGAGCAATTTATCAAGATGACATGATCATATGAACTATAAAACCATATAAAATCATCTCATAACACAAAACCAACAATAACAAAGAGTTGAGACTTACCAAAACCATCAATCCGGATTAATTATCCTTTCTAGCCCCCATCCCGTAGGAAGGGTTCTTCTTGGGAGCATTAGGATCTAGGGAAGCTTGATTGACATCTCTCCCCCTTGATTTAAGGTTTTGGCAGTCCCTCATCTTGTGGCCTTTATTACCACATGCAAAACAACCATCCGATCCGGCAAGACACTTACCCCCATGTTGCTTCCCACAAGTAGGGCACCTAGCCCTTTCATAGGAATGACCACCACCTTGAGAAAGTTGATTTGGAGCCCTATCCTTGTTTCCCAGAAGAATCTTGGGGATAAAACCTCCTCTTAGGCCTTTGGTGACTAGAATCATCCGACCTAGGTCTCTTACCCTCTTGCCTTATGTCCCTAATTTTGGACTCCTCAATTTGTTGCGCATAAACCATGAGCCTAGAGATATCCATGTCATTAAGAAGCATTGCCGTACGACACTCTTTTTCCACCAAGCTAGACACGCTCATCACAAACTTGTTCATCCTAGCCCTAGGGTTGGCCACCATGGTTGAGGCATACTTAGAGAGTTGGGTGAATTTGAGAGAGTACTCTTGCACACTCATTCCCCCTTGACGGAGGTTCATGAATTCAACCATCTTATTCTCCCTCCACTCTAAAGGAAAGAATCTATCTAGGAAATCCTCTTTGAATTGCTCCCAATCAACCGGTCCTCTTTCTAAGGGTCTCTCACCCCTCCATTGCTCATACCACACTTGAGCAACATCCTTAAGTTGGTAAGCGGCCAATTCCGCTTTCTCCCTAGGGGTCACACCCATAGCATCTACCACCTTGAAAACCTCATCTATGAAGCCTTGTGGATCTTCATCCACCTTAGTGCCATGAAAAGTAGGAGGCTTCATCCTCATGAAATCCCGAATCCTAGAAGCGGGAGTACTAGCATTTGGTTGGGGCGTATCTCCTAGGTTAGCTTGGCCCACAAAGTGATTGTTGACAACTTGAGCTTGAGCCGTCATGAGTTGGGTCAAGTTCATTAGGGAAGCCCTCAACTCCGCATTAGTCATATCACCCTCAACAAAAGGATCTTGAGGCATAGGAGGCACTTGAGGTTCTTGAAGAGGAACCTCCTCATTTTCCTCCCCTAAGCCAACAATAGGAACTTGGTCAACACGGGGAAGGACTCTCTCATTTGGTACACCTCCCTCCTCCCTTCTAGCGGTCGATCTCCTCGTATTCATGTCCTAAAAACACAAAAAAAAGAGGTTGAGAATAGACACCTTATATACTCAACTCTAAGGCACGATACTAGAATAGAGAAGAAAGTGAAACTTCTAGCATCCTATAGCCTCTTGTCCATGGATGTGTCACGACTCACACCAATGACCAACATACTACTAGATGTGGCTTGTGAGACTTTCAAACCTTAAACTATTTCCCAAAACCTTATGCTCTGATACCAAGTCTGTCACGACCCGAAAGCACCCCCTAAAAGTTAGGGAAGACCTTTGAATCATGACCGGGCGTACTTGACCCCTTTGGGGTCTCGTACAAGCCCTCTAACTAGCATTCATAACATAAAGCATGAAAAGTAGTGCGGAATTAAAACTTTTCACGATAATAATAATAAAAGAAATCTTTTCATAAATACTAGAAAATCTTATCTTCACAAGCCAACTTAAAGACACAACTTGGAATCTTAGGGACACGGCCCTTTACAATAAAAGTAAATACATTTTAAAGTCTTAATAAAGAAACTAAGAAACATAAAACTATGTCCTCGAATATATGAGGATATACCCAATTCTTGAGAGATAGAATTCCCAAGCTTCAACTCCGATCCTCCAAAAGGCTTCCAACCTATACTCATAATGTATATAAAAGTATGGGGTTAGTACAACAATGTACTAAGTATGGCATATGCAAAAACATACGAAAAGGGACATGTTAGTAAAAATAATTTTTCATGCAATTAAAGCAATATTCATGAATCTAGAAACAAACCAACATAAGAATCGACAATCAACACTTTATGGCAACTTTACCAAAACATAGAGTAATAAAAAGGAACATTTCAATGAACTTACTAAACTTACAATGAAAATTGAATAAAGCATCACAGTGAACATAATGGATTCTTACAATGGAGACCTTACAGTGAATGGCACGGTCCAAGTCATATGAACTCTTTTCCTTTGAAGTTGCCCTAACCCAAGGTTATCCTAAGACTCCCTAAGGTGAGCTAAGAAGGGATATTCATTACACCTCCCTTCAAATCACACCAAAGCGACCCTTAAAACTACCAAATCTTAGGCTTACTTAGTTAGAAATCAAATCCACGCCCTTGGCTAACTTATGCAAAACACTCATGGAAATATAGGTCATACCAAGTGCAATGTCAGAGTAGCATCCCATAGTACCACTCCCACTTAGTACTCCTAATGATTCCATTTACTCAAGTACTCCACAATAATCATCCATAACACTACACCATAGTACTCATTCACACGGATTTTATGAAGGTACTCTTCTCCCATAGTAGGTATAGGTCACACCAAGTGCAATGTGAGAATAGTATCCCATACTACTACTCCCACTCAATGCTCCTACTCGGTAACTAATGTGGATTGAGCACTTCACGACATACATACACAAATTCAAAAATATACAAGATAATTAGTTTCAAATCAATTCTTTGTGGGAGTTAGCTTAACCGACAAAGACCATGAGAGCTAGACATTGAATCCCGATATTAACCCCTATCAGATGTGGGATCCTTACTTGCCTAGTGTAAGGTCATGCTTCTTAGCGTTTACATGGCTTTTCAAATAGCTACACCTATGCGGGCACATAGTTAAGGGATAAGGAGATTGCTACTAAGTAACTCACTCTCTACTAACGAGGAGTACTCATCTCAAGATGTACTTTGGATTACAACATCTCAACTCACGAAGTGCAATCCACCTCCCCTTCATATCCTCTCGGCATAGCTCCCCACGGATTTCTCAATATAATGGTCTATCTTAGAAAGCTCACTAGGAATGGAGAGGTTGCTATTAGACACTACATCTCAACTCACGAAGTGTGTCCACCTCAAGATTCCCCTTTTTGCTCAACTTGGCATAATACGTTCTTTAAAGTGTGTGTGTGTGTACATGTGTACACCTTGCATATAAGCATCATCTCATTATCATCAAGTTCTACTCATTCTCTAACCTTGATTCATCAAGTTACACACTCTACATGCTTCTCATAATCATATACTTTATTTAGACATAAACTAGGGTAAGCATGCGATTCAAGCTACACCAATAGAAGACTCATATACAATATATCTTCATTTAACATATTAGACCTTCAATATTACCTACTCCACACATACTAAACAACAACAAGCTCATCAATTAGCACAGCCACCCATAAGGTGGACCATACCACTCAAATAGCAATTCATAATAAGAAATATACAATGAGAACAACTCATCAACAATTCAAACAATCATCACCCATAATCAATTTATCAACAATTCCCCATATTAAGGCCCTTAGGACAGTAGCTACACCAACATGACATACACAAGAAGACCCAAGTTCATACCTTACTCAAATCATGCTCACATAACCCATTTTAAAGTTAAAAGTTGAAGTATGCATAAACAAGAGTTTCATGGAGTTTTAACATCAAAATCATCAATTCAAACCGATATAAATACATTTAAACCATTAGAACTTAAATACAAGAAGACCCATACTAGAAATCAAAGTTAGAAGAAGATTGAGTTTAGAAACAATTTTGAAAACCATTTTGGAAATTGGCTTCTTGAATGAAACGATATTCAAGAATGGATACCATACCTTTAAGAGAAGGAAATCCACTAATTTTGATGAAGAAATAAGTCCAAGTCAGCCCTCCTTTCCTTCCTTGACTTCTAGCTTCCAATGGAGTCTTGAGAGAGTTTCTTTAGAGAGACAGAGTTTGAATTTCGAAGTGAGGGGGTCTTTTCTAGGTCTAGGGTTTAAAACTCATTTAATATACCCAACAATCACTTAACAAACCTTCAAAACTCTTATTTAGACGTGGGGTGAATTTACTAGTTCACCCCTAACTAGGCAGAAAAATCTGCGCACAGGGACAAGACTTGCGATGACCTGCTTGTGACGGGGCTTCACGGGTGCAACGGCCCGTCCTGACCATCCGTTGCAAGATTCAGTGGCTTGCCAAGGGTTCCCTCTACACCCTTGAACAAGTCCCCCACCGACGGAACCTTGTGACAGGGCATCACAGCCATGACTGGGGATAATTTCCTGTACGTTTCCAACACAAATATGATCATCTATAAGTTTAACACCTCTCACATGAATTTCATCCCAACCGAACACATAAAACTCGACGAAACTCGTCTAGACGTTCAAGGTCGACTCAAGGCATATCTTTCGAATGCCTTGGACGTTCTTGGTCGTTTGACTTCCAAACTTCACAAAACTTTGCACACTGCCTAAGGACACTAAAATAACTCCATTTAACTTAAAATAAACTCAAGAAACAATCATGAGGCTCTAGTTTACCTTAGTTCATTTTGGGGCGTTATAGAAATGAACGATACCAAAGGTGTTAGGATAGGATAATCAAGAGGTGATCTAGACTCAGATAATGAAACTAGGTTATTCTTGATTATTGCACAGAAAACCCGATGAAAGTCTTAAACTACACCCAAGGTATAGCTGGTGTTCACACTGGCCTATGAACGAAATGAAATGAAGTACGTATGAATGAATAAAGCATACTCTGTGTTTGCTAATGAAGACTCCCTAGTTGAGGTCCCATATGTTGAGCCCTCATTTTGGAAAGTCTTAATGTCAAGTCCATGATTCCAAGGTCTCGTGGCATATGAATGACTGTTATGAAAGATGTTATGTGTTATATGCTATGTGATAAGTGTTATGTGTAAGATGATATGTGTTGTGTGCAATATGATAAGTATGATGATGTATGTTACTCTCATGGCATGACTTTCCTAATTCAAATTTGGAAAGCTCACTAACTTTCCTAATCCCAATTTGGCACGTCCACTGACTTGACTTTCCATAATCATGTTGTTAGGAAAGAGCTATCCTTTCTCATGCATGTCCTTGGTGTGTGCTTGCATATAGCCATACTTAGTACAAGTGTGTACTAATCCCATACAACTCTATATTTTTAGGTGCAGGTACAGGTGGACGCTAGAGCTTACAGCTTGACGTTACAGCTATCCGGACGTGGAGCTTTCATCCGGACTTGGTAGGCCCTCATGCTTTCGAGGATGTCTGCTGTTATTATCTAGCTTAGATGTAGGCTTTAGCTAGTGGAGCATGTTCCACTAGTGTTTCTTTCCGTTTTTATTACAGACATTATATTGGTGCCATTTTGGCAATTATACCTTTATTACAGTATTGCACTGTTTCTTTCATTTGATTATCTCTATATTAGATGGTTGATTTGTGAACGCCCATGATGTTAAATTTAAAATGTTTAGCATGAAATAAGAAAACAAAAAGTTCAAAATTTCTGCTAAAATTAACCTAGATGAAGTAAGAATGACGTAAGTAGGCTTGTGGGTGACCTCTGAGAGGTCAACGACGCAGGTGTCGTCTGGGGTCTAGGTTCCGGTCATGACACAAATGATGCACATAATGAAATGAACGATACCAAATGTGATAGTATAGGATAATCAAGAGGTGAGATAGACTCAAGTAATGACACTAGGTTATTCTTGATCATTGCACTGCAAACCCGATGAGAGTCTTAAACTACATCCTAGGTATAGCTGGTGTTTGCACTAGCTTATGAATGAATGAAATGAAGTACGTATGAATGAATGAAACAGACTCTGTATTAATGAAGACTCCCTAGTTGAGGTCCCATATGTTGAGCCCTCTTTTTGGAAAGTCTTAATGTCAAGTCCATGGTTCCAAGGTCTCATGGCATATGAATGAATGATATGAAAGATGTTATGTGCTATATGCAATATGATATGTGCTATGTGTAAGATGCTATGTGTTGTGTGCAATATGATAAGTATGATGATGCATGTTAGTCTCATGGCATGACTTTCCTAATCCAAATTTGGAAAGTTCACTGACTTTCCTAATCCAAATTTGGAAAGCTCATTAACTTTCCTAATCCCAATTTGGAAAGTCCACTAACTTGACTTTCCATAATCATGTTGTTAGGAAAGAGCTATTCTTACTCATGCATGTCCTTGGTGTTTGCTTGCATATACCCATACTTAGTACAAGTGTGTACTAATCCCATACAACTCTATCTTTTTAGATGCAGGCACAGGTGGACACTAGAGCTTACAGGTTGACGTTGCAGCTATCCGGACGTCAAGCTTTCATCCAGACTTGGTAGGGCCTCATGCTTTCGAGGATGTCTACCGTTATTATCTAGCTTAGATGTAGGCTTTAGCTAGTGGAGCATGTTCCACTAGTGTTTCTTTCCACTTTCATTTCAGACTTTGTATTGGTGCCATTTTGGCAAAAATACATTTAATGCAATTATGAACTATTTCTTTCATTTGATTATCTCTATATTAGTTGGTTGATTTGTGAACGCCTATGATGTTAAGTTCAAAATGTTTAGCATAAAATAAGAAAACAAAAAGTTCAAATTTTCTGCCAAAATTAACCTAGATGAAGCAAGAATGACGTATGTAGGCTTGTCTGCGACCACTGAGAGGTCAACGACGCCGATTTCGTCTGGGGTATAGATTCCGATCGTGACAAAGTTGGTATCAGAGCACTAGGTTAAATTTCTAGAATAATAAGTTCACATCAACCGCATTGAGTAGTTTCTAAGTCATGGTAGTGAAGTGCACCACTATCCTGAATTAAAGACTGCATGATGCGTAGGAAAATTTTCCTTCTTCCGATCTTATCGTGCTTTTCCTAGTGTCTACTTTGTTGGTGTTATGAGCATGTCTATCAATCTTTGTTGTTTTCAGAGAATTAATACTAGGAGAACCATTGGTCAGAGGAGAGGAGGTGCAGCTACTGGGACAATTAGGTTCCACCTCAGGCTCCAGCTGAAGGAGTGGCTATGCCGGTTAACCCAGCTGGGTTGACGGATGCGGAGGTGCGAGCATCTCTGGCCAAGATGGCACAGTCCATCACTATGCAGGCCTAGGCTATGACTGCCCAGGTCAACCGGCAGGATGTTCAGAGGGAGAACCCACCGGTTCGTCGCATGGCTGACAGGCTGAGAGACTTCACGAGGATGAATCCTCCTATTTTCACAGGGTCTAAGACTTCAGAGGACCCCCAGGAGTTTTTGGACGAGGTGCATAAGATTTTGGTGGCTATGGGGAAAAAAGACACTGAGAAAGCAGAGTTGGCTTCCTATCAACTCAAGGATGTTGCACGGACTTGGTGCAAGATGTGGCAGGATAGCCGAGCTTTGGGAGGAGTCCCGGTCACTTGGGAGCTGTTTAAGACAACCTTCATTTAGAGATTCTTTTCCAGGGAGATGAGGGAGGCAAAGGTTGAGGAGTTTATCAACCTTAAGCAGGGATCAATGACAGTCAGGGAGTATTCCCTGAAGTTTTTTAAACCTTCCAGGTATACTACTTTCCTTAGTATCTAACAACAAGGATGAGATGAGTACTGAAGTTGTTTAAAATATCCAGGTATGCTACTTCCCTTGTATCTAACAATAAGGATGAGATGAGAAGGTTCCTCATAGGAATCAACGGAAATCTGGAGGAGGAGTGTCGATCTGCGATGCTCCATGATAACATGGACCTCTCCAGGTTGATGGTGCATGTCCAGCAGGTAGAGGACAGCCGCAAAAAGAGGGGAGTTCGTGATGCTAGGAGGCCTAAGCCTCAAGATCAGGCAGGTCCCAGCCATGGAGGCCACAGAAACAATTTTGGCATCAGTGAGCAGCCCAGGTTCAAGAAGGGGCAGCAGGTTTCTGGGAAATCTAATTCTTAGAGGAGTACAACACCTACAAGAGGCAGAACTGAGCCCAAAAAGGGCAATGGAGGTGAGATGTAGCGTCCCAGAAAGAACTGTCCTAAGTGTGGCCGTGCTGACAGTGGAGAGTGCAGATAGGGCACTAATGCCTGCTTTGGTTGCGGTAAGAGTGAGCACATGGTTAGAAACTGCCCACAGAACAGAGGTAAGGCTGGAGATAATGATCAGCCTAGGCCTAATCCACAAGGTTCAGCAGCAGTCGATCCTCCTAAGAGGAACAAATTCTATACCCTGAAGGGCAGGGAAGAACATGAGAAGTCCGCTGATGTGATCACAGGTATGCTGGAAGTATTCTCAACTTCTGTTTATGCTTTACATGATCTAGGGTCTACGCTTTCCTTTGTAACTCCTTTGCTTGATCTCACTTTTGAGATATTGCCTGAAGTTCTTCATGATCCTATAGTGGTTAGTACACCTTTAGGAGAAAATGTATGAACTGATAGAGTATACAAGGATTGCACAATAGTTTTACGTGGCAAGACTATGTGTGCAGACTTGGTTGAGTTACCCATGTATGATTTTGATGTTATTCTTTGCATGGACTGGATTCACAGTTGTTATGCTCGTTTGGATTGTCGTAGAAGAGTGGTGAGATTTCCTTTCCCTAATGAAGAAGAGCTAGTCTGGGAGGGGTACAACTCGAGTCGTCCTAATTCCTTGATTTCGAGCCTTAAGGTTAATAAAATGATGTCCAAGGTGTTATTGTGTCATCTTGTGAGTGTTAATGATTTACATCATGACATTCCTTCCATAGACTCAGTGCCTGTAGTGAATGAGTTCCTAGATGTCTTTCCTGATGATTTGCCTCGAGTCCCTCCTCCTCGAGAGATTGACTTTGGTATCGACTTAGAACCCGATACTAAACCAATTTCGATTTCTCCCTACAGAATGGCTCCAGCTGAACTCAAATAGTTGAAGTTGCAGTTAAAAGATCTCACTGATAAGGGTTTCATTCAGCCGAGCATATCCCCTTTGAATGTTTATCTATTATCGGCAGCTCAGCAAAGTCACTATAAAGAATATCTTCCCAGAATAGATGATTTTTTCAATCAGCTCCAAGGGTCTAGTTTCTTCTCTAAGATTAATCTTCGTTCAGGGTATCATCAGTTTAGGGTTAGGGATGGAGATATCCCAAAGACATCCTTTCGTACCCGTTATGGTCATTATGATTTCTTAGTTATGTCATTTGGTCTCACAAATGCACCTGCTGCATTTATGGACCTCATGAACCGAGTCTTCCGTGAATACCTTGATTCTTTTGTCATAGTATTCATTGATGACATCCTCATCTACTCTAGGATCAAGGAAGAGCATGAACATCATTTGAGACTAACCTTGCAGGTACTTAGACAACATCAGATGTATGCCAAATTCAGCATGTGTGAATTCTGGCTTAAATCAGTGACCTTCTTGGGTCATGTTGTGTTTGATCAGGGTGTGGAGGTGGATCCCAGGAAGACTGAGGCTGTGAAGAATTGGCCAAAACCACTTACTCCTACTGACATCCATAGTTTTATGGGATTGGCTGGTTACTACCGCAGGTTCGTGGAGGGCTTTTCCTCCATTGCTGCCCCACTGACAGCTTTGACTAAGAAGAAGGCCAAGTTTGAATGGACAGAGACTTGTGAGAAGAGTTTCCAGGAGCTCAAGGACTGACTCACTTCAGCCCCGGTGCTAACTTTGCCTAAGTTTGGTGAGAATTACACTGTTTATTGTGATGCATCTAGGGTTGGTTTGGGTTGTGTTCTTATGCAGGTTGGTAAGGTGATAGCCTATGCGTCCAGACAGCTCAAGGTTCATGAGAAGAATTATCCCACTCATGACCTGGAGTTGGCAGCTATGGTGTTTGCACTGAAGTTGTGGAGGCACTACTTGTATGGAGTGCATGTGGATGTGTTCAGATACCACAAGAGTCTCCAGTACGTGTTCACGCAGAGAGAGTTGAATCTACGTCAGCGGAGATGGTTGGAGCTGTTGAAGAACTATGACATGAATGTTCACTACCATCCAGGTAAGGCTAATGTTGTAGCAGATTCTTTGAGCAGGATGAGTATGGGAAGTACAGCTCATGTTTAGGATGAGAAGAAGGAGTTGGCAAAATATGTACACAGACTGGCCAGACTGGGTGTGCGATTGGTTGACTCTACTAGTGGGGGTGTTTCAGTTCATCCTAGTTCTGAATCATCCTTGGTAGTTGAAGTCAAGCAGGGTCAGCATCTCGATCCTGTGTTGATGGAGCTGAAGGACTTTGTGTTGATAAAGATGAATGAGTCTTCGATTTGAGAGGTGACGGCATACTTAGGTATTAGGACAGGCTGTTTGTACCAGATGTGGATGATTTACGGACTAGAATTGTTGCAGAGGCCCATGGTTCTAGATATTCCATACATCCACGTTCCACTAAGATTTATCATGATCTTAAGCAGATTTATAGGTGGGATGGCATGAAGAAGGACATTGCAGAATATGTGGCCAAGTGTCCTAATTGTCAACAGGTTAAGGCAGAACATCTTAAGCCTGGTGATCTTACTCAGATTATTGAGGTTCCGACTTGGAAGTGGGAGGCCATTAATATGGACTTCGTGGTTGGTCTTTCGAGGACTAGGAGGCAGCATGACTCCATATGGGTTATTGTGGATAGGATGACTAAGTCTGCTCACATTATCCATGTGAAGACTACTTACAGAGCCAAGGATTATGCGAGACTCTACATTAATGAGATTATGAGATGGCATGGGAATCCTTTGTCTATCATTTCAGATAGAGGATCTCAGTTTACTTCACATTTCTGGAGATCTTTCCAGAAGAGATTGGGCGCGCAGGTAAAGCTTAGTACTGCCTTTCATCCTCAGACTGATATGCAGGCAGAGCGCACCATTCATACATTGGAGGACATGTTGAGAGCGTGTGTGATTGACTTCAAGGGTAGCTGGGATGACCATCTGCCTTTGATAAATTTCTCGTATAATAATAGCTATCACTCCAGCATTGGGATGGCACCGTTTGAGGCACTGTATGGTAGGAGGTGTAGATCTCCAGTTGGGTGGTTCGAGGTTGGAGAGTCATCCATTTTGGGTCCAGAGATCATTCATGAGTCCTTAGAGAAGATCAGAGTGATTAGGGACAGGTTGTCTACTGCTTACAGTCGGCACAAGTCATATGCAGATAACAGAAAATGGCCCTTAGAGTTTGATGTTGGTGACCAGGTCTATTAGAAGATATCACCTATGAAGCGGGTGATGAGGTTTGGCAGGAAGGGGAAGTTGAGTCCGAGGTAAGTTGGGCCATACGAGATCCTACAGCTTGTGGGTGTGGTGGCCTATGAGTTTGTATTGCCTGCGGAGCTAGCTTCTGTCCATCCAGTCTTTCATGTATCCATGTTAAAGAAGTACATAGGTGATCCAGCATCGATTCTACCTGTTGAAGGTTTGGGGGTCGATGAAGACTTGTCCTATGAGGAGATACCTGTTGAGATCTTAGACAGACAGATCAAGCGGCTGAGGAACAAGGGGATTGCCACAGTGAAGGTATTGTGGAGAAATCATCTTGTTGAGGGTGCTACATGGAAGGCTGATGAGATCCCGCTACCCTAATCTTTTCAGCTCTTGAGGTTAGACTTCCTACTCTTAAGTCTAAGTTTCCTTATCTCTCCATTTTGTTGCTATTGCTTGACTGTGCATAGTGATTATGTTATGATTTGACTGGCATTACGCTAGATTATAGTAGTGTCATTCGGGGACGAATGTTCCTAATGGGGGGGATACTGTAACAACACTAAAAATTGATATGATAAGTAATGCTTAATGTGTCAAGAATGCCTACAATTAGACCAGGGTTCACATGGATTGATGCGCGTAGAACCAGACCTCGGAACCCTTTCTACAGCCAAGCAACTAACTTGGGGAGTTAGTTGAGCTTGGAAAGGTTGGTTCCAACCATGTAGGGCTCTCGAATACGAAGATTTACTCGAAGGAGTCTTTACCGGACTTAAAAAGGGGAAATCATACGTTTGGAGGGTCTAGGGGTAAAATGGTCTTTTTCGAGGCTAAGGGTAGTATCGTAATTACCCTAAATATATAATTAATTATTTAATTAATAAGGTGGAGGGGCAATTTGGGGAGAGAGGGCCGAAAATGGGCTCTTGAAGTGTAGTCTTGCTCCACCCGGGTTCGAACCTAGGTGGAAGCAATGAATTAAAGTGATTTTTATTTATATTATTAAATTAATGTAATTAATTAATAATTATTATTCATTAGATGATTTAAAATAAAATACAAATCAGATTTTTAATAATTAGACAAAACCTTGTTGACTAAGTCCTAAAACTAGACTCCTAAGCCTCATACAACTCCCACTCTCTCACGTTTATCTCTCAACTCTCACGCTCAATCTCTCTTCTTCTTTATCACGTATTCTCTCTGCCAAAATAAGATACAAGAACTGAAAAATAAATCAAGTTCTTCAGACTTGAAGAACTCAAACGAAATCACAAGAAAACAAACGTTAATCGCACGTTAGGCTAAGGGAGGTTGTCCGTCGAGTGGTGTTGACATTGAGGAGGCTTAGAGGTGATCTTGGGTGGAGTTTTGGGCAGCAAGTCGAGGGTTTAATCTCAAAAAGGTATGGGTTTTCTTCTCTCTTGGTCCCTTTTCCAAGAGACCCCTTAAGATTCAGATTATTTAGTCCGAAAACTAGGATTGTTCCCTTTGCATGCCCCTGTCACTAGCTCCCAATGAATCGTAGGTTGGGTATGATTGCTGGTAGATTTAGGTGTATGTTGTGTTTTCGTGATGAATATGTTTATGTTTGTGTATTTGAAATCGTATGAATGACAACCTATGTGTTCCGAAACTATGTGTATGTGTGTGCAAAAATGTGGCAGTGACTATGAGTTCTCGGCTTAAGGCTCCAAAATTGATAATGTTATGGTTGTTATTTTACGTGCATAAAACTATGTACATTGTGATGTTCATTAAAATGGAAGTGTGGCTGATTTGTGTATCAATCTTTTGGCTAAACGAATCTATGAAAAATGCACCCAAAAACGTGTTAAATGATCTATGAATTTCCCTAAGAGTTCAAGTGAAAATGTTGGTGAAAATGAGCTGAAACAAATGACCAAATTTCCAGCAAACTTACAAGTTTAGTTTAGGCTAAATGTAGATAAACAAATCTGGAAAATTAATTGAGTGAAAAATGCGGTGAGGTCACCAGGATTCGAACCCGCGACCTCACCCTTATAATGCCTTAAATCGCAAAAAGGGAAATGAGAGTCAAGGGGAATCGATCTCGGGTGTGCTCGCTGAAAGGTAAAGTACAAAAAAATTAGTAAAATAAAATGGGAGGCGTGAGAACCGAACCCACGACCTCCAGGCAGCGAGTGAGAGTAAAGGAAAAATAAAAGAAAAGAAATGTGAGGCATGGGAATTGAACCCACGACCTCAAGGCAGTGAAGGAGAGTAAAGGAGAAAGGGAAAATAAAAAGAAAAGATATGTGAGGCGTGGGACTCGAACCCACGACCTCAAGGCAGTGAAGGGAGTTAAGAGAAAAATGAAGATAAAAGAATTGTGAGGCTTGGGAATTGAACCCACGACCTCTAGGCAGTAGCTGTGAAATAAAAGAAAAATTAAGAGAGGCTGTGAGGGTTTGATCCCACAACCCCTCGGCCAAGTAAGAGGAGATTCCAAGGAGAAAAATAAAGAGGGAATGTTGATGTTGGGGCTCGATCTAGGTTCCCAATGTCATGTGGACCAAAAATAAAATAAATGGAAAATGTAAAGTGTTGTCCAAGGGATTTGAAACCGGGTTTCCTTGCCCAAATTCTGTATTGATACATAAGTCATATGTGAATTAAATGTTCAAGAATAATGCCGCCTACTTAGATCGAAATCGAGATCTTGGCATACATAAAAGATGCATAAGTCTTGTACTACATAATCTTAGGAAGATATGAATCACTTAAACAAACTATGAATGAAGCCTCATGGCTTGTATGTATAGACCCATAAGTCTAGCTTACGTTTAAAAATAAGTGAACCTAAGATGTATGTAATGAAATGATGTAACCCTAGAAGGGTTAAGTACGAGTGTAAAATACACTAAATGGCCAAGAGCATTGGCATACGATGAAATGATTATTATGTAATGAAATTATGAAACCCTAGAAGGGTTAAGTAAGAGTGTGAAACACACAAATGTCCAAGTGCATTGGCATATGATGAAATGAACATTCACGTAAAAAGGGGTGAGAAATTATGAAGAGCAAATGTGCTAATGTTAATGAATGTGGTGACAACAAGATATGAGGCTAATGTAAAAGATTAGAACAATCTCAAATGAGCCTAAGTAAATGTTACCAAAATGTACTCACCTATGAGAGTGTAAAGTTAATGAAGAGAGCAGTCTCTATGAACACTCTAATGAAAGTATTGAGATTAACACACTTAATACTAATGATGAGATGAGAAATCATCTATTGAGCTATGATGTCCTCATACTAGAAGCTAGCTTCCATGACGTATGATTTGAATATAATGGAACTTTATACTGAGGACTAATAGACTAGCTATGAGCGGTGATGCCTTCTTTCGGGAAGGTCGGAGGTTCACGTAACTCTCATGAGATGAGACTGTACGGCTTGACGGGTATTGGTATCCTTATATATCCTAGTCTTCGAACCTATACTGCTAATATAGGGATCTAGCGGGGTTAAATTCCCATGTACGCTAGAATGTTTTGGGTCACTTTGGCTGGTGATTCCACCTCTTTTTGTTATGGGGGAGACACTGGATTTCATGATGCTCACATGATCTATGTCGGTTAAAGTTAAAGTTCCCAATGAATGAATGAGGCCAGCCTCAAATGATGCACATAATGAAATGAATGATACGAAAGGTGTTAGGATAGGATAATTAAGAGGTGAGCTAGACTCAAGTAATGACACTAGGTTATTCTTGATCATTTCACAGCAAACCCGATGAGAGTCTTAAACTATATCCTAGGTATAGCTGGTGTTTACACTAGCTTATGAATGAATGAAATGAAGTGCGTATGAATGAATGAAGCAGACTGTGTGTTTGCTAATGAAGACTCCCTAGTTGAGGTCCCATATGTTGAGCCCTCTTTTTGGAAAGTCTTAATGTCAAGTCCATGGTTCCAAGGTCTCATGGCATATGAATGAATGATATGAAAGATGTTATGTGCTATATGCAATATGATATGTGCTATGTGTAAGATGCTATGTGCTGTGTGCAATATGATAAGTATGATGATGCATGTTAGTCTCATGGCATGACTTTCCTAATCCAAATTTGGAAAGTTCACTGACTTTCCTAATCCAAATTTGGAAAGCTCATTAACTTTCCTAATCCTAATTTGGAAAGTCCACTGACTTGACTTTCCATAATCATGTTGTTAGGAAAGAGCTATTCTTACTCATGCATGTCCTTGGTGTTTGCTTGCATATACCCATACTTAGTACAAGTGTGTACTAATCCCATACAACTCTATCTTTTTAGATGCAGGCACAGGTGGACGCTAGACCTTACAGGTTGACGTTGTAGCTATCCGGACGAGGAGATTTCATCCGGACTTGGTAGGCCCTCATGCTTTCGAGGATGTCTACCTTTATTATCTAGCTTAGATGTAGGACTTAGCTAGTGGAACATGTTCTACTAGTGTTTCTTTTCACTTTCATTTCAGACTTTGTATTTGTGCCGTTTTGGCAAAAATACGTTTAATGCAATTATGAACTGTTTCTTTCATTTGATTATCTCTATATTAGTTGGTTGATTTGTAAACGCCTATAATGTTAAGTTTAAAATGTTTTGCATAAAATAAGAAAACAAAAAGTTTAAATTTTCCGCTAAAATTAACCTAGATGAAGTAAGA
Organism: Solanum sitiens; assembly: GCA_016801875.1. Lineage (NCBI taxonomy): Eukaryota > Viridiplantae > Streptophyta > Magnoliopsida > Solanales > Solanaceae > Solanum > Solanum sitiens. Next base: position 3,979,718 of record JABWTJ010000020.1, read on the forward strand.
ATGACGTATGTAGGCTTGTCTGCGACCTCTGAGAGGTCAACAATGCCGGTCTCGTCTGGGGTCTAGATTCCGGTCGTGACAAAATCTATCTCATTACCGGCAACCAATGCAACCACCATAACTGCTCTATCCCAAGTGACAAGGTTGTCGGCCTCAGTCGGTGACAGTCTGTTCCGGACCAAGATCTAGAAAACAGGGAAACCAAAGTGAGTATGACCAACCCACTCAACTCTCTCATCGTCTAGAGATATATGTCTTGGTAGACATAGTATCACGACCTCCCGTTGCTCTGCATTTCTGGTGAAAGTTCCCCCTCATAATTTTCCACCTATAGTAGAAGTCGGTCGTGCTGCATGCCCAAGTATGGTGAAGATTAGGGAAATACAGGAATTGACCATTAGTTTTAGGAGGGATGTTCACCGAGGCACCCCGCACTATGGATTTATTAGGGGGGCCTCTAATATGGGCTTGGCCTTCTTATAAATAGACCATTGGAGAGTGTCCGCATAAGAAGCATAGAACTCCTGCACAGTCTCATCATTGTACGTTCGGGCGTCAGAGCCATAAACTAGTATTTGTGTCGCTGAAAAAACTGGTGGATGCCTGCCACTCTATTTAAGCTCCCTTTAAGAATTCTATGCTCTTCTATAATGGTGTGGGTCGCGTTCTCCTTTGCATTTAACATTTTGCATCTCGATAGATTTTCAATTGCCCTTCTACGCACTATCATTTGATCTCATTGGTTACCGGATATGGTTTATCGTTATGTGGTATTGGGGCTTCCATAGAACCGGTGGCCTCATCAAACAAGGCATCTTGATTGCCCACAATGGAACAGTTAGCCGATAAGTGTATCCTCCTCATTAGAATGGGAAGGAGTGACTTTATCGGTATTCACCTTCTTGGGATAACTCCGATTAGCCCGGTCTACTGCATTCGGTGTCCTAGATGTGGTGGGACAATACAAAGGGTCTTGGTCACCTTCTGAGTCATTGTAGACTAGCATTCGAGAAGGTCTAGTTGATTTTTACATGACCTTTGGGACTTGTTCCTTTTTTTGTGCCATCATAAATTGGAAGTAGTAGTTAGTACCCAAAGGAATCCAAAAGAACACTCGAAATGATTTTAAAACTAAGAATGAAAACAAGCAAAAAAACAAAATAAATTTACAGTGGGCAGCTACGGTGGGGACTTACGGTCCATAGATGTGCTTACGGTTCATAGAACCCCTCCATAAGTAAGAAGGACGAATACTTTGGTATTATAAGGAAACTGTGGGAATGAATAAATGTCCTTAAATTGAACTACAGACCATAGACCACGTCCATAATCTCAGACTTAGAGAATTTTGCTAGTGCTTCCTCCTATGGACCTGATCTACGGTCCGTAACTTGATTTAGGGTAGTAGACGGGGTCTCATAGGTGGGGTCTGTGCGATGTCTCAGATGTTTCTATTTGTTGATACCTCATGTTAAGACAATTTTAAACATATCCTAGTCTACACATGCATTGCATCATTAAAACATGCTAGTTCGTCATCTGAAGGATTCTAATTGTTAAATTTAATTATCCAGTCAATCATGATATGAAACCTAAGTCAAAACTTACATCTAGACCAGGTACATGAATTGGTTTATCATATGATCAGTCGAAATTACTAACCATAGTTCCTCGGCTGTTTATTTTGCATACTAAACATTCATACATGGACACTTAACTACCGGAGGTCAAGATTCAATCTCGACTTTCAAATGTCAAACTTTTAACTGAAATTAAACTGAGGGAAATCCTATTACCTTACAAGTAACAAGGAGTGGTGTGATTGTGTGCCGACACTACTAATTCAATGATTACCTACAATATTTCCACCTACTTGTACCGTGCCCGAACACCAAAGAATTTGGGAATTGAGGTAATGGGGAATAGTTATTTTGGTGAATGTGTGTGATCCATTTGATTTTAATGGAGGATGAATTTGGTATGGGAGGAAGTGAAAAAAATAGAGACAAATTTTGGTTGAGGGTGTTTGGAAGAAGTGGGAATTGTTTTATGATTTTGATGTTTAAGTATAAGCCAATCCGGGCCGGGTCGGTCAAGTTAAGATTTTTGTAGCGACCCTCATAATGAAGTAGGTTGAACTAGAGATTCGCATGTGTTTCATGAGGTAATAAGGTGTTAAAATAATGAATAACAGCTACAGAAACCAGTTTGAAATTTTTTAAAGTCGAACGTCGAAGAACGACCAAGACATTCGTAAACTAGCCTTGTGTGTGCTAGTGTATCCTCGTTTTTTGTGCATGTTTTTAGGTGTTATTTGGAATCTAAAATCAGTGGGGATGACTCTAGAACCTAGAAGGACATAGCAAGGGTCATAACGTTCGAGTACAACTCCCTCGAGACCACCCTAAGTGCACCCGAGGAGGACCCAAACGTTGGACAAGGAAGCTGCCAAAGGCAGCGTGCATCACCAAGATGTGGAGGCCATCTCCCATCGAGCCCCTCCGACTCAAGCTACCTGTGAATCACGAGGCTCACTGCCTCAAAAATATTGAGAGAAAAAATTAGGAGCTGCCTCCGCAACGCACAACCACTTCCCAGATTTGGTCGCTTCAATTTTAAGTCAAATTAGACTTTTGAAAAGGGTCCAATTAGTGTATGGGTCTTTTGGGAACTTTGAGGATAATTTGGGGTCGATTGTTAGGTCACTTTAGACCCCAATTACACCACCAATTCAAAACCCTCAACTTCAAAACAAAAGTTCTCCAAAACCCTTTCCCCCAAACCTCCATTTTCATGAATCTTTGAGGCTCTAGGGAAGAAGGTAAAATTCTTCAAGTTTCTTCACCAAATCTCGTGGGTTTCTTCATATTAAGATGTGGTATTTCATCCTTTAATCTTCTTTTATTTGAGGAGCCATTCCAAAGACCTTTCAACAGGGTTTCAAACTAAAAAATCTTCTATATTGAACTCTAAGCATGGGTCTTTGCATGAAAACATTTTAATGAATGAAATATGTTATTTTCATTTTTAGTTGATGATCTTTTTGTCAAAAACCCACTGAACCCATGCTCATGGTTATTCTAAACTTTTGACTTATGATGTGGGTTTATTGTATTTGTATAGATAATGTTAGAGTTGTGGTTCTTATGTTGTATTTGGATTAACTAATGTCATATTATAGTTTATTATGGTGGTTTTTTGAAGTCTTGACAAATGGGGGCTAAGGGTTGGATGAAGGGTAAGTTGGTTTATGATGTTTAGTTCTTATTGAAGTAATCTTGAGTGGTATAATCCACCTTTGGGGGAGGTGTTTACTTGAAGTATATGAGTATTTATGTGTATTGTGATTATGGCCTTGAAGGCATAGCATGTGAAGTGAAGTGATGTTATAATGTATATGCATGACTGGTGTTAGGAAGTTGAAAATGAGTATCTTGAAGATGCTACGCCTAAATGAGATGTAATGTGAATGTGAAGCATGATAGTGTTTGAAATATGATTAATATAGGTATGAGCATGTCTAGAAGTCACTATTAGGAACAATGGTGATTATGTGAAAGGAGTGCTCACAGGTACTCACACACACACTTTGGAATGTATGAATGAACATAAGGAATGAGAATTGCTGATTGTATGTTAGGCAGTTTTCATTAGTAGAGATGAAATATCTAGACCATTCCCTACTATTCCTAATGAACTATAGAAATTAAAAGGGGGATTTTGGGGTGAACAGTCTTCATGAGTTGATATGAAGTGTTTAGTAGCAACCTCACTATTCCCAAGGGCTATCCAAGAGAGATTGCAGGTTGGATACTCTTCCTGAGTTAAGATGGGGTATTCAAAAGTAACTCTGGGGATAAGTACACATTGTTAGTTTAGATGTGGTGCTAAATAGTTATCCCTTAACCTATTGTCAATGAATGTGTAAGACTCCGTGGGGGAATTATTCTTAGAACCGAGAAGATTTGAAGAAGGAGTGGGTTCACTTCGTGAGTGGAGATATTGTATCTAATGTACCTCTTGAGATGAGTTCTCCTCGTTCAAAGAAGAATGAGTTACTTAGAAGCAATCTACTTATCCCTTTACTATGTGCCCACATAGGTGTAGCTATTGGAGAATCCATGTAAAGGCTAAAGAGTATGACCCTAGCTTAGGCAAGTGGGGATCCCTTATCTTGTAGGGGCTAATATGGGGTTTCCATGTCTAGATTTCATGGTCTATTTCGGTTAAAGCAAGCCCCCACAAATGAATGTTATGAAGTAATTCTTCTTAAGGAGCGTGAGATTTCTCAGGGCATTGTAAATTAATTAAGTAGATAGAAGAAAGTATTAAATAGATTGTACTGCTTAGTGTAGGTTGTGGAATGGGACTCTATTTATCCATTGCACAAGTAGAAATTTGGAGGGAGTCTTGGTGTGTCCTTGCATGAAAATGTATGAATGGGCATTATATGTTGTTAATGAAGTAATTTAACTTTATGTCTAATGTTAAATAAGAATGTTGATATGTCTTTTGTGATGAAAGCTACGTTTATGATGAATGTTATTTGCCTAGTCTAAGGGTATTTTCAAGGAGCACTAAGGTGGAAGTAGTAGTATGGGATGCTACTTTCAAATTGCACTCATTGTAAGTTGGGGGTTGTCTTGGACGATGGTCCTATAAGTGAAGTTCCTAAATCCATGTATGTTTCTTCTAGTATCTTTACTAATGAATGTTGACTTGTTAAGTGAAGTGAAGTATGCTTATCTTTGGTAGTCTTAAGAATCACTTAGGTATGTATTGACAAGGCTGTATGGGCGGTCTCTTCATGCCTTACTTAGGTGAGTCTTAGGATAACTTTGGACAGGAAAAGTCTATATGATAAATGGTTTTACTGTAAAGTATGACTTTATGTTGGAGTTTGGATGTTTTACCTTTTTTGATAAATGATGATTTATATGATGTTTTGTGACTTTATTTATGAAGGCTTTAAAAATAGCATGAAAGCTTTGTTTCAAATAAAATGTCCTCTTTTGCATATGTTTTTGCATAATGCCATACTTAGTACAATGCTTGTCCTAACCCCATACCCTTCTATATTCCAAAGTATAGGTGGAAGGCAAGTGAAGGTTTATTATAAGGCAAAGCTTGGGAAGTTGATTTCTCAAGATTGTTCTATCCTTAGCTTTTTATAAAAGAGTTTCTTCTTAACATTTTTGTGAATAGTGTTAATTCCGCACTAATATTTATACTGATGTAATGAATGATACCTTAGAGTCTTTAATAAGACCTCGAAGGCGTAAAGTATGCCATTTAAATTCTACGGGGTGCTCCGTGATTGTTACAAACTTGGTATTAGAGCATAAGGTTTTGGGAAATAGTTTAGGGTCCAAAGTCTCACAAGCCACTTATAGTAAAGTCATGATCATCGGTGTAGGTCACAACACACCCATGAGCTAGAGGCTATAACGAGATAGAAGTTTTACTTTTTTTCATTACTCTAGTGTCGTGCCATAGAGTTGAGTTCTATAATTGCCATTTCTCAACCCCTTCTCTTGTGTTTATAGGACATTAATACGAGGAGGACACCCGCAAGAAGGGAGGAGGGAGGATTAGCTAATGAGAGAAGTCCTCCCTAGGGTGAGAAAATCCATATAGCAAACAAAGAGGATGTGAATGAGGAGGTTCGCCCTCAAGTTCCTCAAGTGCCCAAGTTCCTCAAGCTCCCTATGTTGAAGGGGATATGTCTAATGCGGAGATAAAGGATGGTCTTTGGCCTTTAACCCAACTCATGAAGACTCAAACTCAAGTCGTCACTAATCATGTGGAATCCCAAGCTAACCAAAGAGCGGGACCTCAACCAAATGCAAGTACCCTTGCTTGTAGAATATAGGATTTCATAAGGATGAATTCTCATACATTCTATCATATCCGGGTTTACCCCCTAGACGTAACCAGCGTCATCGTCCTCTTTGAGGACTAAGACTAGCCCCTTAATTATCTCACCGCATTCACAAGTCAAATATACAGAAGAATTTAAAACTTTTAACTATATCTAATTAGAGGTTTACATATACCTCTACTTAGACGTAATATTATTATTGTCGAGTATACATAGACCCTTCGTATAAGAAGATTATTTAGTCTTCTACTTTTATTTCACGTACATATATAAGATAAAATAGAGTCATAAAATCCGTCTCATCTCATAACCATCTAGAATGACAATATCAACTTGGGCATAGCCCTACAACAATAAAAGTAAGCCACATATAGGCTTTATACAACTTGTTCTCAAATGAAAGATAGAGTAAACATAAGTGTCTTAATATCTAAGCAAACCTGTAGCTAGTATATTGGGATCGTACACGGCCAAATGAAGACCTACCACTTGGATGATATAGAATATCCAAGCCTCCTTTTAGATTGCCTCGAACCAAACTCAACAATCGGAACCTAAAATATTTGGGACTGAGGGAGAAAATGGGGTTAGTACGCCACATGTACTAAGTATGAGACCATATGCACATCTGATAACCAAACATGATAAAAAGGGACATTTAGTTAAACCATGCCATTTTACCTATTTAAGGACTTATTCACAATCAACAAACTATACCAACCATTTAGACATGTTCAACAAATCAAATAAGCCATATGCATATCAACATACTTGAACCCATAATCTCATATAACTCTATCACCAAGTAATAACATCACAAGCATGAATAAGAGTTTATCAGATAAATAGCAAAGCAATACAACTAATCATAAACCCTCATCAAGTAAATAAGTGCAATGATCAAGCAAAGCCCCATAACCGTACGAAATCCAATAACCCAACAAGAATCATAAATAGTAACTCACTTCACATAACATAGCTTCCAAGTACACATAAGTTCATATTTTAGCTATAAAGACCAAGTACATATTCATAAGCATCATAAGCATCTTATAAGATCAATTACATTTATCATCCTTTACATACATAATATTAACCTCAAAAAGCTCCTATCAAGGCAAACTACTGCAAGGCATAGGTAGAGTCACATACCTCTACCTAAGCTAAGTCAAACCCCTCAAGTCAGTTTAGTTAGTCTATACATCATTACTTCATCTTAGTTTAGGGAACACTTTCCTTAACCGAAATAGACCACATGAGCTAATGTGGAATCCGGTGTCGTAAAACCTTACACCGATAGAAGGTTCTCTACTGGCCAAGATAGAACCTAACACGAAATGTAGCATCTAGGTGGATCCACTAGATAGTATTCCTATGGTGGCAACATAGTTATGGAACTTGGGGGAACATTGGAAATATCACTCTACACCCTATTTGGGTCATGAGGCTATCCACCCCATGAGAACCGTAGTGAACCCTACCTTCCCTATGTGGGAAAGTGTCACCCTCTCACATACAAGATCACTCGGTGCTAAGCTATGTCCCTTCTTGAAACGTCTTTAATGTCTTTACTTATCAATAATAACTTAGTTTAGGTCATAGGGTCTAAATAAGGTTAACAAATTACATACTCTTTCGTAATAAGGCACATTGGTAATCCACATCATAGTTATAAGTTTACATCTTAATAAACCTCACAACCATAAACAAGACATTTCATTTCAACATCATATCCAGTCCTAAATAAGGCATACTCCAACACAATCATCATGACTTAAGCACAATTAATCATAATTGAAGAAAAATATAGGTAACACAAGACTTACCATGTCTCCTTCACAATTCATCATCAAGGTCTTACCATCAACCCTTAGTTCAACTCAGTTAGGTAATTAAGTCACCACAATTCAATAACCAATATAATCACAAGGATAAAAGAATCACTACATCACAATTCGATAATAGATCAAAGCTTAGGATTAAGTAAGTTCATCATACCCTAGATCACTTCTCCAGAACTAGTATGAAAAACAATACATCACCCTAATTCATTCATAATTAGAATAACAACATCATCTAGTAGTAAGTCAACCCTTAACCAAGTCAACTGAATGAACAAGATACAAAATAAGTTAAGATCACAACCTAGGGTTAGAGACTTAGGATCATCTTCTTCAATTTAGGCAAGACCATCAACAATTACCATAATCAAGTTTAATGACATGTTAATCTATTCAATATAACCTAAAGAAAACATCAATAACTACAGAAAACACTTTGAATGCACCCTTTGAGGAAAGAGGTCTCAAAGGTAAAGAGATCCCATACCTTAATGTTTTGACAAAGATTTGAAGATAAATTCGTCCCTTTCCAGCCCCCAAAGACCTTCCTTAGCTTAGTCTTCAATGGTGTCTTCCAATAGAGAGAGAAAGTAGAGAGAAATGAAGAGAGTTTATTTTGTGAGTTTTGTTAAAACTAATGAGGGTTGGGGTCTTTATATGAGGGATTAAATTAGTTATTTAATCTTCCCTAATACCCTAACTAACCACCAAAACCCTTAATTAATTAATTTTAACTTAAGTTAAATTTGAGCAGTAAGATAGACCCTCACAAACGGAACCCCCCGACGTGCCGTCTGTAAGTCGACGGTTGGTCCTCCCTCCGTCCTGCACACTGTCGTGTTGGTCAGAGACTTGATCAGGAGAGGCTGTCCAATTTTGTCTAAGTGTGGGACGAAGGTGGCACCAATGCCCCGTCAGTCCACACACGGACCGTATCCTGCCTCGTCGATGCACACTTCTGAGGCACTGTTGCCTCATCCTGCAGGGGTCCTCCTCAAGGGACCTTAGTTGGTCCTTGATGAGTCGTACCCGGAATTTTAGACCATGAAACAACTCAACCACCTATTATATACACATTCAACATTTTTCATAAATTTTTGACTCCTAAAAGCTAGTCAAATAGGCTAAGGCACACTAGTGTCTCCTTGTACCAACTTCCGAACATCATGGACGTTCTTGGGCATTTTGGTTTCTAAACTTCCTAAATGACCTATATTCATTAAACTAAACTTAAAACAGTGTCTTAACGTCATGACAACCTATGTTAGGCTTTACGACTCTTTTTTGATTTCCGAAGTGTTACTCTTTCCATGGCGCTAAGGTGGATGAAGATCAACAAGGCTTCATAGATGATGTGTTCAAGGTTGTCAGTACTGTGGGTGTGACTCCTATATAGAAATAAAAACTTGCCACTTATCATCTAATGGGTGTGGCTCAAGTGTAATTTGAGCAATGGAGGGATGAGATGACAATAAGGGAAGGTCTGGTATATTGGGAAGTGTTCAAGAAGACATTTCTTGATAGATTCTTCCCCATAGATTTAAGGGTAAGAAAATTAGTAAAATTCATGAACCTTCGTCAAGAGGGAATGTGTGTGAAAGAGTATTCTCTCAAGTTCACCCAACTCTCTAAGTATGTGTAAGACCCCGAAAATGACTTAGGTTAACTAGAGCCTAACATGTTTATAATGGTGGTATAAGGTCCTAATGTGGTCTATAATATGGTATACAGGCATTAGCTAAAGTATTACGTGCATTAGAAGTCAAACGTCAAGGGATGACTAAGACGTTCGACGACTAAGTCACATAAATGCCTCATATGTGGTTTTATGTGTTTATGTGTGGTTATTGGATTTTAAGGTCCTTAAATGAGTTATTATAGCATGTATATGCATTTTGTCAAGTTTCGTGATGTTTAGAAAGATATGCCTTGAAATGACCTTGTGTGTCTAGGCATGTTTTGTCTAGTTTTACGTGTTCATTTTGGATGAAATTTATGTGAGAGGTGTTAAACTTGTATTCAGTCGTATTTGGGTTGGAAATGTCCGGGTAAAAATCCCCAAGGACCAACCAAGGGTCCTTGAGGAAAGACCCATGTTGGTGGCAAAAACTGCCAAAAGGAAGTCCACCTACGGAGGGCAATCGATGTCTAGTGTCCTGGTCGACGCCCCGTATGTGGTGGGCGTCGTTGGAGACTTAGACTAGGAAGACAAGCTTCCATTTACAAGCCACATAACCCATTGATGGTTGCCAGTACGGCCCGTAAGTGGGCTTACGCCCCATCGATGGGGACGTCGTCTCTGAGTTGTCCCTGCGTGCAGTTTCACTGCCAACCTAGGGGTGAATTTGTAAATTCACCCCACTTCAAAATAAGAGTATTGGGTGTTTATTAAGGGTAAATTGGGTATTTTAAATGTGTATAAGTGTTTAACTCTTAGAATATTTCATTCTTCTAAAATCAAAACCCCAAAATCCCTTAAGAAATCCCAAAGACTCCAATGAAGTCCAAATAAAGGAACAGCTTGGAGGTGACGTTTTGAGTGGAAATTCTTCATCAAAGTGATGAATTATCATCATTGATCTATGGATTTTGATCCTTGAAACTCGTTTCATGAAGGAGCCCAACTTTCAAAGATGTTTTCGAAGTTTTCAAAAGGTGAATTGTCCAATTTCATGATTCTACCATGTGTTCTTGCATTAATGGTTTTCAAACGTCTATTATGGATTACATTGATGTTGAATTTATGATTTTAACCAAAATTACCTATGAACCCATGCAATTGATGAGCCTAATATTTTGACTAAATTATGGGTTACTTGATATTGGCTTAATGTTGATGAATCCATGTGTAGTTTCTCATGGCCTTTCTATTGATATAATAATTGTGTTCAATTGTTATCAAATTGGTATTGGATTGTTGGATCTATGTTGGATTGGCCATATGTTTTAAATGAAAGTATGTTGTGTCTTGTTTAGGTAGACTTGTGTCCCTTACTTGATGATTATGTGAAATATGTGATGTCTTGAGTTAGGAACCTAAAGGGTCTTAGTCTTTAATAAATGAATATAGGTGAGACCTTGCATAATAATACGAAGGTCATTTGTGTGGAACCTTGAACAAAGTGGTAAGGTTATAAATCGTGAAGTAGTTAGCCTTAACGGTATCCTTCATGTAATGAGTGATGGACTTAAGGTTGATTGGCTGGAATGGCATCATATCATACCTTAGGAAATTCGCGATGAGCTTCTTGTCGCCATAGTGAGATATGCCCTAGTGGACCTTGCTTTGGTAGGGTAAATGTAATTGGGTTATGAACTAGATAGGGTACCCATTTATATGAACCTTAATGTGAATTGATCTATGAGAACTAAGTCTAGCACCGAGTGAGTATGGCAAGGGGGAGTAGTTCTAATTAAGTATGAGGTAAGAATTCTTAGTATGCCCTTCATATTCCTTAACCATGTGCCTACATGAGATTTCTATGTTCTACCATTGGCAAGTAGAACACCTCATCGAAGTAGGATAGAACTTTGGATTCCATGCTTTGCTACAATGGTCTATGTCGGTTATTGCCTATTCTCATCATATGGGATACCTATTATCATTATTGAAGTTCTATGAGGTTTATGTGGTGGTATGGGACGCTATCTAGACATTGCACAATAGACTTTGAAGATGTTAGTAAGAGTCCCTAGGTTTTGTCTAAGACCATTATTTGAATGTCCTTTATGTGATGTATGTCTTCTAAATGAACTAATGAACTAATGACTTACGTTGTGAAGTATGTAAGTGAATAAGTACCTAATCTAGAGTGCCTTAGGGATTCTTTGGTTAAATTATGAAGAGGACATAAAGGATTATCTGTTCATGGCTTATCTATGGATGTCTTGAGAATGACTCTAGTTAGGGAAAAGGCTTGGTGTTGTGGACATGATCTAAGCCTTAGGTAGTCTTAAGGACTATTTACATAATCTTGAAGAGGTCAATCATGGACGTTATCTTCTTGATTTACTTAAGTAGGTCTTTTGATAGCCTTTGGAAGGATATGTCATATCATCTATGTGTTGGTGTGTTTAGTGAGAATAATTCTATCCTAGGGAGTCTATAGGATCTCTTGAGTGTGTGTAAGGGATTGTATGGGCGGTTGCTTCACAACTCACTCAAGTGAGACTCAAAGCTACCTTTGTTAGAAGAATCTTACCTTGATGTCTAAGATGCTTTGTAAGTGTTTTTGTGATTCATTATAAGTAATCTTAAGGGTCGTTTAGGCACATCTAGAGAGGGTGTATGGGCGGTCTCTCTTTGTGTGACTTAAGTGAATATTAGGATAGCTTTTAGTGAGGGAATTACACGCTAGAAGTTGGGTAATGGAAGGTAAAGGTGATTCATTGTAACAGTGAAGGAATTCACTGTACAGTGATTCGAGTTCACTGGAAAGTGTTCTCTAAAAATGTGATATTTTGTTTAATCGTTTTCTTATGTGATTCTAAGTTGCTAAATGTTATTCTTATTATGATATTATGATGTTTTAAAGAAAAGATGCATATTTCAAATAAAGTCTGTTTTCATGATTTTATGCATAATGCCATACTTAGTACATGTGGTTGTACTAATTCCATGCTTTATTTTCTATCTATAGTTCTTGGTAGGTGAAGAGCTTTGGAAAGAAGACTTGGACAAGGAAATCGTTCAAGAAGAGTTGAAGTATGTCCTCATTTGACTCGAGGGCATATATGTCATTTTATGTTTCTTTAATGAATTTTTATAATAGACGATATAGTAGTATGTTTTGAATTCGTATGGGCCGTGTCCCAAGTATTATCGTGTCTTGAGATGATTAATCGAGACTTAGTGTTTTTACTATTTCTACACATTTGAAAGAGTTTAAGACTTCTATATTGTTTTTATGAAAAGTTTTAATTCCGCAATACTTTTTGTTATGTATATGCGATGAATGATATGATAGGCTTGTATAAGACCTCTGAGAGGTCGAATACGCCGGTCGCAATCCAAGATTGCACCTTAACTTCTAGGGTGTGGTTTCGGGTTGTGAGAGTATGCCCGAACCTTGGTAGCTAACTCTAGGGCTAGAATATATAAGTTCGTGTGGGAGTGTATAACTTGGAGGAAGAAGAGTGTTGTACTGAAATGCTCCATAATGATATGGATATCTCTAGAATCATGGTGTATACTCTACAAAGTGAGGAGTCCAAGTCTAGGAAGATGACTAGAGATGGGAAGAGGTCTAGTTCGGATAAACCATGTCAACCTAAGTATAAGAAGAGGTTTTTATAATAAATAGTCTTCAATGGGGAACAAGGATAAGATCTCCAACTAAAATTCTCAAGGGGGTGGCAATGCTTTTGAGAGGCCTAGATGTACTACATGTGGAAACCAACACTTGTGTAGGTGTATTTCCAGTACAGATGGTTGTTTTTGATGTGGTAATAGGGGTCATAAGATGAGTGATTTCCCGGTACTCAAGGCAAAAGGGAAAGACGTCAACCAAGCTCATTATGGTTGTCCGTCTCCTAATGCTCCAAAAAAGAATCATTTCTATGCACTTCAAGTTAACAAAGGAGCTAATCTGGAATAAAGGCCTCTGTAATTCATGGTTTCTTATGGTTGTTTTGATTTTCTTTAGATGGTCTTACTCTATGTTGGGGAGAATGAGTTGAGTAGTAAGGTAGTTGATATCCTTATCTTTTCCTTCTATTCTTACTCAAACTTGAGAAAAAAATCCTTATTAGTTTGTTATGTTGTTGATTGTTGCATATGATTATGAGTTGCATGTCTCCTTATGTTATGAGTTTCATTCATGATATGATATTTTGCATGCTGTTTGTGATGTCATAGTTATGTGACTTTCGTAGTTTATCTATATTTCCACGTCAATGTGTTACTAATGATATTTTCTTAATTGCTTCAAAAGTTGTTGTGTTTATGTGCTCATGTGTGATTTGAAAGTTATTACATGTTAATATTTATATTGATATGATGAGCATGTCTAATGTTGGAGAAGGTAGTTCCTCTATAAGTGAAATGAACATGATGAAGTGTGTGCTTTTAATTGTGGAATTAGTTCTAAATTTTCTTGTGTTTCTTAGAGTGCTTAGTGATATGAAGTTGATGTTCCTATTGAGTTTGGTGCATTGACTATGAATGTTATATCCATGATGATATGTGTTATGATCTTCCATTCGAGTCCTTGATGTCCATGCAAGTGTTTAGTGTCATTCGAGGGACGAATGTGTTTCTATGTAGGGGAGAATGTAGAAACCCTCATAATGACCTAGGTTGAACTACAGCTTCACATGTTTTTCATCAGTTAATAAGGTCTTAAAATAATGAATAATGGCTATAAAAACATTTTAAGGAGTTTTGAAGTCGAACATAGAAGAACGACAAAGATGTTCGGAAACTAGCCTTGTGTGTGCTAGTGTGTCCTTGTTTGTTGTGTATGTTTTATGTGTTTTTTTGAGTCTAAAATTAGTGGGGATGGCTCTAGCACCTATAGGGACATATCAAGGGTCAAAATGTTTTAGTACAACTCCCCACGGACCATACTAAGGGCCCCCGAGGAGGACCCAAACGTTGGATAAGGAAGCTGACAAAGGCACCATGCAGCACCAAGATGTGGAGGCTATCTCGCGTCGCCTTCACGGCACTCAAACTACCTGTGCGTCGCGCAACTGACACGAGTATCAGTGCCTAAAAAATATTTAAAGGCAAAATTAGGAGCTGCCTCCGCGACGTGCATCCACTTCCCAGTTTTGGTCCCGTCGTTTTTAAGTCAAATTAATCTTTGGAAAAGGGTTCAATTAGTGTAGGGTTACTTTGAGAACTTTGGGGATTATTTTAGGTCGGTTTTTAGATCACATTAGCCCCAAGTTCCCCAGCATTTCAAAACCATCAACTTGAAACAAAAGTTCTCCAAAACCCTTTCCCCAACCCTCAACTTGAAACAAAAGTTCTCCAAAACCCTTTCCCCAAAACCTCCATTTGATGAAGCTTTGAAGCTCCAAGGAAGACGGTAAAATTCTTCAAGTTTCTTCCCTAAATCTCAAGGGCTTCTTCATATTAATATATGGTAGTTCATTCTTGAATCTTCTTTCATTAAAGGAGCCATTCCAATGACTTTTCAAAAGGTCTTCAAACTCCAAATTCTTCTATTTTGAAGTCTAAGAGCATGGGTCTTTGCATGAAAACATTTTATTGAATGAAATATGTTATTTTCAATGTTACTTTATGATTTAAGGTCAAAACCCCATTGAAATCATGTTTATTCTCAACTTTTGACTTATGATGTGGTTTTATTGTATTTGAATATATAATGCTACAATTGTGATTTTTATGTTGTGTTTGGATTACCTACTTCCTTATTAAGCTTTATTATGGTGGTTTGTTAATTCTTGAGAAAAAGGGGCTAAGGCTTGGATGAAGTGTAAGTTGGTTTATGGGATTTAGTTCTTATTGAATTAATCTTGAGTGGAATGGTCCCCCTTTTAGTGGTTGTATTTACTTGTAGTATATGAGTATTGATGTGTATTGTGATTATGGCCTTGAAGGCATAGCATGTGAAGTGAAGTGAAGTTATAATGTATATGCATGATTTGTCTTAGGAAGTTGATAATGTGTATCTTGAATATGCCATATCTAAATGATATATAATGTGAATGTGAAGCATGAAGGTGTGTGAAATATAATAAATGTAGGTATGAGCATGTTTAGAAGTCAATCTTATGAACAATGGTGATTATGTGAAAGGTGTTCTCACATGTAATCACACACACACTTTGGAATGTATGAATGAAGCTAATGAATGAGAATAAGGGATTGTAGGGTAGGCACTTTTCGTGAGTAGAGAAAACAATACCTTGGTATGAAGTTGAGGAGTTCAAAATGAGGCAAAGTAAGGAAGTTTTGAAGTTTGTGAGTTTTATCCAAATATAAATGTTCAGTTCTTCTCCATTGTGCAACTTTTGTCGCTTTTGCCGGCGAAATCAGCGGTACGCTGAGTAATAGTTTATCCCTCCTTTTATGTCAAAACTTCAGTTTCGTGAGGCTCAAATCATGGGTCTGAGTCGAGATCACCAATTTTTGTGGTGATGCACCGAACTTCTTCACCCATTCACCGAGTTTTAAAGGCTCCATATTGCACTTGCGTTTAGAGAAACGACCGATTAAGTATGGCTAACTGATCTATTTGGCGGTTCGCTGAATGGAACTTCTGCTCGCCAAACTTCAACATTTTACACATTATTCACTTTAACCTGCTGCATCAACACACCATTACTTTTAACAAGTAAAATTCCAAAACATATAAGAGCTTGGATTGCCTTCCATGAAGCGCCTTATTTAACGTCGTGGCACGAGGCAACTCCTATCTCATTTTCTGTTATTGGGGAAAGTCCTAGTATAACTAGACAACCTCAATGTGTAACATGGATGGAGATGAGGCCTACAAAAATCAAGAGTGTTTAGATTTCTTCTATTAATCTAGAGTGATCAAATAATTTGATTCAACACTTAAATATTCTCTCTCGAATCTTCCAACACCCGATCTTGATTGGTGCTCTTTTGGAGAAAGACTTGTAGTTTTGTCCTACACACAATTTTTCTCTACGTCTTTAACCTTCATCCTCTCATAAGGACGTGTGTATTTCCCCTTCTTGTTATATTGGAATTCAACCTAAGCTATCTTGGTGGTTAGTTCGTTTAGCTTAGTTATAAGTGTGGTAACTTGAAGTCATCCTTGATTTCTTAGTCTTGTTCAGCCGCTAGCCACAAATTTTCTAAGCCATGCTTGCCTAAATTACTCAATTAAAAGAAAACAAAACTAAAAGTAAAATTAGTAAACTACAACTAAGTAACAACAAAAACACTAGTTAACTATATGTTTACTTAACACCACTCCTGGACAGTTGCACCATTTTGATGCTTATCGTGAACAACGACACTACTTATGATTCAAGTGTCTATGATCGTCGATAATATAGTAACCCAACCAAGTGTTAGGGTCATTTCCCAATGGAGCGGTAGTGCATGTTTTTAGCTAATCAAAGGGGGTTTGTCACAAGTACTATAAATAACAAAATTAACAAGAAATCTAAAATAAGAAAGGGGGAATTCTTTTGATGTGACTCCAATACGAATTAATTTAGATTATTGGCTACATGCTTTCGATAGAAGATTTATAAAAAATAGTGATTAGGCTAAACTTATAAGGAAATAAGTTCTCTCTCGAGAAACTTACCTCGTTTCAAATGGGTTCATCTCATACACCCATTTACAGCATGAAGACCAGTCTACGCCTTACCTCACTCACTCTATCGAGCTTAGTGTTAGGATATGTTACTAGGGCTCACCCTCTAGGGCTGAGCCTCATGTGGATCCACTACTTAGGCCATCAATCTACCAATCTTTGTTAACGACTTATCTCTTGAGCAAGACGAAAACACATGGGTGAACTTGTATTTCCAACTATAATTCAAATCGATTAAACCACAACCACTAGAAAAAAATCTCAATTAAACTACATTTAATAAATCAACAAGAAAAACCCAACAACAATAATAACCCATATTAAGTACACTCCTTAAGAATGATGTTTTTAGCCACACATCAAGAAATACAAATTATACCTTCAATGATGATGAAATAAAATGGGTATGAGAAATAAAGTCTTGATTCAAGCATATAAAGAAGAATCAAGGAGACCCACTTCCTAATTGAAAGTGAAGAAACCCTTCCTTCTTTGAGTCTTGAAAACCCTAACAAATTTGAAAGGAAAAATATGAAAAAGTACTAAAAATTATGATAATGTTCGAGTCCATTTTGGAACTCTAAAAACTACAACTCAACTAGTATTTATAGTTTTTTAGATCTATTCTTAAACGGTTCATTCGGCGGTATTAGTCGGAATCGCTGATTAATTCGGCGATTCGCCAATTTGTTAAGTTCACCACTTTCTGGTACAATCTTCAACATTGTCTGTCACGACCCGGATTCTGGAATTCGAATCGCAACCGGCGTCGTTGACCTCATAGAGGTCGTAGACAAGGCCCTTCTTAGCTTTCATCACATTTATATGGTTAAAATTTGCGGAAAATTTAAAACATTTAAAACTTATGAAGTGTACATAGACTTCATATAAATACTACGTAGATTGATATTCTAATAAGCTCAAATGTAAACAACCATCTAACATTGATTACGCAATTCAAAAGAAGAATCAAGATTATCATAATAAGTTTGCCAAAACGGCCTTAATAAAAAAGCTATGTCTAAAACTAGGCTAAGATATAGACGTAGGATCCTCAAAACTCGAGAGGACCTATTTGGAGATCGCTAAGTCCAAACGACTGCAATGAGTCTTCAATCTAGTCTTTGACCTGCACCTATAAAAATAGTAAAACGTATAGGGTTAGTACACACTTGTACTAAGTATGGTTGTATCCACATATACACGTAAGGACAATGCATGATCAAGGAAGGCTCTTCCTAACAACATGTCATTTCTGGAAAGTGTAGTCACTAGACTTTCCTTATTCGTTATTTGAGTTTTGTGGTATGAATATGATGTATTTTAATGCATTCAAAACACACAACTCATTTTCTATATGAACACGAGACCTTGGAATCATGCACATAATATTAGAACATATTAAAAGAAAGTTGAGAAATTTGATCTCCCTAACCTGAGAGCACCTTGTCCCATACTTAGATTTATTTTCGTCCTTTTCTTCTTTTTGTTGTCTAGTTCAATCATCTCCTTTGATCTTATGTTTTACTTACAAGTGCAATGATTCATTGTAGTCCCATACCCACAATGAATCAGGTAAGTAATCCAAGAGATTAAAGAAATGTCTTAACTACATTTTGGGGCATATAATCTTCATAAGCCAATCTTTATTGGATATTCTTATTACTTCATATTGGCCTAATATAAGAAGTCATTATAAGCCAATCTTATTTGGCTAAGATCATTTGCCAATTATATGAAGTCATTATAAGCCAATCTTATTTGGGTTAATCATTTTCATAACATGAAGATTCATTATTGGTTATGCCCTTAACTTATTGGAAACTTTATTCTTATAAACATTGGCATTCATAAACTCTTACTTTCTTAGTTCGCCTTGTACTTACATCTCTTCTTTCTTGTTACTTTCTTAAAGAAGACTATAGCTTTAAGATCATGTGAAGTTACATGAAACCCAGTGTCTTCCCCACACCGAAGAGAGGTGATTCACCGATCAAAGCGAATCCTAGATCATGCGAGTTAACATGAAATCCAGTGTCTGCCCCACACCAAAAAGCGATGATTCACCAGCTAAAGTGAATCCGTATCATGTGTTTACCCCACACCAAAAAGGGGTGGCTCACGGCTAAAGTGAACCAAGAATAATGTTTTGAGCATTAACCGACATAGATCATGTGAGCTAAAGATTAAATCTGGTGTCTTCCCCACACCAAAAAGAGGTGATCTCACTGGCCAAGGTGAGACCGAAACATACCTAGCTCTCTTAGGTGGAATCCACGTGCTAGTTCCCATGTTTGCTAGACATAGTTCGAAGACTAGGAGATATTAGGAGACTCTTATCAACCGTGGTGGAGCCTCATCTCATGAGACTTACATGTGCAAGCACAAGCTCAAGCTAGTCTATCGGTGCTTTGCTCACTTTCTTTTATCTTCTTATCTTTTATAGTTGACTCAAACATTGTGGAAGCTTGCTTCTAGATTGAGGTTTACTTACTCTATTCATGACTTTTCATCCATTTCTTTACATTGATGAAATGTGAATTTATCCTTACATAACATCTTTGGTGTTAATGAGACTTGTCTCACACGTTCTAACACCCTTTATCGTGTGTATCTTAACATAGTAGTCTTAGGTGTAAGTGAGAGTTGTCTCACTTTCTTTAACACTTCATTCTGGTCACTTTCTTAACTTAGACACTTTTAATTATGTTAATACTCACTTTACTTGATTATGTTCATTTGGAAGCTTCATATCATCATTTATGGACGTTGAGAACTTCATTCAATGAAATACTTATGTTCATAGTTCATTTTGTTAGGGCATGTTGGGACTTGTCCCAATGATTGACATACAATTGTTTATAAGATTCATTGAATTATCTTAGATGAGGTTAAGTTGTCATTTAAATACTTTGTCTATATGTGATTGGCATAAAATTTGTATTGGCCTATAAAATTTGGAAAAGACTTCATAACCAATTTATTGGCACAAGCAAAACACTCATTCAAATATAATTTCATGAAATCATTATTAGCCAATTTTATATCATGGCTTAGGAATAACATTATTAGCCATTTTAGATATCCTCATATGAATACTTTAATGAACATATCATCTCCAACAAGTCACGTTTAACAGTAAGTACACACCATGATCGTAACACATCAAGCTTAAGTCTTTCGGACACAAGTTAACGTAGCATCATTCTTTATTTCACGTAAGGAATACTTAAATTCATACGAGTATAACTTATAGGCTCATTCGACATATACAAATCAAGAAACTTACACATTAAGATCAGCCAGCACCACATACCAACAACATGATCGAGATTACATCTATATACTCACTTGAATCGGAAACAAGGGTACTAAGGAAAAAGGCGTTCAACAAGAACATTGGGAAACAACCCTAGTTTGGAGATTTCATATATTCAAGACGATGCAAAATACTCTTGGAGAAAGAATTCCAGGAGAGAAACCCATACCTTATGTAAATTGAATCTACGACGATCCCTTGTTGCACGAAAACCTTTTTTGAAATCACCAATGAAAGCCTCTTCTCGTTCTACGTTCTTTGTGTTTTTGCGTTCTGCTTTGGTCGTGAATTCTAAGCGTTTGATCTTTCTTTCTAGGTTTAGGAACTGATATTGAATTATACAATTAAGTCTAAATTAACTTAAATAATAAACTAATTAGTTTATTACTAAAATGCCCCTCCTAAGTTGACTAGATATCGGAGGACCATTGACTTAGCAAATTTCGATTTTGACTAAGTGTCTCGGCTGGTCAAGGCTCAATTTAATTAATTTTATGGCTTAATCAATTAAATAAGGGACCTCCTAAATCTCTAGGACCACAACTAAAAACTTTGGACCATCCTAGCTTAGGTACTAGGTTGTCCCTAAGTTAGTTAAGTTAGTTAGGTGTCAACCGACCAAGTCCTAGGTTGTCGGGTCAATTTGCCGGTCTATTTTTATTTATCCTAGGTTAGATAGATAGTTGGTTATATTAGTTAGAGTATAGAGTTGGTTAGGAAAGTGGACCCCACATTGCTGGCCCCGTGCACGCATGTCCCTAACCGCCTAACCGAAAGTGGTTGGCTGTCGCATGGTCCCCCTCTCGGTCGGTTAGCCCATGCGCTTTCACATGTGCTTGAGCATGGGTTGTTGCCCATTTCTCCTAACCGTGTACCTTTTACTATTGCATTTGGAAAGTTAACTCTTTGTCCAAGGATCCTCACTATGTCATTGGACACTGCTTAATCTACATGATCATTTGCATTGATCATGTGTTATGGTATCTAGGTTTGACACTTGGATGCCTCATACCTCATTGTGAGTTAAGGAAAAAGCATTTTAGTTTAGGGTCTTCATTGCAGGTACCATTCTTAAAGAGTGCTTATTCATACATAGAAAATTGGCTATCACCCTTAGCCAATATTTTTATATTATGCCCAATACTATTCAATATTGGGAATTCGGATTCCTATATTTTCCCAAATGCATTCTTGAAACCTATTCGGGCTCTTTACTATACATGTACATTTTTCATGGCATGTTACATTATCCCCCGTTAGGAACATTCATCCCTGAATGACACTATACATCACTTAAAAACAAGGAGGGTACTTTTGAACACACTTTAACATACTTGAGACGTTACCGTTTGTGAATATCTGATTGACACATATTTTGGATGATGCATACTACTCAAGCTTATCTGAATCTTCATATTTTGGATCGAGAAAATTCCTTCTCAATCCCACATAACTTAAAGCACATCACAACTCATTCAACACATAAAATCACGTCTATGCTATACAAAAATAGCAACATAATGCACGAATGAACTCATTTTTACTCGTTTAATGCAAGTATAAAAACGCACGATTACGGACTTACAATACCAAATCGACTAATGCACTAAAACTTAGAGTTTCTTAAACATAATCAGATCTAGGAAGAGTATATCTAACCTCATGAACTGAACAAGTGAGGGTAACGGGATCTTATATCGGCCTCGGCCTCCCATTTTGCTCCCTCAACAAGGTGGTTCCGCCATAGTACCTTCACGGTGGCAACCTCCTTGTTCCTTAGCCTCTTCACTTGACGATCTAAAATCTCAATTGGAAGCTCTTTGTAACAAAGGTTATCATCAACTCCTAAAGCCCCAACAGGCAGGATGGAAGCTGGATTGTCTAGACACTTCTTAAGCATCGAAACGTGAAACACTGGATGGACCGAAGCTAAGTCTTGTGGTAACTTTAGTTCGTAGGCAACATTTCCTACGCTGTAAGATCTCATAAGGACCTATATACCTCGGACTCAACTTCCCTTTCTTACCAAACCTCATCACCCCTTTCATGGGTTATATCTTCAAGTAGACTTGCTCACCTACTTCGAATTCCAGAGCTCTCTTTTTGTTATCAGCATAGGATTTCTGACGAGTGTATGCAGTAGCCAACCGATCCTTGATCATCCTCGCCTTTTCTATAGCCTAAAGCACGATCTCAGGGCCAAGGATGGCAGATTCACCTACTTCAAACCACCCCATTAGAGACCTACATCTCATGTCATACAATGCTTCGAAAGGTGCCATCCCAATACTAGAATGGTATCTAGTATTATACGAGAACTCAATAAGTGGCAAGTGATCATCCCAACTCCCCTTGAAGTCAATAATACATGCCCTCAACATGTCTTCAAGGGTCTGAATGATACATTCTGCTTGACCATCCGTCTGCGGATGAAAAGTAGTACTAAGCTTCACCTGTGTACCCAAACTCTTTTAGAAAGATCTCCAAAAGTGAGAAGTGAATTGGGCTCCCCTATCCAAAATGATAGACAAAGGAATCCCATGCCACCTCACGATCTCATCAATGTACAGTTTGGCATAGTCCTCGGCTCGGTAACTGGACTTCACGGGATTGAAGTGTGCGTATTTGGTCATTCGGTCAACAATGACCCAAATGGAATCGGGCATTCTTCTAGTTTTCGGAAAACCAACCACGAAATCCATATTAGTTTCCTCCACTTCCACGTTGGAATTTCGATCGTCTGGGTAAGACCCCTAGGTTTAAGGTGTTGGACCTTAACCTGTTGGCAATTTGGACACTCATCCACAAACTTCGAGATATCACGCTTCATACCTTCCCAACAATAGACCTTTTAAGGTCATGATACATTTTCGTGGAACCTGGATTAATAGAATATATGGAACCGTGAGCTTCCACCAAAATGTTAGACCACATGTCGTCAACGTTTGGCACACATAACCTGTTCTGGTATCTGAGTACACTATCCCCTCCTAGGGAAAATGACTCATTCAACTTACTCAACACTGAGTCTTTCAACTCCATGAGTACTGGGTCGAGGTGCTGCTTGGATTTAACATCTATAACAAATGACAATTCGGAACTTGAGTTGACCGAAACACCCCCACTTGGTGTATCTATCAGTCGTACCCCCAAATCTAGCCAATTGGTGTACCTCTTTAACTAGTTGTTTCTTCTCATCATCAACATGAGACATGCTGCCCATGCTCAATCTACTCAACGCATCATCCACTACATTGGCCTTACTTGGGTGATAGTGGACACTCATATCATAGTCCTTGAGCAGTTCTAGCCATCTCCTCAGACAAAGGTTTAATTCTCTCTGCGTAAAAACATACTGAAGACTTTTATGCTCGGTATATACATCAACATGTACACCATATAAATAATGTCTCTACAGCTTCAACACAAAGACAACCGCAGCTAACTCAAGATCATGAGTAGGGTAATTCTTCTCGTGGACTTTCAACTGTCTCGATGCATATGCTATAACCTTGCCATCTTGCATAAGAACACATCCCAAAACCTACTCGGGAAGCATCACAGTATACCACGTACCCTGCACCAATTTTCGACAATGTGAGCACTGCGGCTGACGTGAGTCGGTCCTTGAGCTCTTGGAAGCTCTCTCACACTTTTCAGACCACTCAAACTTCACCTTCTTCTTTGTTAAGGCTGTCAACGGAGCAACAATAGTTGAAAAACCTTCCACAAACCTACGATAATAGTTAGCCAAGCCCAAGAAACTCCGAATATCTGTAGGAGTGAGGGGTCTCGGCCACTTTTTCACCACTTCAAACTTTTTCGGATAAACTTCAACACCCTTGTCGCTCACAACGTGACCAAGTAAGGTCATTGTTCTCAACCAGAATTCACATATACTGAACTTTTCATACAGTTGATGTTCTCTGAGTGCTTGCAATGTCTTTCTTAAGTGTACTTCATGCTCTTCTCTAGACTTAGAGTATATGAGGATGTCATAAGTGAATACTATGACGAAAAAATCAAGGTATTCACGGAAGAATCTAATCATAAGGTCCATAAATGCGGCTTGTGCGTTAGTGAGACCAAATGACATACCCATAAATTCATAATGTCCATATCCAGTACGAAAATCAGTCTTAGAGACGTCTTGTCGCCTCACTCTAAGCTGATGATACCATGACCGAAGGTCTATTTTGGGAAAGAAACTTGAACCTTGGAGTTGGTCAAATAAATCATTGATTCTGGGAAGAGGGTACTTGTTATTTATAGTGACTTTGTTGAGTTGCCGATAATCGATACACATTCTAAGGGTTCCATCCTTTTTCGTTACGAACAACACTGGATCACCCCATGTGGATATGCTCGGCTGGATGAAACCCTGATCAAGTACATCTTTTAACTGCAACTTCAACTCTTTGAGTTTGGCTGGTGCCATCCTATATGGGGGAATAGAAATCGGTTTGGTGTTGGGATCTAAGTCAACCCCAGGTTCAAGAGGGATTCTTGGTAAATCCTCGATAATCACATCTTGAAACTTATTCACTATTGACATAGAGTCTATGGAAGGGACTTCTTTCTCTAAGTCATTGACTCTAACAAAGTGGTATAAATACCGCATAACTATCGTCTTATTGTCTTTTAAATCTCAAATGATTTGGCCTACTGGATTTGCACAACGCCCTTCCCATTCCAGCTCTAACTCATTTGGAAACTGAAACCTCACTACCCTTTTTCGACAATCTATTGTAGCATCACACTTATGGATCCAATCCACACCCAAGATTATATCAAAATCGAGCATGGCTAACTCCACTAGGTAAGCATAGTGATTCTATCAAGAATGTTAATTGGACAATATACACTCTTTCTGCTCTAATGTCGTCCCCTATGGGAGTACTAACTAGAACCGGCTCATGCAAGATCTTAGGAAGAACATCAAATCTACTAGCTATGAAAGGAGTAACAAATGATAAAGTGGATCATAGATCAAATTATGCATACACATGGAAAGAAAAGACACGCAACGTACCCGTGACCACATCAGCTGACTTCTCTTGCTCTTCTCTACCTTTCAGCGCATAAAATCTTTTCCTCTTGGGAGGTTCGACTGCAATATTTGGATTCGGACAAGGCTGAGCATCTGCCTTGGCCTGGTTCCTCACTTGAGGACAGTCTCTGACCATATGTCCACTCTTGCCGCACCCGAAGCAGGCGTTAGTACCTACCAAAAATTCAACTCCATGAAAACGCCCACTCTTATCACACGGCTTACTGTTTCGATGGGCACTCCTATCATTGCCCTTTTTGGAGATAGACTTGTCCACATTGGAATTCAAATTTCTGGAAGGAGTAGAACTACATGAGTGCTTCTTGAACTTAGGCCTGTTCTGGACTCCAAATGAACCCTTACCAGAGCTTGAACCAGTCTGATCCGCGGGCTTAGGCTTATTGCCTTCCTGGACTCTCCTTTTTAGACGGCTCTTCTCCACTTGCTGAGCATGCACCATCAATCTACCTAGATCCATATTATCATGCAACATGGCTGCCCAACAATATTCCACTAGATCCTTCGACACGCCAGTCACAAACCTGCTCATTCCATCCCTGCTATTTGCCACCAGAGAAGAAGCATACTTTGATAGTTTAACGAATTTCAAGAAATACTCCTTGACCGACATACCTCCCTGTCTCAGGTTGATGAACTCTTCAACCTTGGCTTCTCGTTACTCTTTGGGAAAGAATCTCTCCTGAAATGCAGTCTTGAGAATGTCCCAAGTGATGGGGACATCTCCTGGTGCTCGGCCATCTGCCCACATTCTGTACCATACCTGTGCCACATCTTTGAGCTGATATGCAGTCAACTCAGCCTTTGCCTTTTCATCAACTCCCATGGCACAAAGAATTTTGTGGACCTCATTCACGAACTCCTGGGGATCCGCACTAGTCTTGGACCCATAATAGACTGGAGGGTTCATTTTAGTGAAGTCCCTTAGTCTGCTAGCCATGGTGCTAGCTTGCTCCCTGGGAGCACCCTCTCTGTTGGCTTGAGCCGTTATGGCCTGCGCTTGAGTAGTGATGGCATGTGCCATCTGCATCAAATCTTCCCTCACCTCTCTATCGGTCAACGCAGTTGGGTTGACAGGCACTTGAGCTCCAGTAGCTAAGGCTTGAGGAGGAGCATGGTTTCCTCCAGCAACTGTTTCTTAACCTCTCCTCGCGACATTTCTCCTTGTGTTCATACTTCTACATGCATACAAAAGAAGGAAGTTATATTCTTAAGTGACACTAAATGTCATAATTTTACATAGCAAGATAAAGAGTAAAAGAAGGGAAAATTTCTTATCATCACTTAGTCTCTAAGTCATGATTGTGCCGTGCTTCACAACCATAAGTTAGAAACTACGTAACGTGGTTGTTTTAAGATTTAGTTCCTAGGTACTTTAACCTCATGCTCTGATACCAAGTTTGTCACGACCCGGATTCTGGATTCCAAATCAAAACCAGCATCGTTGACCTCTCAGAGGTCGCAGACAAGCCTCTTCTTAGCTTTCATCACATTTATATGATTAAATTTTGGGGAAAATTTAAAACTTTTAAAACTTATGAAGTGTACATAGACTTCATATAAATACTATGTAGATTCATATTCTAATAAACTCAAATGTAAACAACCATCTAACATTGATTACGCAATTCAAAAGAAGAATCAAGATTATCATAATAAGTTTGCCAAAACGGCCTTAATACAAAAGCTTAGAAATAAAAACATCTGAAAGAAACGCTAGGGGCAACATCCTCTAGCTATGCCTAAAACTAGGCTAAGATATAGACGTAGCATCCTCGAAACTCGAGAGGACCTATGGTCTGGAGATCGCTGAGTCCAAACCGCTGCAATAAGTCTTCAATCTGCTCTCTGACCTGCACGTATAAAAATAGTAAAACGTATAGGGTTAGTACACACTTGTACTAAGTATGGGTGTATCCACATATACACGTAAGGACAATGCATGATCAAGGAAGGCTCTTCCTAACAACATGTCATTTATGGAAAGTGTAGTCACTCGACTTTCCTAATTCGTTATTTGAGATTTGTGCTATGAATATGATGTATTTTAATGCATTCAAAACACACAACTCATTTTCTATATGAAAACGAGACCTTGGAATCATGCACATAATTTTAGAACATATTAAACAAAAGTTGAGAAATTTGATCGCCCTATAACCCGAGAGCACCTTGTCCCATACTTAGATTTATTTTCGTCCTTTTCTTCTTTTTGTTGTCTAGTTCAATCATCTCCTTTGATCTTATGTTTTACTTACAAGTGCAATGATTCATTGTAGTCCCATACCCACAACGAATCAAGTAAGTAATCCAAGAGATTTAAGGAAATGATTTAACTACATTTTGGGGCATGAAATCTTCATAAGCGAATCTTTTTTTGGCTATTCTTATTACTTGATATTGGCCTAATAGAAGAAGTCATTATAACCCAATCTTATTTGGCTAAGATCATTTGCCAATTATCTGAAGTCATTATAAGCCAATCTTATTTGGCTTAATCATTTTCATAACATGAGGATTCATTATTGGCTAAGCCCTTTAATTATTGGGAACTTCATTCTTATCAACATTGTCATTCATAAACTCTTACTTTCTTAGTTCTCCTTGAACTTACATCTCTTATTTCTTGTTACTTTCTAAAAGAAGTCTGTAGCATTAAGATCATGTGAAGTTACATGAAATCCAGTGTCTTCCCCACACTGAAAAGAGGTGATTCACCGATCAAAGTGAATCTTAGATCATGCGAGTTAACATGAAATCAAGTGTCTGCCCCACACTGAAAAAAGGGGTGATTCACCGGCTAAAGTGAATCCATGTCAAGTGTTTACCCCACACCAAAAAGGGGTAGCTCACGGCTAAAGTGAACCAAGAACATTCTTTTGAGCATTAACCAACATAGATCATGTGAGATAAACATGAAATCCGGTGTCGTCTCCACACCGAAAGGAGGTGATCTCACTGGCCATGGTGAGACCGAAACATACCTAGCTCTCTTAGGTGGAATCCACAAGCTAGTTCCCATGTTTTCTAGACATAGTTCGAAGACTAGGAGATACTCGAAGACTCTTATCAACTGTGGTGGAGCCTCATCTCATGAGACTTACATGTGCAAGCACAAGCTCATAGCTAGTCTATCGGTGCTTTGCTCACTTTATTTATCTTCTTATCTTTTAGAGTTGACTCAAACATTATGGAATCTTGCTTGTAGATTGACGTTTAGTTACTCTATTCATGACTTTCATCCCTTTATTTACATTGATGAAATGCGAATTTATCCTTACATAACATCTTTGGTGTTAATGAGACTTGTCTCACACGTTCTAACACCCTTTTTCGTGAGTATCTTAACATAGTAGTCTTAGGTGTAAGTGAGACTTGCCTCACTTCCTTTAACACCTCATTCTGTCACTTTCTTAACTTAGACACTTTTAATTATGTTAATACTCACTTTACTTGCTTACGTTCCTTTGGTAGCTTCATATCATCATTTATGGACATTGAGAACTTCATTCAATGAAATACTTATGTTCATAGTTCATTTGGTTAGGGCATGTTGGGACTTGTCCCAATGATTGACATACAATTGGTTATAGATTCATTGAATTATCTTAGATGATGTTAAGTTGTCATTTAAATACTTTGGCTATATGTGATTGGCATAAAATTTGTATTGGCCTAGAAAATTTGGAAATGACTTCATAGCCAATTTATTGGCACAAGCAAAACACTCATTCAAATATAATTTCATGAAATCATTATTAGCCAATTTTATATCATGGCTTAGGAATAACATTATTATCCATTTCAGATATCCTCATATGAATACTTTAATAAACATATCATCTCCAACAAGTCATGTTTAACAATAAGTATACACCATGACTGTAACACATCAAGCTTAGCACTTTTGGACATAAGTTAACGTAGCATCATTCTTTATTTCACGTAAGGAATACTTAAAATCATACGAGTATAACTTATAGGCTCATTAGACATTTACAAATCAAGAAACTTACACATTAAGATCAGCCAGCACCACATACCAACAACATGATCGATATTACATCTATATACTCATTGGAATCGGAAACAAGGATACTAGGGAAAAGGGCTTTCAATAAGAACATTGGGAAACAACCCTAGTTTCGATATTTCATAGATTCAAGACGATGGAAAATACTCTTGGAGAAATAATTCCATGAGAGAAACCCATACATTATGTAGATTGAATCTACGATGATCCCTTGTTGCACGAAAACCTTGAAATCGCTTAAGAAAGCCTCTTCGCGTTCTACGTTCTTTCCGTTTTTGCGTTCTGCCTTAGGTCGTGAATTCTAATCGTTTGATCGTGCTTTCTAGGTTTAGGAACTGATCTTGAATTATAAACTTAAGACTTAGTTAACTTAATTAATAAACTAATTAGTTAGTTACTAAAACGCCCCTCCTAAGTTGACTAGACATAGGAGGACCATTGACTTAGCCAATTTCAATTATAACTAAGTGTCTCGGCTGGTCAAGGCTTAATTTAATTAATTTGATGAATAATTAATTAAATAAGGACCTAGGGAAATTAAAAAAATACCCCTAAGTCACTAGGACCACAACTAACAACTTTGGACCATCCTAGGTTAGGTACTAGGTTGTCCCTAAGTTAGTTAAGTTAGTTAGGTGTCAACCGACCAAGTCCTAGGTTGTCGGTTCAAATTGGCCGGTCCATTTTGATTGATCCTAGGTTAGATATATAGTTGTTTAGGTTAGTTAGAGTCTAGAGTTTGTTAGGAAAGTGGACCCCACACGGCTTGACCCGTGCACGCATGTCCCTAATCGCCTAACCGAAAGTGGTTGGCTGTCGCGTGGTCCCCCTCTCGGCCGGTTAGCCCATGTGCTTGCACATAGGTTGTTGCCCATTTCTCCTAACCGTGTACCTCTTACTATTGCATTTGGAAAGTTCATTCTTTGTCCAATGATCCTCACTATGTCCTTGGACACTGCTTAATCTACATGATCATTTGCATTAATCATGTGCTATGGTATCTAGTCTTTACACTTGGATGCCTCATACCTCATTGTGAGTTAAGGAAAAAACATTTTAGTTTAGGGTCTTCATTGCAGGTACCATTCTTAAAGAGTGCTTATTCATACTTAGAAAATTGGCTATCACCCTTAGCAAATATTTTTATATTATGACCAATACTATTCAATATTGGGCATTGGGATGCCTATATTTTCCCAAATGCATTCTTGAAACCTATTTTTGCTCTTTACTATACATGTACGTTTTTCTCGAATTTTACATTGTCGTCCTTTGGTTCATTGGGCAAAAGATACTGCTTCATGGAGCTACTCAGCGACGCGCCGACTGCTCCTCTCTTTCACTGATTTGATCTTTTTCTTCAAGGGTCAGTACAGTTGAACAAAAGGAAAAGTATGACTCTTTGGAAATTTTCCAAGTGGACTCGGCGATCCTCACACTTTAATTTCTTTATTCTTTTGAGCCTTTTTGTCTCTTTTTGCGACATAGTGTCCATGATTTCCCTCAAACATCAAATACTCTAAACTTAAAAGTTTTCATATGATATTGAGATAAAACAAGCATTAGAGGACACAATTTGCTCTAAAATATAGCCTTGAATGGGTCCAATCTCTAACTCATCAGGACCTTCTCCATCATTTGCTAGTGTACCTGCACCGATGAATCAAATTTATGTATGATAGTAAAAATTCAAACTACTTCAGAGCGAGACATGCACAGACTAAAGGTAGTGTTTCACAATGAGGTAATGGACACTTGCATATGATAAGTGTCTTAGCAACCACTAAGGGATGAGTCATGATGACTCTAGTGGTAGTTTCAAGTGTGTCCAGAAGGGTAACTTTATGAAAGAGTGCCCTTAGAAGCTCCAAGATAATGGGAATCAGGGCAATAGAGCCGAATCTTAATCATTTCCTCCGCCATACAGGGCCGCACCTAGAGGAGCTACTTTGCCACAAGCGAGGAACAAACACATTCATGCAATCACTAGTCGCCAAGAGCAAGAAAACTCTCCATACATTCTTACTGTTATGATCAAAGTCTTTATCTTTTATTTTTAAGTGTTGCTAGATTCAGGAGAGAGTTTTTCCTTTGTAACTTCATATGTTGCAAATTATTTTTATGTTCTTCCTGAGAAACTTTGTAAACCCTTATGTGTTTCTACAGTTCTTGGTGAGTCTATTCTAGCAAAGAGAGTATATCGTGAATGTCCAGTTTTGATCAATTTCAAGAACACCATGGTTGAATTAATTAAATTAGACATGGTAAACTTTGATGTAATTCTCGGTATACACTGGCTTCATTCTTATTATGCCTAAGTTTATTGGAGAACTTGAGTTTTCACGTTTTAGTTTCAAAATGAGCAAGTCTTATAGTGGAAAAGTAGATAAGTAGTGCCTAAGGATAATTTAATTTCATACCTTAAGGCGAGGAAGTTAGTTTCCAAGGGTGTGTCTATTACATAGTCAAAGTTAATGAATATAGTGTTGGGATATCTTTTATTCAACCAGTTTGAATAGCGAAAGAGTTTTTTGAAGTCTTTCCTGATGATCTGCCTTAAGTCCCTCCTGAGAAAGATAGATTTCGTCATAAACATTTTTCAAGGTACTCGTCCTATATCTATTGCACCATATAGAACGGCACAAGAAGATTCGAAAGAGCTTAAAGAAAAGTTAAAAGATCTCCTTTATAAGGGCTTTATTCAACAGGGTGTCTCACTATGGGGCGCTCAGATCTTATTGGTGAGAAAGAAATATAGTTCCCTTAGGATGTGTATAGATCACCGCAAGTTGACCAAGGTTACGATCAAGAATAAATTCTTATCCCCAAGGGATTGATGATCTTTTCAATCATTTTGGGGGCTAATTCTTTCTCTAAGATAGACCTTAGATCAGGCTACCAACACTTTAGAGTAAGGGAATGTGATATTCTGAAGATAGCATTAAGGACCCGTTATTGTCATTATGAATTTCTTATCATGTCTTTTGGTTTTAAAAATGTTCCTGTAATATTCATGGACCTTATGAATAGAGTATTCAATCCATATTTGGATATGTTTTAATCGTCTTCATTGATGACATACTAATCTATTCGACAATGAAGAAGAATATTCTATGCATTTCTAAATAGTTCTTGAGACTCAAATGATAAAGAGTGGTTTCATAAGTTTTTGAAATATAAGTTTTGGCGTGATTCTGTAGAATTTTTAGTCCACATTTGTCTTTAGGAAGGGGATTAAAGTTTATACTCAGAAATTTGAGGTAGTGCAAAATTTTCCTAGACCCACATCTCCAACTCATAATAGGAGTATCGTGGGTTTTGACGGATATGATTGATGTTTGTAGAGGGTTTGTCATCTTTTTCGTCCCTTTTGACCAAGTTAACTTTTAAAACAGTTAAATTTCAATGGTCTGAAGCTTGTGGGAAAAGGTTTCAGGCATTGAAAAAGTGGTTGACTACAACCCTAGTGTTATACTTACCAAAAGGAACAAAAGGCTTTGGTGTATATTGTTACGCATATAGAGTATGTTTTGGTTGTGTATTACATCAAAATGACAAAGTTACAGATGATGCCTCAAGACAGTTGAAAGTTCATGAGAAGAACTACCCAACCCATGATTAGAGTAGGATGCCGTAGTTTTTCCTTTAAAAATATGGCGCCATTATCTTTAAGGTGTTCATGTGTATGTGTTCATAAATTACAAGAGCCTTTAGAATGTGTTTACTTAGATATTGATTAATTAAAGATAAAGGAGTTAATTAGATTTATTCAAGGATTATGACAATAGTATTATTTACCACCCGCGTAAGGCTATTGTTGTTGCTGATTCTTTCAGCAGGTTGTCTATGGGTAGTATCGCTCAAATAGAGGAAGATAAGAAATAACTGGTGAAAGATGTGCATAGACTTGCATGCTTAGGTGCCAGACTAATGGATTCCAATGAAGTAGAAGTTGTGGTTATAAATGGGTTTATATCATCATTAGTGTTCGAATCAAAGGAAAGCACGACCAAGACATTATTTTTCTTTAATTGAAGGAAATTTTGAGAATCAGGAAGTGATGGCTTTTTGACAAGGGGGAGATGTTATTTTGAGGTATCAAGGTTGATTGTGTGATTGATTTCAAGGATAATTGAGAAGATCACTTAACTCTTATTTAGTTAGCGTACAACAATAGTTACCATGCTAGCATCCAAATTGCTCCATATGAGGCTCTTTATGGGAGAAGATGTACATCTCGTATTGGATGGTTTGAAGTTGGTGAACAGGGTTGATAGTACCAGACATAGCTCATCAATCTATGAATAAAGTAAAAATTGTTAAAATGAGGTGGAAAACAACGTAGAGTCCTCTGAAATCCTTCACTGATGTTAGGAGAAGGGAGTTACAGTTCAAAGTAGATTATAATGCTAAACTTGAATGTTTAACTCATGAATGGTGTTATGAAATTTGGTAAGAACGGAAATCTTAGTCCATGAAATATTGGTCCCTACTAAATATCCAAGAAGACTTTCAATGTAGCTTATGAGTTAGAGTTACTACAAGAGTTATCAGTGGTTTATCTTGTATTTCATATTTCCATGTTGATGAAGTTCATGGGAGATCCTTCATATATTATATCTACTGAAAAGTATTTGTATGAAGGATAGTTTATCTTATGAGGAGATTCATGTTCTGATTTTAGACCACCAGGTTTACAAGTTTAGAACCATGGAGGTAACATCAGTAAAATTTCTATCCAGAAATCATTTTGTTTAGGAAGCTACTTGGGAAGATGCTGAGGATATGAAGAAGAGATAGTCAAAACTCTAAGAATTCTCAAAAGTTGCAAATTAAGGTACTAATCCATTTCTTGGCATTTTATTCTTAAAGTCAGTCGGTTGTAATTGCGTTGTGCTTGTTGAGTGTTTGAACTCGATGTTTCATGTTATGCCCTTAGGCTACTTAAATTCATATCATTCACGGATGAATGTTCCCAAAGGGGAGATATTGTAAAACCCCGCTACTAGAAAGAGTAGGCATATAACTTCTAGAAACCGAACCCTAATATGATCATCCACCTCTAAACAACATCATCCACACACCTAGATCATGAAACTAGAATGGAAGACTAGGCATATAACTTCGCATGTGTGATCATCATAACTACAATTCACAAAACATCAATTGCCTTCAAGGCCATGGTCATAACATATAAGGATATACAAGAATCAAAACACTGCGCCCACAAGTGGACCATACCAAAAAACACAATTCAATATCCATTCTATGCTAAATAAAAGAAATAAGTCAACTTACTAAATCTCCAAGCCATGATAATCATTGATAAATTCCCAAAAATTCATAATAAATTGACATAGATAAGTTTAGGATTAAGTAATACACTATAATCAAATGATAATTGAATCAGCATCTAATTAAGATCACAAGACCCACGATACATCATAAATTGACAGGTTAAGGAGATCATGGGTTCTTCAACAAATTGGATTGAATATCATAATAAAAGAATTGATTAATCATATATTTATCATTAGATTGACTTTGAAATTAGTTTGACAATGAACCCATGGCCAGATTAAAGGATAGGATTTTTGACCTTAGAATCATGTTAAAAACCTTTGAAAGAACTCCTTAGATGAAATTAACTTAGGATCAAGGGTTACCATACCTTACTACATGAAATTCCAAAGAAACATTGGAGAAGAAAGCTCTTGAATCCATCCCCTAGCTTGATCTTGAGCTTACTCTTCAATGGAGGTTCTAGAGACGGTTTATTTTGAGAGGGAAATGTTTGATTTTATGAATGAATTCTGAATTTTATTTTAGGCTTATGAAGTAACTTAAAATACCTAAAATCACCTACAATAACCGTCCATGACTTTATTAGGTCGCTAGGTGAATTTCCCAACTTGCCTTCGCCTTGGCCAAACACCTGCATAAATGTGCAGGTGTCAATCGACAGTTCCATACTACTGACCGTCGATTGGAGGATGGAGTGTCCTGAATGGGCATTATTTTGTTAAGAACCTTCATTTGTGTGGGAAAAGCTCCCACAACTATGTGTGGAGCACGTCGTTTGAACAATGGGGCGTAAATGGTGGGCGTCGTTTGGGAGTCGTACCCGTATGTTTAGACCGTAAATACGTCCATATAAATTTTAGGGTCCTCTCCTACCAATTTAGACTTTAAAACAACACTCCAACAAAAAGCAAACATAGAAAGGCACACTAGGACACAAACGACTAGATATTGAATGTCTTGGTCATCTTTTGACGTTTGACTCAAAAAATCTTTAAAACGAATATAACAAGCTGTGAAAACTTAATTAACATGTTATTAACTCTTTAAGGAAAATGTGAAGTCATAGATACCTTAGCTAATTTTGAGGGTCTTGACAGTTGTGTTAAGTATAATTTTTTTATCAACATATAATGAATATAATTCCTAGCTTAAGATGATATAGGTATGCTTCGACATACAGTGGGAATAATCTTTGAATTATCTTTCAAATTTTGTCAAGTTTCGCAATTCCGAATTTGTATAGGTAAGATAAAAACATTGGACGTTGGGTCCTTGCCAACGCTTGGATCCTCGTAAAGGACCCTTTGGGTGGTCCTTGGGGAGTTGTAACTGGACGTTTTGACCCTATAAATATTATTTTGCCTATTTTAAGTATTTTTACAGGTTTTAGACTTCATACGACACTCCCAAACCTTAAAAAATAGAAGGACATGTACTAGTTCAATTTCGCTACTTTACGGACGTCAAGGTCGTCCTTTGACGTTTAGGCGCTAATACTTCTAAATCAAGTTTATTACATTATTATAGGTATGGAAATATCATTTTAAATATTATATAATAGGTGAGGCTTTAGTCTATTTCATAGGACTTCCGGGGTGTTACGGTACCTCCCCTCGCGAGCATCCGAAAGCTAAAATGGGCAAGGATGGACAAATAGCAGAGACATATGCATTCATTCTTAAAAAAATGTACAGTCATGATAAGGTGTTGAATGAGATAAAATAATGTTTCTTAAGGCTAAAAGAGATAACTTCTTCTCATTTTATATCAATACAATTACTAGAGGTACAAATGGACGCGTGATGTCTCATCTCTACACCATGTATCAAGATTAAAAGGAAGTTTCATGCCACTACTATAAATAGGATTCTTCTTAAGAGTCAACCCAATGTTTTAAGCCCTTTAGTTTACTTTAATAAATAATGGCTTGTTAGTGGTGCAATTATTAACATAAAATAGTGTTTGGGAAGTATAGATTGGTGAGCAAAAGGGTTAGTCGGCGTGTCGCCGACCCATTCCTCCCAATGGA
The DNA here is from genome assembly GCA_016801875.1 of Solanum sitiens. Classification (NCBI taxonomy): domain Eukaryota; kingdom Viridiplantae; phylum Streptophyta; class Magnoliopsida; order Solanales; family Solanaceae; genus Solanum; species Solanum sitiens. The sequence continues at coordinate 4,016,459 of JABWTJ010000020.1, forward strand.
CTGAGTCCAAGGTTTGGACCTTCATATTGATTGAAGGCCTGTAAACTCGGTGATGTAAGTTATTACTCATTAATTCATGAGATGGATCGGTGAGCGCGACTAACACTGCAGAACGGGCATGACTTGTATAGCTTATAATGGCTAGTAGTCCTAGAATTTGAAATTCTTAACTTTTTCTCTGTTTCCAACCTTATAAACTTACACCCGAGTAGTAATTTTCATACTAGTGCACTTTACATTTACTTTAATTGGTTGACAGGTGCTCGGAGTTTTATTACATTTCCTCCTAGCATTTCAAAACATGTTAATTAGCTTAGGAGGTTAGTTCTATCTAACCACAAGATTATTTTATCGAAGTTGTACTCATTTGCACTAATCTTATTGGGTAGTAGAGTATTGAACGTTTAAGTAAATTTGTATTCTTTGAGACCTGATTTAATAGAATACTCTAGCCTATAATATTTGTTTTTTAAAATTCCAGAGGTTTGACATCAAAATGGCGGAATATTTCGCTATGTTCTGCTTAGTTTTTACGAATCATAGTTGAATTTAAGTATCAAAAGATTAAATGATATTTTTTGGGATTGCTGGTTCAAATTTGAGAAGGTCGGTCAAAAATAAGCACGTTGGGAAGCTAAGCGATTTGGGTCAAGCTCACCAAACTACTCTGCGGTTTGCCTAAAGTATTTGTTTTTTCCTGTCTTCTCTACTAAATATTTGTGTACTAAAATCATTAGCAAAACTAACCCCTTATTGCAAAATTGTGTTAGCGATTAGCCGACTGAGTTAGCGAGTTTTCCTAAAACTAACTATTATGCATATATAAAATCTTTTTCTAACTATGCAATGAATTTGCAGACATGAAAAAACTAAGGACAACAGGTGAGAGCAGGCCACTCTGAAACAAGGGAAAGAGGATCGTGACAAACGTAGAGGGATCTACATGATAAGGCAAGCTACCACATCTACCACATTTGTTAGCAAGGGGAACAAAGGAAAGGGTTAGAAAGTCAGGAGAGTCTATTCAACTTTGGGTCGGAAGCAAATTTCAACTATTCCACATAACCAAAAGGTTCCTGCATAGGTTCGCGGGTTCTGTTCAGCGATGCAAGCCATTTGGGATGATCCACAGGTGGCCACCTTTACTGAGCTTAACTCCATTGATGTTTCTAAAATAGTTTAGGGTACTGATTCCCAAGATAGGACTAAAGAACCAGGCAATGATGACCAGAAAAATGGAGCAACATCTTAGACATGATCCCCTCTTAACCTCCCTTCCTGTTTTTCTTTCTTATCATCAATGCAAGATATATGTCAGTTGCATTTGGGGACAAATCTTTCTTATTTGCGTGCGGTTGAGACCCCTTTTGTGTGCTTCTTTGAAAGATGTTTAATTTTGTATTTGGTTTGTCTATTTTAAATCCTGTTTATCTGCTCTTCCTGAATGTTGAAGCTTATGGCTTTTTCTTGATTTTAATTTGCAAATTGATTTTAACACCCTTTAAAAAAAATATTTTTTTTAAAAATGAATTGCCACCTCCTGTGTTGAAAGTTGTTCTCTTGCAAGTTGATGTATTGGATTCGATCAATGCAGATTGCTTGAGTAGTGCTCCAATCGAACAAAAATTTATGTGCGGCTACGATGAGACAAAACGAATTTGCATAGACATTTTGTGAACTCTTTGTATATCATTTTGAATTAGCCATGTGTAAAATTGAGTCTCATGTAATGATCAATGCACACTAGGGAAAGTGTGAAGTGTTGTTTGACGTACGTATCAATGCTTGGTGGGATAAGCTTACCTTGAACCATGCATGAATAAACCTAGAATTTGCCCTGTTAGTGTAGACTACTAAGTGATTATTTATCTTTATATAATCTTTGGTAATTTTATAGAGTGTGAGCCTTAACCTTCTTTGGAAGAAACTGTACAAAGACTATACCTGTCTTGATTCATTTCCCTTTATCCTCTTGAAATATTTATTTGATTGGAATAGCCAACTTGGGGCAAAAGCCCGAGTTCTGGATATGGTGAAAATAAAAGGAAGAATTCAAAAGAAGTGCAAGGAAATTCTCCTTTAACCCATTGTGTTGCGAAAATTTAGAAACCCTCCATGTACAAAAAGAAGAAAAAGAAAGATAAAAGAAAAGAAATGAATAATAGGATTACTTATGAGCACTAACAAAGATACATAAGGGAGAAGAAAGAAAGTGTTAAGAGCCCCACATTTCGTGAGGACCATTAATAACTAAGTATAAGTGACCTACCTTTGCACATAGCCCCATTACCAGGTTTAGAAAGACCATTTAGATCTTATGAAAGTAGAAACGACCGTTGACTGGTAAATAAGGGCAAGCCTATTGGAGAAAGCATGCATTGTGTTCCTCTTTTTGAGAGTGAGCGTTTTATTTGATTCCTGAACATAAAATCGATTATATTTCTTTGCGTGAAAATGCAATCATCATTTGTTTGAGGGCATTCCAATGCTTATGTTTGAGATTGAACTTGCATTATAAGCAAGTAATGCGAGCTCGAAAATCTTGGATAAGGATGTGTAACAACTTGAATTTTTGAGTACACAATTGATCATTATATAAGTAGTTTGAGTCTTGTTACGTGCATTCATTATTGAGTATTGTGTAGAACAATTTGAGATACCATTTTTGAACTAGTGAACTTGAGTTTTACTTGAGAATAAGCAAAAGTTTATGTTGGCGGTGTTAATCAGTCCATATATTGGACTCATTTAGGGCTATATTTTAATCGAAATAGTGTCCTCACGATTATTTTATCTCAATATCTAATGAAAATTCTTAAGTTTCAAGTATTTGAGAATTTAAGGAAAGCATAGACACTACGACATTAAAAGGAGCATAAAACCTGGGAAAAGTGAATAAACAGAAGACTGAGCATCGCCAAGTCTACTTGGCAGATCGCCGATAGGAGTGGATGCCACTTTATGTTCCACTATACTAAGCCCTAAAGGATAAGGTCAAAATGGCAGAAAAGAAGACCATTCGATGCGTCGCCGACTAACTCTGCGAAAGAGTATCTCATTGCCCAATGAATTAAAGAACGGTGATGCTGAAGGCTTTACCAAAAGGCAGTAAAAGAAACCAATGGTAAAATCGCCTAGTCAATCGGCGATTCCCACAAAAGTTACTCAATGGTCATCTGCAGCACATATCCGAAAGCTATAAATACTAGTTGAATTTTAAATTGAAGGGAGGTGGATCATTTTACTCTCAATATTATAACTTACCGATAAACAATAGCGTATTTTCTTAGTACTATTTTTTTAATCTCAAGTTTTGTAAGGGTTTTTGATGACTTGAAGACGAAAGGCTTTCATCCTCCTAAAATTAGAAATGGGTAACCTTAATTCTTTTTTCTTTGCTCAAATGAAGACTTTATTTGTCATACCCATTTAATTTCATTATCATTGAAGTTATAATTTATATTTCTTGATGTGTGGCTAAAATCTCCAATATTTGTAGTGTGATTTAACAAATATGGATTAATATTGTTGGTGGGTTTTTCTTATTTGTAGATTAAATATAGTTTAATGGTGATTTGGTCTAGTGGTTGTTATTTAATATATTAGATCTGTAGTTGAAAATAATAGTTCACCGATGTGTTTTCTTCTTGCCAAATGGAGAGGTCGCGAAACCAAGGCCGCTCGATTGATGTCCTAAGGAGTATGTCGACATGAGATTCAGCCCGGAGGGTTAGCCATTATCTCATATCCTAATACTCAGCTCGAGAGAGTGAGTGGTGTAAGGTTTAGGCTAGTCTTCATGCGGTAAATTGGTGTCGAAAAGGAGCAAATTTAAAATGGGGTAAGTTGCTCGAGAGAGAACTTATTTCCATACAAATCTTATCCTAGTCATTATTTTTCTATTGATTTTTATCGAAAGTATGAGCCCAAAAATCTACATTAATCTTGATTGCGGTCACATCCCAAGAATTCCCCTCTCATTGATTATATTCCTTGTTATTTTCTTTATTTTACTATACTTGTGACTAAGCCACCAATTGATATTTGACACTTTCGTGTCACCCCCATTAATTTACAATATTTTTAATTGCATATTTGTTTAGTTACGACTAATTAGAATGAAATTATAATGAGCTACAACTTTTCACTACCACTCCCATGGGAAACAACCCCAATCCTCAATTAGATTACTTTATTATCAACAAATGTAGACACATGAACCGGAAGTAGTGTCGTTAGTCATGATAAGTATCAGCACCCTAGATGTGCCATAGAGTGTGGGGCGGTTCACCAGCAATGCATCAAAACAAAGCCTCTGAATATAAAGGTTTTGCGCCCTGTGCCAGCATTACTCCTGGGATGTCTGCTCCCACCCTTTTTCCGTCGTATTACACGTCTAAGTTCTCCTGAAGTATTCCTTTTTTTCTCTATTGATTCTAACTATTTTAAACTACTTCTAAACATATAGAAATCATTCAAATTATTAATAATCACCTTGGATCTATTAATTCAAATTCAAGTTAGAGCTAAGATTCATGTAATGAGAGTTCTTCGAGTCATTATACAAAGACTTTTACAATATTTTGGAATTTGTTTGTAGACTTGAACATTGAGTTAGAGGAAGAGTAATTTGAGTAATTTTGTTTAAAAAACCAGTAGATAAGGGGTTCGATTCCCCTTAGCTTCTTCACGTTTTTCCCTTTTTTTTCCAGCTTCTTTCACAGGTGAGGTCTTGGGTTCGATTCCCATTGACCTCACTTATTTTATTTTACTTAAAAACCCAAAATTTGACACTGTTGAAGGTACAAAAATCTGGAAATTTAAGTCCTCTTTCAACTCATTTTTTTAGGTGCATTCTTCATAAGTTTAGTTAGCTAAGAGAAGGTTATTCAATCCAATATATCTCTTTATAATGAACATCACATTGCACACACATTACACACATAAAATACACCGAAAACCATAAATTTTCGACCCTAAAACAGTGGCTACAGCCACTGCCCACGATGCACACACACACATCAACTTTTGGTCGCATTTTGAATATCATTTTCGTAACTTCCATCACATAAACATGTTCGCATTTAATATAAACACGTAAATCATGCCTAAATCTAGCAGCACAACATACCCATCCTATGAAATTGTTTGGGAGCTAAGGACAAGGACATACGAAGGGGAACAACCTTAGTTTCAAGAGTTTGAGAAACGTTCGAACGAAAGTACTCTTGGAGAAAGAATTTCAGGAGAGAAACCCATACCTTTTGACGTTGTTCAAGCTTGAAGTTGCTTCCCGGAAACTCCTCTTACCACGCCCCATTTCACCTAAAGTTCCACCACCAACTCGATGGAAATCTCTCTTGCCTTAACGCTTTTGATTTTTCTTGCTTTTTCTTAAAACTTTTTGTGTTTTTTTTTTATTTCAATTGTGAAGAACAATTGTTATTGAATTGTTCTTGAGCTTCTTAGGTAGTCCGAGCGTGAGAGAATGAGAGTTGAGATCGTGAGACAGAGTTGAGAAACATGAGGGAGAGAGTTATTAGGATTTAGGAGACTAAATTCAAGACTTAGTCAAAATAGGATTTAATTAACATAATACAAATCTGATTTATTTTAATTAATACGTGAAAGGACCATTTTACCCTTAATGAATAGATTTTAATTGATGATTAAATCATCAATTTCTTGCTCCTTGTGGCGCTCGAACTCGAGTGGCAACCCATTTGCGAAATGGGTCACTCCGGGTCGCCCCAAATTCGAAAAGCTATTTTAATTAAATTAATTAATAAATTTATTAATTCCTTAGGGTAATTACAATATTACCCTTGTCCTAGAAATAACCATTTTACCCCTGGACCCTCAAAACTTAAAATTTCTTCTTTTAAGTCCGGTAAAGACTCCTTCAATTAAATCTTAGTTTTTGAGAGCCTTACTTGGTTGGTTCCAACCTTTCCAAGCCCAACTAACTCCCCAAGTCAGTTGACTTGGTCGTAGTAAGGGTTCTAAGGTCTAGTTCTACGCGTATCAATCCGTGTGAACCTTGGTTTAATCGCAAGCATTCTTGACACCCTTAGTCTTGATCCTATTCATTTTTAGGGTTGTTACATTATCCCCCCCCTTAGGAGCATTCGTCCCCGAATGACACTCCCACTTTACATCGTAATGCCAGTCAGATAATAATAAAACCACTATGCATAGTCAATCAATAGCAACAAGATACGGAGAGATAAGGAAACATAGGCTTAAGAGTAGAAAGTCTAACCTCAAGAGCTGAAAAGATGAGGGTAGCGGGATCTCATGTCGGCCTCAGCCTCTCACGCAGCACCCTCAACAAGATGATTTCTCCACAATACCTTCACTATGGCAATCTCCTTGTTTATCAGCCGCTTGACCTGTCTGTCTAAGATCTCTACAGGTACCTCCTCATAAGACAAGTCTTCACCAACCCCCAAACCATCCACAGGTAGAATCGATGCTGGATCACCTAGGCACTTCTTCAACATAGAAACATGAAAGACTGGATGGAAAGAAGCTAGCTCCGCAGGCAATGCTAACTCATAGGCCACCTCACCCACACGCTGTAGGATCTCATATGGCCCAACATACCTCGAACTCAACTTTCCTTTTCTACCAAATCTCATCACCCCTTTCATAGGTGATATCTTCAAGTAAACCTGGTCACCAATATCAAACTCTAAGGGCCGTTTTCTGTTATCTGCATATGACTTCTACCGACTGTAAGCAGTGGCCAACCTGTCTCTAATCACTCTGACCTTCTCTAAGGCCTCATGAATGATATCTGGACCCAAAATGGATGACTCTCCAACCTCGAACAACCCAACTGGAGATCTACACCTCCTACCATACAGTGCCTTAAACAGTGCCATCCCAATGCTGGAGTGATAGCTATTATTATACGAGAACTCTATCAAAGGCAGATGGTCATCCCAGTTACCTCTGAAGTCAATCACACATGCTGTCAACATGTCCTTCAATCTCTGAATGGTGCGCTCTGCCTGCCCATCTGTGTGAGGATGAAAGGCAGTGCTAAGCTTTACCTGCGTGCCCAAGCTCTTCTGGAAAGATCTCCAGAAATGTGAAGTAAACTGATCTCCTCTATCTGAAAGAATAGACAAGGGAATCCCATGCCATCTCAAAATCTCATTAATGTAGAGTATCGCATAATCCTCGGCTCTGTAAGTAGACTTCACAGGGATAAAGTGGGCAGACTTAGTCAATCTGTCCACAATAACCCATATGGAGTCATGCTGCCTCCTAGTCCTTGAAAGATCAACCATGAAGTCCATATTAATGGCCTCCCACTTCCAAGTCAACACCTCGATAATCTGAGTCAGACCACCAGGCTTAAGATGCTCCGCCTTAACCTGCTGACAATTAGGACACTTGGCCACATATTATGCAATGTCCTTCTTCATGCCATCCCACCAATAAATCTGCTTAAGATCATGATACATTTTGGTGGAACCTGGATGTATGGAATATCTGGAAACATGGGCCTCTGCAACAATCCTGGTTCGCAATCCATCCACATCTGGTGCACACAGCCTGTCCTGATATCTAAGTCACCTCCCAAAGCGAAAGACTCATTCATCTTCATCAGCACTGAGTCCTTCATCTCCATCAACACAGGATATAGATGCTCACACTGCTTGACTTCGACTACAAAGGATGATTCAGAACTAGGATGAACTAAAACATCCCCACTAGTGGTGTCAACCAACCGCACACCCAGTCTGGCCAGTCTGTGTACATCTTTCATGAGCTCCTTCTTCTCATCCTCAATGTGGGTTGTACTTCCCACGCTCATCCTGCTCAAAGCATCAGCTACAACATTAGCCTTACCTGGATGGTAGTGCACATTCATGTCATAATCCTTCAACAGCTCCAACCATCTCCGCTGATGTAGATTCAACTCCCTCTGGGTGAACAGGTACTGGAGACTCTTATGGTCTGTGAACACATCCACATGCACTCCATAAAGATAATGCCTCCACAGCTTCAGTGCAAACACCACAGCTGCCAAGTCCAGGTCATGAGTGGGATAATTCTTCTCACGAGCTTTGAGCTGTCTGGACGCACAGGCTATCACCTTACCAACCTTCATAAGAACACAACCCAAACCAACCCTAGATACATCACAATAAACACTGTAATTCTCACCACACTTAGGCAAAGTAAGCACCGGTGCTGAAGTGAGTCTGTCCTTGAGCTCCTGGAAACTCTTCTCACAAGTCTCCGTCCATTCAAACTTGGATTTCTTCTTAGTCAAAGTTGTCAATGGGGCAGCAATGGAAGAAAAGTCCTCCACAAACCTGCGGTAGTAACCAGCCAATCCCAAAAATCTACGGATGTCAGTGGGAGTAAGAGTCATTATCCAGTTCTTCACAGCCTCAGTCTTCTTGGGATCCACCTCCACGCCCGGATCGGACACAACATGACCCAGGAAGGTCACTGATCTGAGCCTGAATTCACATTTGTTGAATTTGGCATACAACTGATGTTGTCTAAGTACCTGCAAGGTTGGCCTCAAATGTTGTTCATGCTCTTTCTTGGTCTTAGAGTAGATGAGAATGTCATCAATGAACACTATGACGAAAGAGTCAAGGTATTCACGGAAGACCCTGTTCATAAGATCCATAAATGCAGCAGGTGCTTTTGTGAGACCAAATGACATGACTAGAAACTCATAGTGACCATAACGGGTATGAAAGGCTGTCTTTGGGATATCTCCATGCCTAACCCTAAGCTGATGATACCCTGAACGAAGATCAATCTTAGAGAAGAAACTAGACCCTTGGAGCTGATCGAACAAATCATCTATTCTGGGAGTGGATACTTATTCTTTATAGTGACTTTGTTGAGCTGCCGATAATCGATACACATTCTAAGGGTTCCATCTTTCTTTTTCACAAACAACAATGGAGCGCCCCAAGGGGATATGCTCAACTGAATGAAACCCTTGTCAGTGAGATCTTTTAACTGCAGCTTCAACTCTTTGAGTTCAGCTGGAGCCTGTAAGGAGGAATTGAAATTAGTTTAGTATCGGGTTCTAAATCGATACCAAAGTCAATCTCTCGAAGGGGAGGGACTCCAGGCAAATCATCAGGAAACACATCTAGGAACTCATTCACTACAGGCACTGAGTCTATGGAAGGAATGTCATGATCTAAATTATTAACACTCACAAGATGACACAATAGCCCCTTGGACATCATTTTGTTGGCCTTAAGGTTAGAAATTAAGAGGTTAGGACGACTCGAGTTGTACCCCTCCCAGACTAGCTCCTCTTCATTAAGGAAACAAAATCTCACCACTCTACTACGACAGTCCAAGCTAGCAGAATAACTGTGAAGCCAGTCCATGCCAAGAATAATATCAATATCATGCATGGGTAACTCAACCAAGTTTGCACACATAGTCTTACCACTCACAACTATTGGGCAATCCTTGTATACTCTATCAGTTCTTACATTCTTCCTAAAGGTGTACAAACCACTATAGGATCATGCAGAACTCCAGGCAACATCTCAAAAGTAAGAGCAAGCAGAGGAGTCACAAAGGAAAGCGTAGACCCTGGATCAAGTAAAGCATAAACAGAAGTTGATAATACTTGCAGCATACCTGTGACCACATCAGAGGACTTCTCCTGCTCCTCCCTGCCCTTCAGGGCATAGAATCTGTTCCTCTTGGGAGGCTCGGCTGCTGCTGCACCCTGTGGGTTAGGCCTAGGCTGAGCATTACCTCCAGCCTGACCTCTGTTCTGTGGACAATCTCTGACCATGTGTCCACTCTTACCACAATCGAAGTAGGCATTTGTTCCCTGTCTGCACTCTCCACTGTGAGCTCGGCCACACTTAGCACAATTCTTCTTAGGACGCTGCATCTCACCTCCACTACCCTTCTTGGGCTCAGGTCTACCTCCTTTAGGTGTAGCACCCCTCTGAGGATTTGAATTCCCAGAAATCTGTTGCCCCTTTTTGAACCTTGGCTGCTCACGGACACCAAAGTTGTTTCTGTGGCCTCCATGACTGGGACCTGCCTGAACTTGAGGCCTAGGCCTCCTAGCATTACGAATACCTCTCTTTCTGCGGCTGTCCTCTACCTGCTGGACATGCACCATCAACCTGGAAAGGTCCATGTTATCATGGAGCATCACAGATCGACACTCCTCCTCCAGATCTCCATTGATTCTTTTGAGGAACCTGGTCATCTCATCCCTACTGTTAGAAACCAGGGAAGTAGCATACCTGGATGATTTCAACAACACTCAGTATCCTCTTCATTCTTGCTATTAAATACTAGAGAAAGTAACATACCTTGATAGCTTAACAAACTTCAGGGAATACTCCATGACTGTCATAGAGCTTTGCTTAAGGTTGATGAACTCCTCAACCTTGGACTCCCTAATCTCTTTGGGGAAGAATCTCTCCAGAAATGCTGTCTTAAACTGCTCCCATGTGACTGGCACTCCACCTAAGACACCGCTATCTTGCCATATCTTGCACCACATCTCTGCAACATCCTTGAGCTGATACGAAGCCAGCTCAGCCTTCTTAATATCAGTGGCCCCCATAGCCACCAGGATCTTATGCACCTCATCCACAAACTCCTGGGATCCTCTGCAGTCCTGGACCCTATGAAAATAGGAGGATTCATCCTCGTGAAATCCCTCAGCCTGTCAGCCACGCTACGAACCGGTGGGTTCTCCCTCTGAACAGCATTCCGTTGACCTGGGCAGTCATAGCCTGGGCCTGCATAGTAATGGCCTGTGCCATATGGGCCAGAGATGCCCTCACCTCAGCATCAGTCAACCCAGCCGGGTTAACTGGCACAGCCACTCCTTCAGCTGGAGCCTGGGGTGGAACTCGGTTGCCCCCAGCAGCTGCTCCTCTTCTCCTCTGACCAATAGCCCTCCTAGTGTTCATTCTCTGGAAAAAAAAATAGGGATTGATGTTAGACACGCTCATAACACCAAGAACTCAGACATTAGGAAAAGCACGATAAGATCAGAAGAAGGGAAATTTTCCTACGCATCATGTAGTCTCTAATTCAGGATAATGGTGCACTTCACTACCATGACTTAGAAACTACTCAATGTGGTTAATGTGAACTTATTATTTTCGTAATTTAACCTAGTGCTCTGATACCAACTTTGTCACGACTGGAATCTATACCGCAGACGAGACCGGCGTCGTTGACCTCTCAAAGGTCGCAGACAAGCCTACTTACGTCATTCATACTTCATCTAGGTTAATTTTAGCGGAAAATTTGAAACTTTTTGTTTCCTTAACATACTTGTTAAACATTCTTATCATTTCATAATTGTTCACCATCAAATATCTAACATTAAGAGATAAGCAACTGAAAGAAGTAGTTCAATAAGTATTAATTGTATAATTGCCAAAATGGCACCAATACAAAGTATGAATAAAAACAGGAAATAAACGATAGTGGAACATACTCCACTAGGTCAACTCTACAAACTATGCTAGAATGTAAAATAGTAGCATCCTCGAAAGCATGAGGACCTACCAAACTTCGGATGAATCCTGACGTCCGGATAGCTGCAACAATGATCCTGTAGCTCTATCGCCTACCTTTGCCTGCACCTAAAATAGTATATATGTATAGGGTTAGTACACACTTGTACTAAGTATGGGTATATGCAAGCACACACCACGGACATGCATGAGAAATAATAGCTCTTTCCTAACAACATGATTTTTGGTAATCAAGTCAGTGGACTTGCCAAATTGAGATTAGGAAAGTTAGTGAACTTTCCAAATTGGATTAGGAAGGTCATGCCATGAGAGTAACATGCATCATTATAAATATTGTATTGCACACAACACAAACATCTTCATATAGCACATATCATAGCACATAACATATAACACATAGCTTCTTTCGTATCATTCATTCTTATGCCATGAGACCTTAGAATCATGGACTTGACATTAAGACTTTCCAAAATGAGGGCTCAACATATGGGACCTCAACAAGGGAGTCTTCATTAGCAAACACAGAGTCTGCTTCATTCATTCATACGTACTTCATTTCATTTCATTCATAGGCCAGTTTGAACACCAGCTATACCTAGGGTGTAGTTTAAGACTTTCATCGGGTTTGTTGTGCAATGATCAGGAATAACCTAATGTCATTACCTAAATCTAGCTCACCTCTTGATTATCATATTCTAACACCTTCGGTATCATTCATTTCTTTATGTATTTCATTTGAGGCTGGCCTCATTCATTCATTGGGAACTTTAACTTTAACCGACATATATCATGTGAGCATCATGAAATCAAGTGTCTCCCCCACACCAAAAAGAGGTGGAATCACTGGTCAAAGTGACCCAATAAACATGGTAGCGCACATGGGAATTTAACCCCGCCAGATCCCTATATTGGCAGTATAGGTTCAAAGACTAGGAGATGTATGGAGACCCATACCCGGCAACCCCGACAGTCTCATCTCATGAGAGTTACGTGAACCTTCGCCCTTCCCAAAAGAAGGCATCACCGCTCATAGCTAGCCTATCGGTGCTCAGTATAAAGTTCCATTACGTTCAACTCATACGTCTCGGAAGTTGACTTCTAGTATGAGGACAGTGTAGATCATTAGATGATTTCTCATCTCATCATTAGTATTAAGTGTATTAAGCTCAATACTTTAATTAGAGTGTTCATAGATACTGGTCTCTTCATTATCTAATACTCTCATTGGTGAGTACGTATTGGTAACATTTATTTAGTCTCATTTGAGATTGCTCTCATCATATTCATTAGCCTCATATCATGTTGTCACCACATTCTTCATTATTGGCACCTTTGCTTTTCATAGTTACTCACCTCTTATTACGTGAATGTTCATTTCATCAGATGCCAATGCACTTGGCCTTTTAGTGTATCTTACACTCATATTTAGCCCTTCTACGGTTCGTCATTTCATTACATACGTCTTAGGTTCACTTACTTTTGAACATATGTTAGACTTATCTGTCTCTACATACAAGCCATGGGGCTTCATTCATAATTTGTTAAGTGATTCTTACTTTCCTATGATCATGTAGTACAAGACTTATGTATCCTATATATATGCCAAGATCTTAATTTTTGATGTAAGTAGATGGCATTATTCTTGTATATTTTACTCACGTATGACTTATGCATCAATACGAAATTTTTCGGCAAGCGAACCCAAATCTTGAATCAGTTGGATATCATTTATATTTTTCATTAATTTTATTTCTAATATTCATAACATTAGACTCTAAATTAAATCTCAACATTTATATTGAAGGATTAATTTTCTATTTTAATTTCACTCTTAATTAACTGAAGGATTGGGGTTTCGAGCCCCCACAACCTCCTTGATTATTTTTTTGAGTTAAATTCGATGCAATAGGGAGGTTGTGGGTTCGAACCCCCACAGTCCCCTTATTTTTGTACTTAATTTCGCTGAGGAGGTTGTGAGGTGGTGGGTTCGAACCCCCACAGCCCCTCTATTTTTATTTCAATTAGATGGGCGAGTGACAGTGAGGTTGTGGGATCGAATCCCCACAGCCTTACTTTATTTTCCTTATTATTTCGCCTCTCCCTTCAGCTCTAAGGTCGTGGGTTTGATCCCCACGCCTCGCATTTTTACCCCCATTATTTCTTCTCCTTTCGCGCGTACTAGGAGGTCGTGGGTTCGAATCCCACGCCTCCCATTTAATTGTTCAATAAATTTCTCGCCTTCTCCTCCCCATAGGTCGCGAGTTCGATTCCCTGCAGCCCCCCTTTGTTATTTTTCTTTTCTCTTCCTTTTCTTTTCTCGCGAAATCTTCTGTGGCTAGGTTCGAATCCCCTTGGCCCCATTTTCTTTTTCCCCTTTTTTGCGAATACCTGTGGCCAAGGATTGAATCCCCCGAGCCCCATTTCCCCTTTTTTTTCTTCTTTCTGTGTCGCGAAACTAGTAGCTAAGGGGTTCGATTCCCCTTAGCTTCTTCACGTTTTTCCGCTTTTTTTCCAGCTTCTTTTACAGGTGAGGCCTTGGGTTCTATTCCCATTGACCTCACTTATTTTATTTTACTTTAAAAACCCAGAATTTGACACTCTTGAAGATTACAAAAAACTGGAAATTTTAGTCCTCTTTCAACTCATTTTTTTTAGGTGCATGATGAATAAGTTTAGTTAGCTAAGAGAAGGTTATTCAATCCAATATATCTCTTTATAATGAACATCACATTGCACACACATTACACACATAAAATACACCAAAAACCATAAATTTTTGACCCCAAAACAGTGGATACAACCACTGCCCACGATGCACACACACACATCAACTTTTGGTCGCATTTTGAATATCGTTTTCGTAACTTCCCTGACATAAACATGTTCGCATTTAATATAAACACGTAAATCATGCCTAAATCTAGCAGCACAACATACCCATCCTATGAAATCGTTTGGGAGCTAAGGACAAGGACATACGAAGGGGAACAACCTTAGTTTCAAGAGTTTGAGAAACGTTCGAATGAAAGTACTCTTGGAGAAAGAATTCCAGGAGATAAACCCATACCTTTTGACGTTGTTCAAGCTTGAAGTTGCTGCCCGAAAACTCCTCTTACCACGCCCAATTTCACCTAAAGTTCCACCACCAACTTGACGGAAATCTCTCTTGCCTTAACGCTTTTGATTTTCCTTGCTTTTTCTTAAAACATTTTTTTTTCAAGTGTGAAGAACAATTGTTATTGAATTGTTCTTGAGCTTTTTAGGTAGTCAGAGCGTGAGAGAATGAGAGTTGAGATCGTGAGAGAGAGTTGAGAAATGTGAGGGAGAGAGTTATTAGGATTTAGGAGACTAAATTCAAGACTTAGTCAAAATAGGATTTAATTAACTTAATACAAATCTTATTTATTTTAGTTAATACGTGAAAGGACCATTTTACCCTTAATGAATAGATTTTAATTGATGATTAAATCATCAATTTCTTGCTCCTTGTGGGGCTCGAACCCGAGTGGCAACCCATTTGCGAAATGGGTCACTCTGAGTTGCCCCAAATTCGAAAAGCTATTTTAATTAAGTTAATTAATAAATTTATTAATTCCTCTGGGTAATTAAAATATTACCCTTGGCCTGGAAATGACAATTTTACCCCTGGACCCTCAAAACTTAAAATTTCTTCTTTTAAGTCCGGTAAAGACTCCTTCGATTAAATCTTAGTTTTGGAGAGCCTTACTTAGTTGGTTCCAACCTTTCCAAGCCCAACTAACTCCCCAAGTCAGTTGACTTGGTCATAGTAAGGGTTCTAAGGTCTGGTTCTACGCGTATCAATCCGTGTGAACCTTGGTTTAATCACAAGCATTCTTGACACCCTTAGTCTTGATCCTATACATTTTTAGGGTTGTTACATTTCCAAAGATAGGCATTACATTAAGGAAACTTATTAAATGCATTTAAAATCTATAAAGCATCTTGCAATTCTCTCCCTATTAATACATAAGTTACTCCCATTGTATTCTCACACTTTGCCTTGATATTTAAGAAAAAATCTTTTTACATTTAAGGTGATAGGAAAAAATGATTTCAAAAAGACTTTTCATGAGAAGTTCTAAACGGCATCTCTTTTAAGAGAAATATTTTTAAGTAATAATCTCAAACCACAGAAAGTGTTATGTTTTTCAAAACATTTATGGTAGCATATTTTGAGAGTAGTATTGAAAACCGATATGGGGGAGAGTTCATAAAACAAACATCCCCATCAGCCACGTAACCAACGTGGGTAGAAAGTGTCATACTTTTTGGATGCTTCCTTAATTTATATTAGCATAGACTAGTGGATTAACATAGTAGTAGGTTCTATACCATAATTGGCACGACCCGAGGCTGCCCCCTAGATGTAAACAAGGGTCCTAGGATCACGAGTGAACCCAAGATACACCTTAGATGGCATATGATGAAATAACTGAATATATCTACGAAAAGATAACTAATGCGGAAGGTAAAACATGAAATAACTGAATTATGGGAATACCCAATACAACTCTAAATATATATAATATTTTGAGTGTTCATTGATATTGAAGAATCAGTCAAAAAATAACCTTAAATCTAAACTATGTTTTAAAAATGCTTTATCTGACTAGAGTTGCTTGCATATGTCCCCAGCTAACCCTAGAAAAACTTAAATCGAAATGAAAGATTTAATATGAAAACAAATGTCTATTTTCCTCGAAGTATGAAGACTCACCACTTATGTTGTTTAATACGAATAAGAAATATGATCTATGCTTGATTAGGATGCTAAGTACTTGAACCTACATTATGAAATGATGTAGCATAGAGTATGTGTTAGTTCTTAGAAGGTATTGAACATGCAATATAGAATGAAATATGAATGAAACATATACTTTGAATAAAGCATTCTGCGTAATGATATAATCAGAACATGATAGAAATACTTATATTTACTAAAAAGGAATTGAATTGAATGGATTGACATAGTACTGAGACTGTTGAGATTGAATACTCAAGTAAAACTGAAAACCTAGGCAAATGTACTAGAATTTAATTGTGTGATCTACAAATAAAAAACATAAAACCACGGGATCTAAACGTGGAGTCAGATGTATACGACCCATCAATAGAACCAAATAGACCTTGCTAGGGGAAAAAGGCATGAATGTTTTATGTATAAGCCCCATAGAGAAGACCCAATATACCTTTCCACGGGTATAAAGGTATGTGTGGCGTGATCACTAAAATTGATGTACAATAGAAGGGACTTTATCTATGGGACACGTGGTTCTGCGTCTATGAGTGTACACTAAAAATCCTTGTCCATTCGGGTATAAATGAACTCCCAACAGATTATGTATATGATACATTATGACTCAAAATATTGGTAGTGTGACATTCAAAAATTTGGAGCATGCATATTTGTTTCACTAACCCATCTTCTGGAATTAATGAACTGAGAGAATCTAATCAACGAGGATTATGAGTTACATGCAAAGAAGTAAGAAACGATTGCACGAAAAACATGGTAATCTGATTTGGAATACTTTAACAACTAAGTTATTACTAATATTTATGTTTTTACAAGCCCTAATAATAAAGATCCCAAAAAGACATAAGGTCAACTAGAGCCTATCATGTGTTTAAAAAGTCAATAACTCATTTTTAAGATGTGTCATATCTTGTAGAAGTTAGTTTGAAGAGGTTTGAGGTCAAACGCCCAAGGACAACCAATATGTCCGGTAACTAGTCGTGTGTATGTGCTGGTGTGCCTTAGCATGTTTCATGGGGATTTAACTAATTGTTGGACTCTAATATTATTGGGTAGTGTCCTAACATGTAAATGTGTGTGTTTAGGGTTGAAGAGACCGGGTATGACTCCCCAAGGACCACCCAAATGGGTCTTTGAGAAGGACCCAAAGGCTTGCAAAACACTACCTTGGCAGTGTCAATCGACGACTGTCATCGACGCCCACTAGAATGGACTAAGCTTCGTCTATTCAGGGCGTCGCTCCACACTTAAACATGGGATCTAAGCCTTAAAAAATGGGAGTCTATTATAAAAATGACGGACCTTCAGGACTGTGCCATCGTTCCATCGATGGTCCGTCACTTGCAGTCGTCGTTTGGAACATGCAATTGATGTTAAGATGTTGCCATGCTAGTGGTGAATTGGAAAATTCATCCCACGTCACAATAAATGAATGGACGGTTATTTTAGGTTTTTTAGGTACATTAATTATATTTAAACAATAACAGTGCCATTTAGATTTACACTCCAAATAAAAACTTCTCCCTTCATAAAACTCTCTCAAGAACAACATAGAAGAAGAAAAGAAAATGGAGGCAGCTTCAAGGACGAATTTCACCATTTAATAAAGTTGGGTTTAATACTCTAATCAAATGTATGTGAAGCTTATTTATCCATTGATTCTTACATACATGAATCCCCCATAGATGTCCCTCACTTGTGAATCAAAAAGACCCAAATCTAGATAGGGTTATGATTGCATCGTGGGTAAATTTTGATTTTGATCCAAATCTAGTGGGCAACATTCAATTATATTTCTATGGTGATTATCTAATGTTTTCATGTGGTTTCCTTGATGAATCCATGTTTTAATGTTGAAGGTGATCATGGTGGTTTTAGTCCATTAGAGACAAGATAGAGGTTCTAAGTTGATCTTCCTAATTCCATTGTCTTGAATACTAATTGATCATAATAGGATCCCCTAGATATGAATTGAACTAGACCTAATCGATTGAGGACGATGTTGACTTGTGAAGTTGGGATTGAACCTAAGTCATTAAGCATGACTAAAATTACCTTCTAATGATCTAATTGAATGAAACACTATTGTAATTGGGCATGGATCATGATAGATTGAAGTTAGCAATCGACTATAGGGCTTGTATGCCATTGTTGTTAGGGATTTGGGGGTAAAGTCATTATGAGGGGGTTGTGATGAGTTGTTCTCCTTCTGTTTTACTCATTGACATGAACAAGTCAAGGGAAGAAAGTTCTGTCACATAGATGGATTCTAGGTTGACCTATGAACCAAATATATATCAAGGAATTATAGAATAGAATAGCTTGAAGTTGTATTGAATAGTCTCTTCTTGTGTAATTGACTTGGTAAGACAAGACCAAGGCTTAATAGCTTGAGGTTGATCATGACTCCTTCATGGTAGCTTCAGATGATAAATCTCATAGAAGCATGAGATGGTAGATCTCACGGAAGCTTAAGATCGTGAATCTCATGGAGGCTTGATTTGGAATACTCATGGTAGCTTGAGGTAATTAATCTCATAGTAGATTGGGATGGAGAAACAAAGCTCTTTAATGTTTAGATTGGTCTTGTGTTGCAAGGATGCTTGATCATGATATCTTGACTTGGTTAGGAAAAAACCATTTCATTGTAGCTTTGGGAGAAAGGCATATACTCTATTAATATTAGCTTGATGTGCATGTAAGGTGAATTTTATGGAATAGCTAGAGATAAGTTTTTCATGGTAACTTAGGGTTGATGATTCATGATCCCATATGATTAGCTTGCATCTACATGATTGGTTGTATGGTGGTTAGGATAGCACTCTTGTATCATTCCTTTTTTAGCATGGTTTGTATATGAAGATGCTTTGAATTGTAGTAGGTCTACTATGTTAGCATGATAAGCTTAATAGACAAGAATGCAAGATAAGTTATCTTGGATTAGGATAACATAGAAGAGTACTTAGTATGGATGGTAGTATGGGATGCCATACATACATGGCACAAGTATGACTTGAAGCTAACTATGACATGAACCTTATGTGATGTATGTTTTCCTTGGGTAGTGCTATATTTGACTTCCATGACATGATTGACTTTAGATGGTAGTTCTTTGTCAATATGAAGTAGGTCTACTAGTGACACCTAAATTTGATGAAACATAATAGGGTGAGTTCAAGATATTCTTAGTGTGTGAGGTAAATAGGATGCCTCACATGCATTACACAAGTGTCCCTTAAGGTGATATAGGGGCATAGTGCTCATATATTATCAAGAACTTTGGTATTAATTATGAAAGTGTATTATGATCAAGAATGACCAAAGAGAGGTACTTAACATTGGTATAGTATGGGATGCTACCTTAGCCTTGCAGAAGTATATTTAGAGGTGGCTTGTGAAGTAGTTCATTTAGATAAGAAGGATAATGATTGAAGTATGAACTTACATGTGCTTTATGATAATTTATTATGCTTATGATATTCGTGTTATGTTCATGCTATTATCTCTTATGATTTTGTCTATTGTTGACTAACCCTTTGAGATATCTTATGTTTGGTATGACAGTTTCTGTATTTGGTACATTTCATACTAACACATATTTTCCCTACATTGTAATCCAATGTAAGGTTTTTATAAGATTGAGTTGCTTTGAAACATAATGTTCTCAAGGCTTTCAAGAAGTGAAGATCGGCCAGTCCTCATAGCATCGGAGGACACCACGCCTATGTTATCTTTTATGTTTTTACTATGTTTAGAATTTTCTAGGCTGCGTCCCAAGACCTTGCATTCATGTTGTCATAGATGGTTTTTGATACATATTTTAGAAAGGCTTATGTTTTATGTAATGATTCCGCATTATGTTTTAAAGACAAAGTTTTAAATCCATGCTACTTCTCAATATATGCAATAAAAGATGTCCAAGGTCTTGTACAGGACCTCCAAGAGGTAAAGTACGTCACTTCATGACCAGGGGGTGCTCTCCGGTCGTGACAAACTTTGTATCAGAGCATATGGTTATGAAATGGTCTTAGGATGTCTCAAAACCACATCTAGTAGAGTTATTTTCATCGGTGTGAGCCGCGACACATCTATGAGTAGGAGTCTATGAGATGCTTAGGAAAGTTCCATTTCTTCATTCTTCAAGTCTTTCCATAGAGTTTGGCTTTAGTAGGACCTTCTGCTAATGTTTGCCTATGATTTTGTCCAGGTTATGGCTAATATTAGGGCGAATGCTAGAAGGGAAGGAAATGACTTGTGGATCAGGAGATTCCTCCCCATGGAGATCAAGATCCTACTAAAGTTCCTAATGATCCACAAGTGGAGAATGTCAGTCTAGAGTAGTTTAGGGCTTCAATGAATTTGTTGGATCAAGCCTTGACGGCCCAAGACAATAGGTAGGTGGTGGGAAACCCTATAGGTGTAATGAGTGCCTATAGGATTAGGGATTTCTTAAGGATGAACCCTCCGTAGGTCAGTGTCTCCAAGGTGGAGGAGGATCTAAATTGGTTCATATATGAGGTTTATAATATTATTGATATTATGGGATTGACTATCTAGGGTGAAAGCGGAGATAGCCGCATATAAATTAAAAGATGTAGCTCAAGTTGGGTATGAACAATGAAAAGATTCAAGGCCTGTAAGGGCGGGTCTCATAGAGTGCGAGACTTTTAAGTCGGCTTTCCTTGATAGATTCTTTCCTAGGGAGTTTAGGGAGGCTAAGTTGGAGAAATTCATAAACCTCAAGCAACACAATTTGAGTGTTAAGGAGTATTCCTTGAAGTTCACTCTTTTGTCCATGTATGTTCTCATATTGGTAGCAAACCTTAGAGACTTGATGAATAGGTTATGACGGGGGTGTCCGAATTAGTAGAAGAAAAATGCAGAATGGCAATGCTTGTGGATGATATGAATATCTCCCGAATAATGGTGTTTTCCCAACAAATAGAGGAATCAAAACTTAAGAAAGAGAAAAACAAAGAAGTAGGATGGACAATAATGGGTCCGATGGACATGGTCGTTCTAAGAATTGACAAAAGTTTTCTGGAGCAGGTTATTCTAATAATCCTATGTATGAGGATGAAAGGGTGTCTAACCCTAGGCCTCAAGGTAAAAGCAATGACCACTCATGACCTACTCTCCTTAGGTGTTGTAAGAGACATGAGGGAAGGTATTTGGCCGGTAGGGATGGTTGTTATTGGTATGGTCAGAGTGGCCACATGAGGAAGGACTGACCAAGGGAAAGACTAATGTGATATAAGGCAAGCAAGTTGCTACTAGTGATGTGGAAGATGGTCCTCCAAAGAGGAGTAGGTTTTGTGCTCTCCGATCTAATGGTGATCAAGAATGATCTCCCTATGTCCCTCTCCGGTATGTGCTTTTTTAAGAATTTATGAAAATATTTCAAATTTACATGTTGTTTTGACTTGCTTTGTTAGACTTCATGCTTTCATTGTTATGATGAATTGATGTTTTCAAGACGTGTGTAGCTTACTTCCAATGACAGATAGCGAGCCCTTCCATAAGGTCTTTATATGATTATATATGTGAAGACAAAGTATGTGTTCTTCTAAGTGATTACATATGATCATGATAGGCTATAATGATGCCTTATATGTGTATATATGAAGTTTAAGTCTTAATCTTCTTAGTTGTCTATATGAGTCTTTTGATGAACTATGATGATGTTTCTATAAGAGTGTGTATGGTGACTTGAAGTATGCTTAGTTGACCCTATATGCTACATTAATGATATTGTACATGTGATAAGATCGTAATGAAGTTTGTCTTGTTTTGGTAGACCTACGTCCCTTACTTGATACACAAAGAATGCAAATATGACTCATGACTTAGTAGGCTAAAGCACCTTTGTCATGAATGCATATGAATGAATGGAATATGATCTTGAAAAAGGCTAAGAAGGTAATTTATGTGAAACCTTTTAGAAAGAAGAATATGATATCCTTGAATTTCAAAGTCGTACTAGTATCCTTCTTTTGTGAATGGTGGACTTAGGGGTGGTTGGAAGTAACGACATGAAATCGTCCTTAGAAAATTCATTGAGAAATCTCAATACCCATTTTAGGAAACCCTAGTGGACCCTCTTTGGTAAAGTGTATTATGATTTTGTTATGAACAATATATGGTACCTATTCATATGCTCCTTTATTGAATTACTCAATTAGAACAAAGGCTAGCACCGAGTGAGCATGCTTGAAGAGTATCTCTAGTAAAGATGGAGACTAGAGTACAAATAAACCCTTGATATTCCTTAACCATGTGCCCACATGGGTTGTGTCCTTGTTCTACCATTCTCAAGTAGAACACCCTCTATCAGATTAGGGTTGACTCTACATTCCACGCGTAACTAATATGGTCTATGTCGGTTATTGCATATTCTCATCATTTAGGATACATTCTAGTATTGGAGAAGTTTTAAGAAGTTTAGGTAGTGGAATGGGATGCTATCTAGACATTGCACGAGTAGTTTTTGAAAGTTCTAGTATGTAGGTTCCTTAGGGCTTTCCAAGATCATTATATGAATGTACTTATTGTTAAATGTCTCATTAATGGTCTAATGAACATAGTGATCTAAGCTAAATGTATGATAATGAAAAGGTACTAATCTAAAGTAACTTTGAGGATTGCTAAGGTACGTTTGGAGAGGGTGTATGGGCGGTCTCTTCATGTCTTACTTAGGTGAGTCTTAGAGTAATTCTTGGTAGGGAGTTAAATGTATGAAATGGGACTAATCTTATCATAGGTAATTTAAAGGATCACTTTGGTGTGTGTGAATGGATTGTATGGGCGGTTGCTTCATAACTCACTCAAGTAAGCCTTATAATCAACTTTTGTAGGAGGTCTATGTGAGTATGCTTATGTGAGGGTTGTTACTTGAAAGTGTGCTAAATATGATTATTGACTTGTTTGATGTCTGTTAAGCTATTTTATGAATTTTTTATATCAAAATATCATGAAAGCACGATTCTATTCTAAATATCCTTTGTTCATGGTTTTTGCATGACTTCCAAACTTAGTACATTCTATGTGCGAACCCTTTCTTTTCCCTTTTTGACTAAAGAGTAGGGAGTTGGAAGTCTTGATATGCCACGAATGATGGATATGTTTCTAAGGGTTGAAAATGAAGTATTGGTGAGTTCTCATCGCTTTGAGGACAAGACCTACATGTCCTTTTTATGTCTTAGTCTTTATTTTATGTTTTTTATGGGCCTAGTCCCTATATTGTACAGTCAAAGTAGTAGATGGTTTAAATGAGACATTGTATAGTTAGATGTTTTAAAGAAAGTCTTCCAGTTGAGTATTTAATGAAAGTATTCTTCGTGTTTGAAGAAAGTTCTAAATTTTACTTATTTTAAAGTGTATTATGCGATGATTGATACAATAGGCTTGTGTGAGACTTCTTGAAGTCTCATTCGTAGTGTCCCAACTTGAGGGATTCCCTATCTTCTAGGGTATACCTTCGGGCTGTGACATAGTTCGTATTAGAACAAGGTTTTTGAAGTGTCTTAAATTGTCTCATAAAACACATCTAGTAGAGTCTTGTTCATAATGTGAAGTGTGCCACGTTATTAATAGGAGGCTATTGGGAGCTAGGAAAGTTTCACTTATTCATTCTTCTAATCGTGCTAAGAGCATTCTTATGGTGTCTTTCCCTTGTTCCATTATGTGATTGTCCTTGGAGTGTGGCCTTTGAGTATTTTGGGTTGAGGGAGAGAAAATGATGAGGTGTGACTTGTGAGATGGGATATGAAAGGTTATGATGGTGACCTTTGGTTGGTTGTTACCTTTTGAAGAGTAGTATAGTTGGAAGAAATGGTGAAGTCTAGTGGAAGAAAGGTGGATGAGTGATAGTTGATATAATTCGAAGTTATTTAGATCCGATCTTAGAGAGGAAAGAGGTGATGTTTGAAAGAGTAAAGGTCAGTTTTTCCTAATAAGGATAATGTTTTCTTGAGCTAGATCCTTGAAAGATGCTTGTGTTGACCTTAGATTGGGTTTCTCCTATGTGGGGGAGTATGGTGAATATTATGGTTGTTGGGAGTGAGATACCCTTATCTTTTCCTCATGTGCTTATTCAAGCCTAAACCTAAGACTTCCTTGTAACTTGGCTTATGTTTGAGTCTTTTGTGAAAACCAATGAGTTTCCAAAATATTCTCTTTATGGAATGCATGTTTTGGTTAAATCTTTGTTAAATGAGAGAATGAGTTTTTATGCCTAGTGTTTCCTCATGTTCATGTGCATTTAGAGTAGATTGTCTATTTTGCTTCATGAGGTAGGATAATGAACTTGTCTGAATTTTTATGTCAAATTAATTTGTTGAGCATGTTAGTGTGTTGTTGAGAAGTTGCATGTTGAGCTTTTTTTGAGGAAATTTCTTAACTATGCTTTGCTAAACATGTTGCATGAATTTGCTGTATGAGAACTTGTATGAGGTACTATGTGGTGTTTAAATGAGCATGGTGTACTTGATGCATAAGGAGTTTATAGATGTAGCTCTATTTGCTTGAATTATTTGAGGTAGTTTGATGTATTTTACGTGGAGTTATGTTCCTCTTAACTACGAGTATGATTATGACATTGTATGTTGGTTGTTATCCCTTTAAGTGTTTAAGTGTCATTCGAGGATAAATATTTTTATGTGGGGGAGAATGTAACAACTCAAAAATTAATTAGGTTTATCTAGAGATTCACTCATGTACTAAGGGCTTCTGAATAGCTTAATTAATGTGTATGTGAGTTTTGAAGTCATTTCGGTTAAATTTGAAGTCATACGTCAAGGGACGACCGAGACGTCCGATGATTAGTAGTTATGTGCTTGCATGTGCTTATGTGTTTGTTTCCTGAGTTATAAGGTATTTAATTCATGTCTTATGCTGTTTAGAGGCAGTGTAAGAATTTTGGAAGGATTTGGAAGCCAAACGTCCAAGAACGTCTGGGACGTTCGAAAGTTAGTCTATGGGCGTGCTTGTGTGTTTGTGTGTGCCTTTGCATGTTTTGTAACTTGATAGATGTTGGAAACTGATGGGGGAGGTTCCTGATACATAGACATGCGTGTTTAGGGGTTTAAATTGAGGTAATGACTCCACCTAGGACCCACAAGGGACCCTAGAAGAGGACCCCAAACTCATGGGTGCGGACTGCCTGCCAGTGGCAATCCACAACCCCCAAACGATGTCCAGTCGATAAAATGACGTCTCGTCGATGTGTGACGTCGATGGATCCTTGAAGCATGAACATGGAGGAGCTGAAAACCCAATCAACGGACCCCAATCGATGGGGCATAGGCCAGTCGACGGTTCGTTGATGATGGGGCGTCGATGGCACCTACCTTGCTGCAATTGTTCTTCCTAGCTTGGGGTGTTTTTGGGAAATTCACCCCAAGTCTCATAAATTCAGAGGACGGTTTATTTTGATGTATTTGGGTATTTTTACAGTATTTAAGTGATATAACTCTCAGTTAGACCCTAGCACATAAGTCAAAACCCTTTCCCTCCCAAATTAATTTGAAAAACCTCCATGAGATCTCAAGATGAAGATGGAACTTGATGTACATTTTCAATGGAGTTTCTTCTTCAATTCTCTTTGTATTCTTCTAATAATGTATAGGATTTCTTCATCTAAGTCTTTCTATCACATTAGAGTCAATTTCAAAGATTATTTTTAATGATTTCAAGAAGATGAGAAGTCCAATTTCTACTCTAAGTCATGGGTTCTTGCATGAAACATAACATTAAGATATGATATTGTTGATGTATAATTGATGTTTTTCAATGAAAATCTCCGTGAACCCTTGACCTTCTCAAATATCTATATTTGGCTATGCTATGGGTGAATTGATCATCACTTAATAGTAGTGAATTCATGTGTAGATTGTTATGGGCTTTAGATTTATGAATATCTCATGATTGTATTGCTTATAGGCAGCCTTATATTGATTATGTTAATATAGTATATTATTGTATTGTTTGTTTAGAATTCTGTTCATTGCTCTTGTTAAGAGCCTTTGTGAGTTGATTTGATCGAAATGGCTAAGGGATGCTGATGATGATGATGGAAAGGTGGTATGTTGACTTGATCCATCAATATTGTGTATAATCGGTGTAGATGATCAATCCATATTGTGTAGAATTGGTGTAGAACTTCATAGAATTTCTATTGATTGGTATGGTCCACTTATGGTGGCGGTGCTTATGTGATATAAATGTGAAGAATGTTTCCTTATCGGCATTACTTTATGAATTGTGAAGAATGTGGCTTTGTCGGCATTACTTTATGAATTGTGAAGAATGTGGGCCTTGCCGGCATTGCTTTATGAATTGTGATGAATGTGGCCTTGTCGGCATTACTTTATGAATTATGATATTATCATGTTATAACTTTAATATGTATGTATTGTGAAGGTCTATATGACATGGGTCTATATGTGAAGAAAATGTATGTGTTCTTCTACGTGATTATATGTGATCTTAATAGGCTATAATGATGCCTTATACGTGTATACTTGAAGTTGATGTGTGAAGCTTCTTAGTTGGTTATATGAGTCTTTTGATGAACTATGATGATGTTTCTATAGTAGTATGTATGGTGACTTGAAATATGCTTAGTTCACCCTATATTCTACATGAATGACATTGTACATGTGATAAGATGGTAATAAAGTGTTTATTGTTTTCGTAGACCTATATCCATTACTTTATACTTGAAGAATGTGAATAGTGCTGGCAATTTAAGATCATTGTTCACTGACCTGCCCAAATTGCCCTACAAATATGGGTTTAAAGAGTGATTTTAAATATGGGTAATATTTGGGATTATACTCATATTATACCCATTAAAATATGAGTATATTATGGGTAAACTACGGGTCAAATATGGGTATTGTAAGTTTTCTCCAAATTTTCAAAAAAACTTCTGTTACCATGTTTTACAAGCGATTTTTCAAAACTTTCATATATGAGTCCCTATTAATATTTCAACTCTCGACCTCCACCCCACGCTTCCCCAAGAAAATAAAGTTTATTTTTAAAAATATAAAGTTAAGTTTATTTTTCAACATCAAAAATTTTTCACCCTACCCAGGACCCCAAACCCGAAATTTTTGTAAAATTTTTTTTTTTTACTTTTATAATAAAATAAAACTAAATGAAGCATTTTAACCGGATTTCAACTAAAAAAAAAGATTAAAATATTTTCTCCATATTGAATTCTTAAGTAAAGAACTATTTATTCATGAAATATGGGTAAAATATGGGTAAACTAGTATTTTACCCAACCCATTTTTACCCATATTAAAATATGGGCTGGTTGAATGATTACCCATTTTATGTTTAACAATTTTCAACCCGCCCACATTTGACCCAACAGTAACATTCCTTAAAATTCATGTCTGGTGAAGAGCCCAATACGTCTTTAAGAATGCGTATTGGGGGTGCATAGGCATCCCAATGCCCAATATTGAGAAATATTGGGCATAGTATAGAAAATTGGCTAAGGGGTATTAGCCAATTTATATATAATACCCAAATAAGCAAAATATTGGGCATATTAGAATATATTGGCTAAGGGTGTTAGCAAATTTTTCTAAGTATGAATAAGCATTGTTTAAGAATTGTACCTGCAATGAAGAACCTAAGCTAAAAATATATGTTTGATAATATTTGCACATAATAGATACGAGGCATCCATGTGTCAAGCCTTGGCATCATTGCAAATGACCACTTAAAATGGTCATGTAGATTAAGCAGTGCCAAAGGACATAGTGAGGATCCTTAAGACAATAAGTAAACATTACAAATGAACCATTATGAATAGTTAGTTAGGAAAGTACCAGCAACACATGTGTAAGCACATGTGCAAGCACATGTGAAGAAGCGGCCAAGAGATGGGACCACCCTAAACAAATTCGGTTAGGGTAGTTATGGGGCAGGCATGTGCAAGGGACCCTCCATGTGGGGCCTAACTCCCTAAAAACCACTAGACTCTAATTAACTGACCTAATTAGATAAGTAACCTAGGACTAACCGAAATAAATCAATTAGTGCACTCGACAACCTATGACTTAACCGGCTGACACTAACCTAGTAACTAGTTAAAGAGACAACCTAGTACATAACCTAGGATGGTCCAAAAGGGTTAGTTATGGTCCCTATGACTTAGGGGTACTTTAGTAATTACCCTAGGTCCCTTAATTATTTAAATTAACGAATTAATTAATTAAGGAAAATTCACAAGCAAGGCCGAAAATGTTAGGAAAAATTTCAGATTTTACTAAGTTAAATGTTTTCCTATTTCTAGTCAACTTAGGAGGGGCGTTTTAATAATTAACTAATTTATTTATTGAATTAACTTAATTAGCCTAAGTTGAATGAGTCAAGATCAGTTCCTAAGACCTAGACTCACATGAAAACACTAGAAAATTCACGACTCAAAAGATTATGCAATCGTGAGAAAAAATAGTGAGCAAAACGTACAAAAACATAACAGTTCTCTTAGGCGATTTCAAGGTTTTCTTCAAGGTTTCGTGCAAGATGATCTTAATAGATAAAATTCTACATAAGGTATGGGTTTCTCTCCTGGAATTCTTTCTCCAATAGTATTTTCCAATCTTTAATCTATGAAATCTCGAAACTAGGGTTGCTTCCCAATGTTTTTGTCAAACATCCTTCTCCCTAGTATCCTTGTTTCCGATTCTAATGATTATGTATATGTAAACTCGATCATGTTGTTGGTATGTGGTGCTGGCTGATCTTGATGAGTTGATTTTTGTGATGTGTAATTGTTCGAAGAAACCTATTAGTTATGATCCGTATAATGTTAAGTACTACTTAAGCGAGATAAAGAATGTAAGATTTGATTAAGTCCTAAAACGTGAAGTATGTTAAGATTTGGTTGTATTTCGGTCATGAAGTATGCTTGCTGCTAAATGTTAATTTGTTTGAGATAATGAGTTCATTAAAGTATTTGCATGAGGCTAATCGAAATGGCTAATAATGTTATGCATAGACTATGATAAAAAATTGGCTAATGACAATCTCATGAAATTATACTTGAATGAATGTTTGGCTTGTGCCAATAAATTGGCTATGAAGTCTTTTCCAAATTTTCTAGGTCAATACTAAATTTATGCTAATCTCATATGCCAATACATTGTAATGCCAAATTAAGTATGACCAACATAACATTGAAATCCATAACTAAGGGTATGCCAATCAACGGGACAAGTCCCAACATACCCTATACTATCTTATATGACTAAAATGTTTGAATGCCAAATCAATAAATGCACCTAAGGTAATTCAATGAATCCATAACCAAGGGTATGCCAACAATTGGGACAAGTCCCAACATACCCTAACAAAATGAACTATGAACATAAGTATTTCATTGAATGAAGTTCTCAACGTCCATAAATGATGATATGAAGCTACCAAATGAACGTAAGCAAGTAAAGTGAGTATTAACAAATTTTAAAGTGTCTCAGTTAAGAAAGTGACTAGAATGAGGTGTTAAAGGAAGTGAGACAAGTCTCACTTACACCTAAGACTACTATGTTAAGATACTCACGAAAAAGGGTGTTAGAACGTGTGAGACAAGTCTCATTAACACCAAAGATGTTATGTAAGGATAAATTCACATTTCATCAATGTAAATAAAGGGATGACAATCCATCAATAGAGTAAGTAAAACTCAATCTAGAAGGAAACTTCCATAATGTTTGATTCAACTATAAAAGGTATAAAGATAAAACAAAGTGAGCAAAGCACCAATAGACTAGCTATGAGCTTGTGATTGCACATGTAAGTCGCATGAGATGAGGCTCCACTATGGTGGATAAGAGTCTTCGAATATCTCCTAGTCTTTGAACTATGTCTAGCCAACATGGGAAACTAGCTTGTGGATTCCACCTAAGAGAGATACGTATGTTTCGGTTTCACCTTGGCCAGTGATTCCACCTTTTTTTGGTGTGGGTAAGACACCGGATTTCATGTTTAGCTCAAATGATCTATGTCGGTTAATGCTCAAAAGAAGATGATTGAACTAGACAACAAAAAGAAGAAAAGGACGAAAATAAATCAAAGTATGGGACAAGGTGCTCTCGGGTTACGGAGATCAAATTTCTCAACTTTCATTTAATATGTTCTAAAATTATGTGCATGATTCCAAGGTCTCGTGTTCATATAGAAAATGAGTTGTGTGCTTTGAATGCATTAAAATATGCCATATTCATACCACAATTCATAAAAAACGAATTAGGAAAGTCTAGAGATGTCACTTTCCAGAAATGGCATGTTGTTATAGGAAGAGCTTTCCTTAATAATGCATAGCCTTTTATGTATGTGTGCATACACCCATACTTATTACAAGTGTGCACTAACCCTATACTATTACTATTTTTGTAGGTGCAGGTCATAGAGCAGATTGAAGAATCATTGCAGCGGTTTGGACTCAGCGATCTCCAAACCATTTGGTAGGTCCTCTCGAGTTCGAGGATGCTACGTCTATCTTCATTGCCTAGTATTTAAACATAGCTAGAGGATGTTGTCCCCGTTTATTTCAGATGTTTTCATTTCGAAGCTTTTGAATTAAGGCCATTTTGGCAAACTTATTATGATATATTGATTCTTTCTTTTGAATTGCATAATCGATTGTAGATGGTTGTTTAGTTGAGCTTACACTACACCATTTTAGGCCTACGGCCACACTAAATCTGAGCAACACTTGAAAAGTGTTGCCTAAAATATTTTTGGGAACGCTTTTAAAATATAGCCTAAATTTTTAACTTTTGGCAACGATAATATTGGCAACACTTGTAAAGCGTACTCTTTAATGGTATAGACTACACTTTATAAGTGTTGCCATAATATGAAATAAATGGCAACAATTATTTACGTATATGACCACACTTTTAAAGTGTCCTATTTTTATAATTGTAAAAACAACACATTACAAGTGTGGCCTAAAAATTTCACTAAAATATTATATTCCCTCCAACAATTTTAACTATCCCTCCCATATTTATTGGCCAAAAAAATAATTAATAAAACATTCATAAAAACTTCTCTCTTTCTCTTCTTTCCTAAAACACGATTTACTCTTCTTCTGTACAACACATTTTTCTCCAGAACTGAAGATCCAAGAGAAGAAGCTGAAGAACATAGCTGAGCTGAAGACCTGATCAAGATCTGAGATGAAGATTCTCTTCTACAGAACATGATTTTCTAAACAACTGAAGCTAAAGAACTAAGGATCGAATAATTGAGGATCGAACAATTGAAGATCGAAGAACTGAAGAGCTGAAGCTTGAAAACTGAAGAGCTAAGCGGAAGATTTCTCTGATATCGATTTCGTCAAGTGTAGGTAAAGATTTTGTACAGTTGAGTTTCTTCTTATTCTCTACTAATTATCTAGCACTAAAAACATTCTTCTTGTCAATTGATTGAATTTTTGTTTTGGGTTTAGAAGGAATTGATCGCTTGGTGGTTCTTATAGCTGAAATTCCAAAGTAGGGGAAGAATGTGCAGAAAATCTGAATGTCTAAGTTAGCCCTAGGAATCTTGAGCAGACGAGAAAGAGGGCATTACTACTGGAAGCATTTGATTCTGTAAGTATATATCTTTGTGTTCCTTAATATTATAATTATGAATTACATTATTCAGCGTAGTGTTCAACACTATAGTAATGCAAAGAAGCCACGACTATAACTCTGTAAACTCAGCCATACAAATTATGACAAATTATCTATGACTATGTATGAGTAAGTTGTTTTTTAGTTTAAGGTAGCATGTACATAAGGACTAAGGAGCAAGCTTAAATTGAAATATTTATGTGAATGTTTGTATTTGAGGAAAAAGTGACACTCTTTCTCGAAGCACTGGCTCAAAAGAAAGCTCCTGAGGTAGAAGAAGAAGAACGAAAGAGAGTGGAAGTTGAGGAAGAAAAGGCGAAACGAAGTTAGTTACACATAATTGGCGCCATATGTACTTACACATCCTCTTCACTTTATTTACCTATCAGTAAACTTTGAGTTATGTGGGTTGTGTATAATGTATTTACTTTATTGACTGTAGTTGTTTTTTTATGGGGTTAAATTGAAGGTTAACGGATGTTTGTACAATAGAAATTGTGTGACACGAAAAAATTTGAGGATGTTATGAAAGAAGCCGGAAGGTTACTAGGTTACCAACATCTTGTTGTACCATCTCAAAATTTTTCTCTTGAAATAAAGTAGATCTATCACCAGCGTATACAAATTTCTGAGGAACTGGTATTCGTTTACAATTATTGCTTGTGTCTTCATCTTTCATTTCATTGTTATTCTCGCCAACCTTAGGTGCTTCCATATTGCGAATCTTTCTCTTGCCTATTCTTGCATATACCATCAAAGTACTACAAGTGATAGCATCACGTAATGTCCTAGAAAACAGATCTTTAGGAAGGAAGACATTTTTCTCTAAGTGGTCCTCTTTACATGCTGGTGGCCCCTTTATATTTTGTGATTTCAACTTAGCAAGAGCTATGTTTTGAGCTAAAGAACGAGTAGTTGGTCTCCTAATAGCTTACTCATGACTTTGTAAATCACTTTTTATAGTATTTGAATTTTTCTTTGGTTCACCAACATGATTTCCACTGTCTTTCATCTATGGTTTTGAGGCTTTTTCACCCTGCTCGAGAACTAGAAAATTTGGGACACTACTTTATTGGGGAAGAAACCGTTGCTAAGATTTTCTGAAGCATTCCATATCAATTGGTTTAGATACCCAATACTTGTAGTAATTGATAATCTATGCTAACATAAGACCCCTAGTTACCTGAAAGACAATCTTTTCTATGTGTATTGCGATAGTGTATGCTGATGAACTAGATTGTGAATGAGGCATAATTTATTGATTTTTGCTGGGGCATGCACTATGCTTGGAAGGGTATACAAATTGCGCCTACAAGAATATACTGTCATTACCTTTTAGTGTTTTGGCTGGTATTTGGTTATTTTGTTTACAATCGTATCTCCTTGTGTTATTCTTTGGTCCAGGGTACTGGTATAGACTAACGTAAACACAAAGAGGGGACTTATCTTTGTTGAGAGCCAAGATTATGGAATCCTCTAAGAATGAAGAAAGTGGTGCTCAGGATGCAGCAGAACGGATTAGGGTTGCAGCCTTATCTACTGCAAAAGGTTTAACTCATGGTCAGGCTGAGCGTGTTGCTACTGCTGCTGCTTGAAATGTCAACACATATGGCCAAAAGTAAGAAGGACCAGTCGATGGCAGGGGAGAAAAGAGGCAAAGAGGCAGATGGCATCGCTTTGTTGGTGCTCTCGTAATACATACGGGCTCATTTAGTGCTCATGTAATACCTTCGCAGCTTGATCTACCACTTAGTTTTGGAGGAATACCCAAGGTGATTTTATATTTTTATCCTACAAATGATTACATTTTTATTCCAAATGTAGATTTTACATTTACTAGTTGTAAAAATGTGATTCTGACGTGTCTTTGTCTACATTTTGAAAGCGCAATCAAGTAATGGTTGATTTTATGTATGTGCAAAGGGACATGGGTATAGATGTCTTGATATAAGTTTGTTGATTAGGGTTTGCATTTTCCACTCATTAGAATTTGGGTTCATTTTCTTTTGAGGGGAAAAGAGAAGAAGGAGGATTAGGAAGGTATAGTCTTTACTTATCTTAAATCGGCTATTGTTATCAATCGACTTGTTTAATTGACATCCTGTGGAACACTGGTACTTGTTGAAATTACCAGAATTATATGTGAAGTACCTGGGTTTGTCATGCAGCGTTTGTTCCTTTGTTCAACATCAATTTATGTTCAGTACGATATACAGTGTGTGCTTTCCCTTCATTACGAATAGAAGTTGAAAATTAGTATGATATCATGAGGAATATCTTTTGCCTTATGATTCTAACAACAAAAGCACCTATATTGGAATTGGATTCCCTATTTATTTAAAATAAATAATCTAGGGGTATTTTAGCTTTCCATAATTTCAACATTCAATAGGCATACTTTCAGTAAGTGTGTTAGTAGGAAGTTTGTAGTTTGTTACTTTGTGCATTCATTCTTTTATTTTGGCTTTCATGGGATGAATTGACAAGTTGCTAAAATTGTAGTTGAGATTCATTGTGAACATTATTTGTTAAGTAAGTAGTGTTGGAATTGTCTGGAATCATGATTATAGATCAATTGATGGTTTGCTTTTACTTGTTTATATTTGTTGAAAGCATGTCATCGAGAGTAATATAACTTGGAAGGGATGTTTTCATATATTGAGAGTTATTTTGGGTGCAGGAAATAACTATGAGCACAAAGAAACTCCATTTACTCGACTTTTGGCACTATTCTGCAAGTCAAGAATCATTTGCTTTAATGTCAGATTGCTGGTTAGTTAAACATCTCTATTATTTTGGTTTACTTGAAATCCTGAGCCTTATTTGCAGATGATCTCATCCGATGCATTGGTGACACAATCGCCATTGTGGTGAGGACTTAAAGTTTCATTCTGCTGCTATTGTGTTCTATGAATACTAATTTTTCATGCACTTCAATATAGAAGAAGAAAACTGCTTAGTTGCTTATACTTCAATCCAGTTCCCTGAGAGGGCACAACATGTGATCTCCATATGTCATTGCGTTCCCGAACACAATATCCGTGTAATTACAAGAGGATTTGGAGGTGGCTTTGGGTGCAAGGCAATCAGATCAATGCCTCTGAGTTTGTGATATAGAATTTACTATGTACATCATTATTTTTGGAACATTATTAGCTTATCTCAAGTAGTGTTAGTTTATAAAATTTTCTTATTCTGATGTCAAAGCTTCTGTATGATTATATATCTTCACAGCTGCGCACTTGCAGCATACATGTTAAGGCGACCTGATGGAGGTGGACTTGGTCAGAAATAAAAATGTTCATACATTTGAAAGTCTTAATTTGGTCTATGATAACATTGCATCAATAGGAGAATATACATTGCCTAGTCTCATGGATAAGTTGGTTGTGTCTTCAAGCTCTTTTCAGCGAAACCAGATGATTGGACTGTTCAACTAGAAAAGAACATGGAATAAAAGGGAAACCAGATTGCAGATTACAGTTCCAGATTAATTTTAGATTGCAGCTTTTAGTTACACATTAAATAGTTAAAAAGGTTGACAACACTTCTATTTCTTTTGCAGCACCAAAATCATAAACTCATGCTGAAAATTACCAATACTCTACCGATGTCCTCTGGTAACAACACTTCTATTACACACATATCGAGTGAGCATTTAGTAATTTAGCCTAGTGGAGTACAACACAGTAGTGTTTTAAATGTTGTCAACTGGCACCGACTCATCCCTAATTTCTTGAAATTTTCTCTCCAGAGTTGTCTTTTGGTATATAAAATAACGTGCATGTGTTCCTTTTGATCATGATTGCATTATTAATTCTTTTACTTTCCTCTATATGATTGAGTATTTTTATAGTTATTCTTATCATTGAATAATTGTTCAAAAAATGTAGACCGTGGAGACTGTCACACTTTTGGTTGCTCTGAAGGTTGGTTATCGAGATAGATTCACGATTCTTAGGGGAAATCATGAAAGCTGGCAAATCACCCAAGTGTAAGTCATCTAATTTTTCTTTAAGTATTCTTGTTATTTGATTTGGAGGTGCCTAGTAATGGTTTATCTTTCTCACAGGTTATATCCAAAGAACTATTCTTTTCATAGTTATATAATTTTGCATATGGGCATATAGACTTCTATTGTACCTGTTTTTTTCCTAGTCTCTTTGTATAAAATGTAGCTTTAACTGTTTTCTACTCTAATTTTATTCTGTTATAGGCTCTGATATGAAAATAATAACATAGTTAGAAGAATTTTAAAAAGAACATACCTAATCTACTTTGCCTTAAGGTCTATGAATGTTAACTCTAGTAACACTAGAATGTTTACCCCCATATTTCACCAAGAACCTTTTTTTCCATAAGTTCTAGCAAATAATACGAGATAGGGACTACTGTAACAGTTTCTAAGCTTCATTTTTTGCTTCCAGTTTCCACCAGCTTATCAGAAGGTTTTTCAAGGGGATGTGGTTATGAGAGAAGCACAAAAAAGCAAAGAATTTCATTGATAGATGATTAGAAAAATGACCTGAAACAATAATAGTATCTATTTCATTCATTCCAGGTCTGCTATACCATGAGCAGTTTCCTGGTTCCATGCCAAAGTTTCTGATCTTCTGATTTGTAGTTATAGTAAATCATCACCAGTTGAAGTTTACTTGTCTTTCACTTTTTGGAAATTTAAGCTGTTATGATTTACTGGTCTATCACTGACCTTTCCTCTTGGTGACAATCTGTTTGTTATTTTCTTGAGCTATGGAGGACAGTGTTGCTACTACATTTCAAGCTCGTTGTCATGTTTATACGTGAAGCTAGTCATGCTATAGCTTGCAAACTGAAAAAGAGATTTAACAATGAGATTGATTATATTTAATGAACTTAAATTGAGAATCCATAATAGGAAAACTAAGCAATGAAACGGTAACAATGAAAGTGATGAGATGAAGAATCGAAGGTGAGAAATATAGACTTTGCCAAAGCACAATACATAATAGACCCTCTTTGCTTGCCTCCACAGGGGAATATTTGTACGTTAGGTTCATATCAGGTGATCTATAATCATAGGTTGAACTGTCGTATTATCAATCTTCATAGCACAAGTGAGAAAAAGAATACCTTGAACATATTCTATTTTCAATGATTGCTTCAAGTTCCTTATACCCGATATATTTCCAACTGAACTAAACATTCTCTGTTGTCTGTACAAATTGTTTATTAGCTACGCCATCGCCTTCTACATCTGGACATATTTACCAGTTAATAAATAGTCCAATCTTCAGCCTTATGTCATTCCTTTTTTAGCTTATTTTGTGATGCTTGTATCACCTGCAGGTTGAGGGAACACAGGTTCATGTTGATGAAGGTGGCACTACACAAAAGCATGGACGTGTATATCGGTTCATCTTGCCAGCTAGATGTATATTTCTATCACTTCCATGGTTACATTTTAATTTCAGTGTGTAGCAATGTTCTTATCAACATGATCTATGAACTTATTTATTTAGTTTTAATCACTTCCCTGGTAAAATCGCTAAAATGTGTTTTCTATTTCTGCCCAACAGTTTATATGTTTAATGTCACGTCTTTAGTGTATTTGTAGGTCTAACGTTTTCATTCTCATAGAAAGGTCTATGGCAAAAGAAATAGTAGTGTTGTTACCAGAGGACATCTGTAGGGTATTGGTAATTTTCAGCATGAGTTTCTGATTTTGGTGCCGCAAAAGAAATAGAAGTGTTGTCAACTTTTTGAACTATTTGATGTATAACTGAAAGCTGCAATCTAAAATTCATCTGGAACTGTAATCTGCAATCTGGTTTTAATTTTCCTTAGAATCTGTAATGTGAACTCAAACAAATTGTTGTCTGCAATCTGCAATTTGGAACTACTGTAATCTGGAATGTATTACCCAAGAGATGAATATTATTACCAATTATGCATTTCCACATTTATTTCACTAACTAATAATTTTATTTCGAATGTGCAGGAAAATGCCGGTAATGAATTTGAATTGTGGCCAGAAGTAAACTCGAACTATTGTAGTGAACGATAAAGAGTTTTTGTACTATTGTCATATACGTTTGAATGCATTTGTTTTTTTGGAATGTATTGATATTACAGATCTTTAAGCAATAACTTTCTAAGTATTTGTTGTACAATATTTGTTTTTCGAAGTTTATTTGAAATACATAGATTCAATTTAATTATTAGTTAATTTTGTGTTTTAGGTCATTTGTATATTTAATTATGTGATTAGATATTAAATATATGCATTTCAAAAGTGTTGTTGTAGGACGTCCAATGTTAAAGTTACACTTTATAAGTATAGATTCAATTTAATTATTAGTTAATTTTGTGTTTTAGGTCATTTGTATATTTAATTATGTGATTATATATTAAATATATGCATTTCAAAAGTGTTGTTGTAGGACGTCCAATGTTAAAGTTACACTTTATAAGTGTTGCTCTAGATGAGATATAAAATTACGCTTTATAAGTGTTGCTATATATGAGATATAAAAGGCAACACTTTTGAAGTGTTGCACTAGATGACCTATAAAAGGCAACACTTTTGAAGTGTGACCAATAAAACTGCAAAGGCAACGCTTTCAAGTGTAGTATAATAAAATATAGGTGTTGTTAATGCATCACAACAAAGCGTGGCCTTATACTTCTTTGGCTACGCTTTATAAGTGTAGCCAAAAGTGGCGACATTTAATAAGTGTTGCCTAATGTCAAAGGTTACGCTTCTTTTGGCCACCCCCTAAAAAGTGTTGCCTAAAGTCCAAAAATGTGGCCTTTTATCAAAGGCCACACTTTTTGCTAGTTTAGGCTACACTTTAGTGGGGTGGCCGTAGGCCTAAAATGGTGTAGTGTTATAGTATATGAATTATGTAAAAATTATATGAAGTCTATGTACACTTTATTAAGTTTTAAAATTTTTAAATTTTCCGCAAATTTAACTATATGAATGTGATGAAAGCTAAGAAGAGGCTTGTCTGCGACCTCTAAGAGGTTAACGACGCCGATCGCGATTCGGATTCCAGAATTCGGGTTGTGACAAACTTGGTATCAGAGTATGAGGTTAAATCCCCTAGGAACTAAAGCTCAAAACAACCACGTTACGTAGTTTCTAACTTATGGTTGTGAAGCGCGCCACAATCATGACTTAGAGACTATATGATATTTGTAATGTTCCCTTCTTCTACTCTTTATCGTGCTGTGTAGAGTTGTGACATCTTGTGTCATTTTAAGTATCTAACTTCCTTCTTATGTATGCATGTAGAACAATGAACACAAGGAGAAATGCCGCGAGAAGAGTTGAAGAAGTAGTTGCTGGAGGGAACCAAGCTCCTCCTCAAGCCCCAACTGCTGGAGTTCAAGTGCCTGTCAACCCAGCTGCATTGAAATATAGAGAAGTGAGGAAGCATTGGTGCAGATGGCACAGTCCATCTCTACTCAAGCGCAGGCCATTACGGCTCAAGCCACTAGAGAGGGTGCTCCCAGGGAGAACCCGCATGCTAGCACCATGGCTAGCAGACTGAGGGACTTCACCAGAATGAATCCTCCAGTCTACTATGGGTCCAAAACTAATTAGGATCCCTAGGAGTTTGTGGATGAGGTCTACAAAATTCTCTGTGCCATGGGTGTTGATAAAAGGGCAAAGGCTGAGTTGACAGCATATCAACTCAAAGATGTGGCTCAGGTGTGGTACAAAATGTGGGCAGATGGCCGAGCACCAGGAGATGTCCCCATCACTTGGGGTATTCTCAAGACTACGTCCTTGGAGAGGTTCTTTCGCAGAGAACAGAGGGAGGCAAGGTTTGAAGAGTTCATCAACCTAAGACAGGGAGGTATGTCTGTCAAGTAGTATTCCTTGAAATTTGTTAAACTCTCAAATATGTTTCTTCTATTGTGTCCGATAGCAGGGATGAGATTAGCAGGTTTGTGACAGACGTGTCGGAGGATCTAGTGGAGGATTTTTGGTTAACCATGTTGCATGATAACATGGACCTGGGCAGATTGATGGTAAATGCACAACATGTGGAGGAGAGTCGCCGGAAAAGGAGAGGTCAGGAAGGCAAGAAATCTAGGCCCTCGGATCAGTCCGGTTCGAGCAATGGTAATAATTCGTTTGGAGTTTGGGATAGGCCCAAGTTCAAGAAGGGGAACAACTACTCAAGTAATCCTAATCCTTCTAAGAAAACTAATACCAAGGAGGGAAATGATAGAAATGCCCAGCGTGATAGAAAGTCGTGTGATGAGTGTGGTCGTTCGCATGGAGGTGAGTGCTTGGTAGGTACTAATGCCTGCTATGGGTGCGGCAATAGTGGGCATATACAGGGACTTCCCACATGTAAGGAATCATGCCAGGACAGATGCTCAGCCTCGGCCAAATCCTAATGCTACAGCTGAACCTCCCAAGAGAAACCGGTTCTATGCATTGAAAGGAAGAGAGGAACAAGAGAAGTCCGCGGATGTGGTTACTGGTAACTTGCTTGTCTTTTTCCTTCCCTGTTTATACATTATTAGATCCAGGATCTACCTTGTCTTTTGTTACTCCTTTAGTGGCTAGTAAATTTGACTTGCTTCCTGAGATCTTACATGAACCGTTTCTAGTTAGTACTGTCATAGGAGACAGTGTTAGGGCCGAAAGAGTATATAGAGATTGCCAAATAACTGTTCTCAATAAAGTTACTCATGTTGATCTAATAGAATTAACCATGCTTGATTTTGATATAATTTTGAGGATGGATTGGCTTCATAAATACTATTCTACCATATACTATCGAAATAGGGTAGTAAGGTTTCATTTGCCAAATGAGTTAGAGTTGAAATGGGAAGGGCGTGGTTCTAATCCAACAAGCCAAATAGTTTCAAATATTAAGGCCAATAAGATGTTATCTAAGGGGTTAAGAGTCGATGAGAACCTTTCTTACAAAGAGGTTCGCGTTGAAATTTTAGATCTCCAAGTGAAACGGTTGAGGAACAAGGAGGTTGCCTCCGTAAAGGTGTTATGTAGGAACCACCTTGTTGAGGGAGCAACATGGGAGGCTGAGGCCGATATGAGATCCCGTTACCCTCACTTTTTCAGTTCTTGAGATTAGATATACTCTTCATTTGTCCAATTTCGTTAATGAGACTCTAAATCTTAGTGCATTAGGCATTTTTTGTGTTCTAAGTCCATAACCGTGTATTTTATACTTGCACTATATGAGTTAAAATTAGTTCATGCTTACATTAATGTTATTGTTTTGTGTAGCGTAGACATGATTTTTGTGTTGCATGAATTGTGATGTACATTAAGTTAAGTGTGATTGAGAAAGAAGTTCCTCAATCTCAAATATGAAGCTTCAAATAAGCTTTGAATAATATGCATCATCCAGAGTAAGTGTGAATCAGATATTCACAAAGAGTAAAGTTTCAATCATGTTAAAGTATTTTCGAAAATCACCCTGTTTATTTTAAAATGATGTGTAGTGTCATTCGGGGATGAATGTTCCTAAGGAGGGGATAATGTAATATTCTGGAAAATTCATGTCTAGTGAAGATCCCAATAGGTATTTAAGAATGCGTATTGGGGGTGCATAGGCATCCGAATGCCCAATATTGAGAAATATTGGGCATAGTATAGAAAATTGGCTAAGGGGTATTAGCCAATTTCTATATCATACCCAAATAAGCAAAATGTTGGGCATATTAGAAAATTTTGGCTAAGGGTGTTAGCAAATTTTTCTAAGTATGAATAAGCATTGTTTAAGAATTGTACCTGCAATGAAGACCGTAAGCTAAAAATATATGTTTCATAATATTTGCACATAATAGATACGAGGCATCCATGTGTCAAGCCTTGGCATCATTGCAAATGACCACTTAAAATGGTCATGTAGATTAAGCAGTGCCAAAGGACATAGTGAGGATCCTTAAGACAATAAGTAAACATTACAAATGAACCATTATGAATAGTTAGTTAGGAAAGTCCAAGCAGAACATGTGCAAGCACATGTGAAGAAGCGGCCAAGGGAGGGGACCACCCTAACCAAATTCGGTTAGGGTAGTTAGGTGGCAGGCGTGTGCAAGGGTCCCTCCATATGGGGCCAAACTCCATAGCAACCTCTAGACTCTAATTAACTGAACTATCTATCTAAGTAACCTAGGACTAACCAAAATAAATAAATTAGTGCACCCGACAACCTAAGACATAACAAGGTGACACTTACCTAGTAACTAGTTAAAGAGACAACCTAGTACATAACGTAGAATGGTCCAAAAGGGTTAGTTATGGTCCCTATGACTTAGGGGTACTTTAGTAATTACCCTAGGTCCCTTAATTATTTAAATTAAGGAATTCATTAATTAAGGAAAATTCACAAGCAAGGCCGAAACACTTAGGGAAAATTTCAAATTTGACTAAGTTAAATGTTTTCCTATTTCTCGTCAACATAGGAGGGGCATTTTAGTAATTAACTAATTAATTTATTTAATTAACTTAATTAGCCTAAGTTGAATGAGTCAAGATCAATTCCTAAGACTTAGACTAACGTTAAAACACTAGAAAATTCACGACTCAAAACCTTATGCAATCGTGACAAAAAAAGTGAGCAGAACGTAGAAAAACAGAAAAGTTCTCTTAGGCGATTTCAAGGTTTTCTTCAACGTTCGTGCAAGGTGATCTTCGTAGATTAAATTCTACATAAGGTATGGGTTTCTCTCCTGAAATTCTTTCTCCAAGAGTATTTTCCAATCTTGTATCTATGAAATCTCAAAACTAGGGTTGCTTCCCAATGTTTTTGTCGAACATCCTTCTCCCTAATATCCTTGTTTCCGATTCTAATGATTATGTATATGTAAACTCAATCTTGTTGTTGGTATGTGGTTATGGCTGATCTTAATGTGTTGATTTTCGTGATGTGTAAATGTTCGAAGAAACCTATAAGTTATGATTCGTATAATGTTAAGTACTACTTAAGCGAGATAAAGAATGTAAGATCTGATTAAGTCTAAAAATGTGATGTTAAGATTTGGTTGTATTTCGGTCACGAAGTATGCTTGCTGCTAAATGTTAATTAATTTGAGATAATGAGTTTGTTAAAGTATTTGCATGAGGCTAATCGAAATGGCTAATAATGTTATGCATAGACTATGATACAAAATTGGATAATGACAATCTCATGAAATTATACTTGAATGAATGTTTGGCTTGTGCCAATAACATCATATTTACATATGGAGTTTACATAGACTCCTCACATATGAAGCTTACATAGGCTTCTACTCTTAAGCTACACACACAATATACAAAGATAGTCTAACAGGGATGTCTCACATTTAAACCATCTAGAACGAGTACAACATTTTGGCATGGCCCATACATTGTTACAACAAAAGAAACATATAGGCTTATACAATAATAGTCTTCAAAAAAAAGAGAAAGAACGAAATGTCTTAGACTATAAAAACAT
The DNA here is from genome assembly GCA_016801875.1 of Solanum sitiens. NCBI lineage: Eukaryota > Viridiplantae > Streptophyta > Magnoliopsida > Solanales > Solanaceae > Solanum > Solanum sitiens. Next base: position 4,059,858 of record JABWTJ010000020.1, read on the forward strand.
TAAATAGCTAGATAATGGCATCGTCCTCGGAAGGTGAGTGTGAGACCTTGAAAATAACTTAAGTGCTCTAGAGTCTAACATGTTGGTATTAGTGTTCTAAGGTCCTAAATGTGTTTAATATGTGGTATATAGGCAGTAGCTAAAGTATTAGGGGTGTTGGAAGTCAAACATCAAGGGATGACTAAGACGTTTGACGACTAAGTCTCCTAAATGTCTAAAATGTGGTTCTATGTGTTTATGTGTATTTCATGTTGTTTTAAGGTTCTAAATAGAGTTATTATAGCATGTATAGGCAGTGGTTAAAGTTTCGTGAAGTTTGGAGTTCAAACGATCAAGAACGTCCAAGGCATTCGAAAGATGTGCCTTGAGTCGACCTTGTACGTCTAGGCGAGTTTTGTCGAGTTTTATGTGTTCGTTTTGGTTGAAATTCATGTGAGAGTTGTTAAACTCATATATGGTCATGTTTAGGTTGGAAAAGTCCTGGAAATTATCCCCAAGGACCATCAAAGGGTCCTTGAGGAAAGGACCCAAAATCTGTTGGCAGACTGTCCCAGACAGCCTTTGCGACGGAGCTTGTGACGGCCTGTCATGGCTGTGACGCCCCGTCACAAGGGTTCCGTCGTGGGGACTTTTCCAAGGGTGTAGGGGGGACCCTTGGCAAGCCATAGTATCTGGAGATGGAGGTCCATGACGGACCGTTTCACCCGTGACGGTCCGTCACAGACAGGTCATCACAAGAGGTCTCCTGCACAGATTTTTCTGCCAAGTTAGGGGTGAACTTGTAAATTCACCCCATGACTAAATAAGAGTGTGGACGGTTTATTAAGGGTCTTTTGGGTATTTTAAAGGAGTATATAAGTGTTTAACACTTAGAATAATTCATTCTTCTAAAATCAAAACTCCAAAGTCCCTTAGAAAACCCAAAGACTCCATTGAAGTCCAACTTGAAGAATCAGCTTGGTGTGGCGTTTTGAAGGAGAATTCTTCATCAAACTGAAGGATTATCATCCTTAAGGTATGGCTTTGATCCTTGAAACTCGTTTCATCAAGGAGCCAACTTTCAATGATGTTTTCAAAGCTTTCTAAAGAGATTTGTCCTATTTCGGGATTTCTACCATGGGTTCTTGCATAAATGATTTCTGAACATTGAATTATGATCTAATTGATATTGTATTGATGATTTCAACATAAATTACCTATGAACCCATGTGAATTGATGAACCCTAGTTTTGACTACTTATTGGGTTACTTGATATTAAGCTTATGTTGATGAATTGTTGTGTAGTTTCTTATGGGCTTTCTAATGATATAAGAATTGTGTTCAATTGATATGTAATTGATATTATATTGTTAAACCTAGATTGAATTGATGTATATTCATTGAGTTTTATGGTTTATACTTTGAATTGTTGTTCATGGCCATGGGTAAGTGCCTTGTGATGTTAAATTGGTTGATTTGGCATTGAATTGAGGTGTGGATATGGGGATGAAGGTATGCTGCCCCGTTTTCTTTAATTTGATATTAATTATACTTTGATTCTATTGTGATTGGAATGGTCCACTTATGGTGGCGGTGTTATGTGTTTAGTTTGCAATTGATGTGGCATTGTCGGCATTACTTGAAGTATATGATGATTATGTGATGTATGATAATGTCTATCTATATGTGAAAGTATATGTGTTCTTATATGAAGTTATGTTAGGTTATAAGATGTTATTCCTAAGTACTTCTAGAACGACTTGTATTGTATGTTAAAGTGAAATATGTGGTGTCTTGTTTAGGTAGACTTATGTCCCTTGCTTGATGCTTATATGAATATTATTATGTGATGATTAGACTTAGTATGTTAAGAGTCTTGAATAATAATATAAGTGAGACCTTAATGATAAGAAGGTCAATGTTATGTGGAACCTTGTACTTAGTGGCGAGGTTATGAATTGTGAAGTAGTTAGCCGTAATGGTATCCTTCATGCTATGAGTGATGGACTTAGGGATGGTTGGCTGGAAAGGCATCATATCATACCTTAGGAAAGTAGCGATGAGCTTCTTGTCTAAAGTGAGATATGCCCTAGTGGAACTTGCTTTGGTAGGGTGAATGTAAAGGAGGTCATGAACTAGATAAGGACCTATTTATGTGAACCTTAATGTGAACTAATCTATGAGAACAAAGGCTAGCACCGAGTGAGTATGGTAAGGGAAGTAATTCTAGTGAAGCACGAGACTAGATTTCAAAGAAACCCTTCATATTCCTTAACCATGTGCCTACATGGGATGTGTCCAAGTTCTACCATTGGCAATTAGAACAACCTCATCGAAGTAGGATAGAACTTCGGATTCCATGTTTTGCTATCATGGTCTATGTCGGTTATTGCCTATTCTCATCATGTGGAATACCTTTTAGCATTAGATAAGTTTATGAGGTTTAGGTGGTGGTATGGGACGCTATCTAGACATTGCACAATAGACTTTGAAGGTGTTATGTGGAGTTCCTAGGTCTTGTCCAAAGACCATTATGTGATCCATTATGTGAGTGTCTTATGGGATGATTTATGTGAGTGTCTTATATGATGTATGAGTCTTAATGAACTAATGAATTAATGAACTATGTTAGTAACTATGTAAATGTTTGAGTACCTAATCTAAGTGACTTAAGCATTCCTTAGCTAAAGTATGAGGAGGACATGAAAGGATGGTCTCTTCAAGTCTTATCTTTGGAAGTCTTGAGGATGACTCTAGTTAGGGAAGTTGGTTAATCTTGTTGACATGATCTAAACCTTAGGAAGTCTTAAGGACTATTTAGGTAATCTTGGAGAGGTCATTGCACTATGGAAATATCTTCTTGATTTACTTAAGTAGGTCTTTTGATAGACTTTGGAAGGAGAATGTCTTCTAATCTAAGTGTTGGTGTGTTTAGTGAAAATGATTCTATTTAAGGTAGTCTATAGGATCTCTTGTGTGTGTGTGAAAGGGATTGTATGGGCGGTCGCTCCACACTTACTCAAGTGAACCTTGGAATTGACCTTTGGTAGAGGAATCTTACATGGATGTTTATGGTTGTTTTCTAAGTGTGTATGTGACTCATCGTAGGTAATCTTAAGGGTCGTTTAGGCACATCTAGAGAGGGTGTATGGGCGGTCTCTCTTTGTGTGACTTAAGTGAATCTTAGGATGACTTTAAGTGAGGGAATTACATGCTAGGAAGACTTAGGGTGAAAGTTTGGACTTCACTGTAACAGTGAAGGGACTTCACTGTAACAGTGAAGGGACTTCACTGTAACAGTGAAGGGACTTCACTGTAACAGTGAAGGGACTTCACTGTACAGTGAAGTGAGCTCACTGTAAAGTGGGTTCTTTTAAATGTTATCTTTGGTTTAATGTTATCTTATGTGTTTGTTAATTGATAAATGATGTTCTTATGTTTAAACTATGATTTCTAAATGAAAGATGCATATTTCTAATAAAGTCCGTTTTGATGATTTTTATGCATATAGCCATACTTAGTACATGTGGTTGTACTAATTCCATGCTTTATTTTCTATCTATAGTCCTTGGTAGGTAAGGGAGCTTGGAGAAGAAGACTTGGGCATTAGAAGAATCGTCCGAGTAGAAGGGTTCAAGTATGTCCTCATTGTTTCGAGGGCATATATGTCGTTTTATGTTTCTTTTATGAAGTATTGTAATAAGACTATGTTAGTTCTATTTACGTATTAAAGTACTTTTATGTCTTAAGTTGATGAGATCGAGACTTAGTATTTCTATATGAAAGAGTTTTAAAGACTATTTTATGTTTTAGTGAAAAGTTTTAATTCCGCACTACTTTTCATTATGTATATGCGATGAATGATATGAATGAGGCTTGTCTTAGAACTCTGAGAGTTCGACGACGCCCGTCGCAATCCAAGAATGCACCCTATCTTCTAGGGTATGGTCTCGGGTTGTGACAAAGTTGGTATCAGAGCATAGGTTGGTGAAAGTAGTATTAGGTATCAAAAAGTCTCATCAAGTCACGTCTAGTAGAGTCTTGACCATCGGTGTGAGTCGCGACACATCTATGGGCGAGAGGCTATAGGACGATAGAGTTTCCCTTCTTTTTTACTCCTATATCGTGCGGAGAGTAAATGTTATGATTGTCCTTCTTATTAGTTTTCTTGTGTTTACTAGGAGGATGGCCGCTAGAAGGATGGAAGAGGAGAGGGTGAATGAGGAAGTTCTTCCCCAAGGTGCTCAAGGTGAGCAAGGTGTCCAATATGGGCAAGGTGATGATGTGCCTCCCCAAGGTGATCATGTTCCTAATGTGGATGGAGGTAATGAGGTACCGGAGTTGTCTAATAGGGTGATTGTAGAGGCTTTGAGGTCTTTGTCTCAAGCCGTAACTACTCAAATCAATTTGAGTATGGTGCCTAGGGTTATGGAGAGCACTATGACTTCTAGGTTGAGAGACTTAGTGAGGGAAGAATGCTATGCGACTATACTACATGATAATGTGGCCTTATCTAGACACTTGTTGTATGCACAATCATGTGAAGAATCTAATCTTGGGAGGAAATCAAGTAGCTTGAAGAGGGGTGTTGCTAGTGACCAAGTGCAACCTAGGTTCAAAAAGAGGGTTCAATCTCAAGATGGACCTAGAGTTCCTAAGAAGAAGTTTGAGAAAGGAGGTGGTTCTAAGGATAGCAAGCCTACTTGTGCCAATTGTGGCAAAGGTCACTATGGTGAGTGCTTATTGGGTACCGGAAATTGTTTTGGTTGTGGTAAGGGAGGACATAAGGCTAGAGATTGTCCTATGATTGCTTCTAGGAAGGAGGGCAAGAGAGTTGAGCCTAGTGTTCCAAAGGATGATGCTCCGACTAAGAGGCGTTTCTATGCACTTCGAACTAGAATTGAGAAGTCGGGTGATGGTGATGATGATGTTGGTAAGTTCTTGTTTCTCTTTTGATAATATGAGTTTCTTCTAAGTGGGGGAGTATATTTTGTAGATGGGATAGAAGTTTCATGAATTTGTTGCATGTGCATGATGTTTAGGAGTTTCGTTGAAATTGAATTTCATTTACTTCTTGCATTGTGTGTTTAAGAAGCTTTGAGCATGTAGTATGATGTGTTTACATGATGTTATCTTGCATTCTAGCATGTCTATATAAAGAATTGCCTAAAGATTGCAATTTTGGAAAAGTTACTAAAATCACTGCTTCTTTGTGAACTGTTCACTGTAATTTTTTTGAGAAAATGACTAAGTGATTCTTTGGTCTAAAATTCTTGTTATGTGGTTAGAACTGATGTATATGGGTATGATGTTGAATATAAAATGAGTTTTTGCTATTTGGATGGAAGCATGTGAGTTTTGTAGCATAACGAGTTATAGAATTGTCTTCTAGTTTCTTGTTGTGCTGTGAATCTCTTGATTATGTGAAATTGATGATTTCTTCTTAAATATGTGTTGTATGGTTTGGTTATGTGCTTCTATTTGAAATCTCTAATCTTGGAAGTATTCGGAGAGTGGCAAGTGTCATTCGAGGACGAATGTTGTCCAAGTGGGGGAGATTGTGAGACCTTGAAAATAACTTAAGTGCTCTAGAGTCTAACATGTTGGTCTTAGTGTTCTAAGGTCCTAAATGTGTTTAATATGTGGTATATAGGCAGTAGCTAAAGTATTAGGGGTGTTGGAAGTCAAACGTCAAGGGATGACTAAGACGTTTGACAACTAAGTCTCCTAAATGTCTAAAATGTGGTTCTATGTGTTTATGTGTGTTTCATGTTGTTTTAAGGTTCTAAATAGAGTTATTATAGCATGTATAGGCAGTGGTTAAAGTTTCGTGAAGTTTGGAGTTCAAACGATCAAGAACGTCCAAGGCATTCGAAAGATGTGCCTTGAGTAGACCTTGTACGTCTAGGCGAGTTTCGTCGAGTTTTATGTGTTCGTTTTGGTTGATATTCATGTGAGAGGTGTTAAACTCATATATGGTCATGTTTAGGTTGGAAAAGTCCTGCAATTTATCCCCAAGGACCATCAAAGGGTCCTTGAGGAAAGGACCCAAAATCTGTTGGCAGACTGTCCCAGACAGCCTTTGCGACGGAGCTTGTGACGGCCAGTCATGGCTGTGACGCCCCGTCACAAGGGTTCCGTCGTGGGGGCCTTGTCCAAGGGTGTAGGGGGGACCCTTGGTAAGCCATAGGAGCTGGATATGGAGGTCCATGAGGGACCGTTTCACCCGTGACGGTCCGTCACAGACAGGTCGTCACAAGAGGTCTCCTGCGCAGATTTTTCTGCCAAGTTAGGGGTGAACTTGTAAATTCACCCCATGACTAAATAAGAGTGTGGACGGTTTATTAAGTGTATTTTGGGTATTTTAAAGGAGTATATAAGTGTTTAACACTTAGAATAATTCATTCTTCTAAAATCAAAACCCCAAAGTCCCTTAGAAAACCCAAAGACTCCATTGAAGTCCAACTTGAAGAATCAGCTTGGTGTGGCGTTTTGAAGGAGAATTCTTCATCAAAGTGAAGGATTATCATCCTTAAGGTATGGCTTTGATCCTTGAAACTCGTTTCATCAAGGAGCCAACTTTCAAAGATGTTTTCAAAGCTTTCTAAAGAGATTTGTCCTATTTCGGGATTTCTACCATGGGTTCTTGCATAAATGATTTCTAAACATTGAATTATGATCTAATTGATATTGTATTGATGATTTCAACATAAATTACCTATGAACCCATGTGAATTGATGAACCCTAGTTTTGACTACTTATTGGGTTACTTGATATTAAGCTTATGTTGATGAATTGTTGTGTAGTTTCTTATGGGCTTTCTAATGATATAAGAATTGTGTTCAATTGATATGTAATTGATATTATATTGTTAAACCTAGATTGAATTGATGTATATTCATTGAGTTTTATGGTTTATACTTTGAATTGTTGTTCATGGCCATGGGTAAGGGCCTTGTGATGTTAAATTGGTTGATTTGGCATTGAATTGAGGTGTGGATATGGGGATGAAGGTATGCTGCCCCGTTTTCTTTAATTTGATATTAATTATACTTTGATTCTATTGTGATTGGAATGGTCCACTTATGGTGGCGGTGTTATGTGTTTAGTTTGCAATTGATGTGGCCTTGTCGGCATTACTTGAAGTATATGATGATTATGTGATGTAATGTCTATCTATATGTGAAAGTATATGTGTTCTTATATGAAGTTATGTTAGGTTATAAGATGTTATTCCTAAGTACTTCTAGAATGACTTGTGTTGTATGTTAAAGTAAAATATGTGGTGTCTTGTTTAGGTAGACTTATGTCCCTTGCTTGATGCTTATATGAATATTATTATGTGATGATTAGACTTAGTATGTTAAGAGTCTTGAATAATAATATAAGTGAGACCTTAATGATAAGAAGGTCAATGTTATGTGGAACCTTGTACTTAGTGGCGAGGTTATGAATTGTGAAGTAGTTAGCCGTAATGGTATCCTTCATGCTATGAGTGATGGACTTAGGGATGGTTGGCTGGAACAGCATCATATCATACCTTAGGAAAGTCGCGATGAGCTTCTTGTCGCTAAAGTGAGATATGCCCTAGTGGAACTTGCTTTGGTAGGGTGAATGTAAAGGAGGTCATGAACTAGATAAGGACCTATTTATGTGAACCTTAATGTGAACTAATCTATGAGAACAAAGGCTAGCACCGAGTGAGTATGGTAAGGGAAGTAATTCTAGTGAAGCACGAGACTAGATTGCAAAGAAACCCTTCATATTCCTTAACCATGTGCCTACATGGGATGTGTCCAAGTTCTACCATTGGCAAGTAGAACAACCTCATCGAAGTAGGATAGAACTTCGGATTCCATGTTTTGCTATCATGGTCTATGTCGGTTATTTCCTATTATCATCATGTGGAATACCTTTTAGCATTAGATAAGTTTATGAGGTTTAGGTGGTGGTATGGGACGCTATCTAGACATTGCACAATAGACTTTGAAAGTGTTATGTGGAGTTCCTAGGTCTTGTCCAAAGACCATTATGTGATCCATTATGTGAGTGTCTTATGAGAAAGTTTATGTGAGTGTCTTATATGATGTATGAGTTTTAATGAACTAATGAATTAATGAACTATGTTAGTAACTATGTAAATGGTTGAGTACCTAATCTAAGTGACTTAAGCATTCCTTAGCTAAAGTATGAGGAGGACATGAAAGGATGGTCTCTTCAAGTCTTATCTTTGGAAGTCTTGAGGATGACTCTAGTTAGGCAAGTTGGTTAATCTTGTTGACATGATCTAAACCTTAGGAAGTCTTAAGAACTATTTAGGTAATCTTGGAGAGGTCATTGCACTATGGAAATATCTTCTTGATTTACTTAAGTAGGTCTTTTGATAGGCTTTGGAAGGAGAATGTCTTCTAATCTAAGTGTTGGTGTGTTTAGTGAAAATGATTCTATTTAAGGTAGTCTATAGGATCTCTTGTGTGTGGCGGTCGCTCCACACTTACTCAAGTGAACCTTGGAATTGACCTTTGGTAGAGGAATCTTACATGGATGTTTATGGTTGTTTTCTAAGTGTGTATGTGACTCATCATAGGTAATCTTCATGGTCGTTTAAGCACATCTAGAGAGGGTGTATGGGCGGTCTCTCTTTGTGTGACTTAAGTGAATCTTAGGATGACTTTAAGTGAGGGAATTACATGCTAGGAAGACTTAGGGTGAAGGTTTGGACTTCACTGTAACAGTGAAGGGACTTCACTGTACAGTGAAGGGACTTCACTGTACAGTGAAGTGAGCTCACTGTAAAGTGGGTTCTTTTAAATGTTATCTTTGGTTTAATGTTATCTTATGTGTTTCTTAATTTATAAATGATGTTCTTATGTTTAAACTATGATTTCTAAATGAAAGATGCATATTTCTAATAAAGTCCGTTTTCATGATTTTTATGCATATAGCCATACTTAGTACATGTGGTTGTACTAATTCCATGCTTTATTTTCTATCTATAGTCCATGGTAGGTAAGGGAGCTTGGAGAAGAAGACTTGGGCATTAGAAGAATCGTCCGAGTAGAAGGGTTCAAGTATGTCCTCATTGTTTCGAGGGCATATATGTCATTTTATGCTTCTTTTATAAAGTATTGTAATAAGACTATGTTAGTTCTATTTTCGTATTAAAGTACTCTTGTGTCTTAAGTTGATGAGATCGAGACTTAGTATTTCTATATGAAAGAGTTTTAAATACTATTTTATGTTTTAGTGAAAAGTTTTAATTCCGCACTACTTTTCATTATGTATATGCGATGAATGATATGAATGAGGCTTATCTTAGAACTCTGAGAGTTCGACGACGCCGGTCGCAATCCAAGATTGCACCCTATCTTCTAGGGTATGGTCTTGGGTTGTGACAGTGAGGACCTACCAAACATGGAGAATGAAAATCCAAGTTATCTTCAAATGTCCCTCGAGAAGCTCAACGGCCCGAACATACATAATTGTAGAAACATAGAAATATGGGTTAGTACACCACTTCTACTAAGTATGGAAACGTGCACATAAAATATTTGAAGTCCTGCTAAATGGGATATTTCTTCAAAAGCATGCCAAGTTACTCTGAAAAGCCTTTTGCACAACCAAGAACCCATATAAGCCAATAATCACACATTCCTTAAGACAACACCATATACAATACAAGACCAACATCATCAAGTATAACCAAGTCAACATGTATCATAGCATATTCGAGTACATAACCAAAACAACTCCAACATCATGTTGTAACAACAAAGTATGTATAAAAGTTCCCAACAATAAAACATATGCAAGACTTTTACTCATAACCCACCATCAAGTCTACAACTGCAATGACCAAGTAAAGACCCATAACCTTACACAACCAAGTAAAGTAAACAAAAGATCACAAATAACGCCTAACCTCACATAATATAGAATCAAGAGTCGTCACCATCATATTTAGAAATATAGACCAATATCATGTTCATAAATGAAACTAACATCATAGAGGATCATCAACATGTAGAATAAACATATGCATAACATTTACTTTATAAGATATGAGAACAACCTTCTAGGATTTCTCTCAAGGCTAACTAGTGCCATGTATAGGTAGAGTCCCATACCCCTACCTAGACTAATTCAAATCCCTTAAGCCACCTAGTTAGTGTTCACTTTAATAGTTCATTTCACTTTCGGGAACACTTGCCTTAACCGACATAGACAAGATGAGCAAATATGGAAACCAGTGTTATATAACCCTACACCGAAGGAAGGTGGACTACTTGCCAAGGTATTACCAAAACATTAACATAACACTCTAGGTGGATCCAATAGATAGTATTCCTATGGGGGCAACATAGTTCAAGAACTAGGAGATATACTTGGGACCGTCTTTATACACATTGCATTATAGTCTCCATCCATGATAGTCTCCATCCATCATCCATGATCTTACAATCAACCAACAAAATTCATCCATATGTGTGATAACATCATTATAATATTAATTAACACAATCACTAAGTCAATTGCATCAATCCTAATCAATTCAACATGACTTCATAACCTAGCGTAAGGAAATTGGGGTAAATTAATGATCTATTCCATATACTAGGTTTAACATCAAGAAATACCATAACTGAGTGATAATACATAATAATATATCCATGTTAATCATTAGAAATCAAGAACAATACAACTTGTAAGATCAATTTCGGATTAGAAAGAAACCCATAAGAAATTTATCTTTTTTGAAATCAATTTTGAAAGAACCCTTTGCGGAAAGAAATCCCAAAGGTGAAAGGTTCCCATACCTTGTTAATACTTGAAGATAGATGAAGTAAAGTGAAGTTATTTCTGCCCTAGAACCCTTTGACCTTGGTCTTCTATTGAGTTTCTTTGATAGAGAGAATGTAGAGAGAAGGTAGAGTGATTTGAGTTTGAGAATTGTGGGAGTTTGGTTTGTTTAATTGGGCTTAGGTTTTTATATAGGTCCTTAACTACCTTAATTAGACCTTACCTAACCCTTATTTAACCAATTAATCAACTAACTAATTAAATTACCCCACTTAAACTCACCAGCAAAATCACAGACCTGACCTACGAGACATCGACCTACGGTGCGTAGGTCAGTCGGCGCCTCTCACCCCTAACCGTCATGCACATCTGTTTATAGTGTCCGAGAGTATACATTTTGGCAATTTTTGGAAAATTGCTAAGTATAGGAATACGGTGGCATGGAAGCCTCGTCCGTCAGCCAACGGTCCGTCGCGTGCAATCTTAGGTAGCTACTGCCCACACTTGAGATTTGGGTTAAATGCAATGGTCCTTTTGTCCTTGTGGAGTCATACCCGGATGTTTCGACCCTAAACACACTCTGACACTATTTTTACACCCTTCCACCAAATTTCATCAAAATACGGCTCCTAAAACCCCGTGAAATAAGCTAAGTCACACTAGCACCATTTTCACTAGTCTCCGAACGTCACGGACGTTTCTTGACATCTTGACTCTATAAATTTCTAAATGATTTATAAAAATTATCTTAGGTCCTAAAATAGTGTTACCAACCTTAGACCAACATGTGAGGCTCTTTATTAGATCTTGGAAATTCGGATTATTACATTATCCCCCCTCTTAGGAACATTCATCCCCGAATGACACTAAAATCTTTTGAAGAGAAAGGGTAGACTCTTTACTAGCAGCCCAACCAACAATATGCATAATCAAATTGAGTTACAACTCAGATCAACATAACATTATGGTATTTATACATAGCAACTCAAAACATCAATTACTACATATAAGAGCTCAACATCACAACATGAGGAATTTCCTTCTCAACCTCAACATAAGCTCAACACAATACAAAGATTCACTTTATGACAAAACTCCTTTCAAAAACCATCAACATGCTCAATATCACTTCATTGAGGCAACAACATACCAAATAAACAAGTAAGTGCAAATCGAAAGAGACCATTTTTTCACGAAAACTCCTTTTAGCAAAAACTTTTTACCATAATTATACACAGCTTCTCAAAACAAGTCAAATTCAAATTTACTTTTCATATTAGTTATTAATAGATCAACTAACCTTATTTAGAAAAGAGATGAGGATAACGGGACTTCATGTCAGGATTGGCCTCACATGTTGCTCCCTCAACTAGGTGGTTCCTCGATAACACCTTTATGGAGACCACCTTCTTGTTCCTCAACTGCTTCACTTGTTGATCAAGGATTTCCACCAGAACCTCTACATCTCATCCGCACCTAGACATTCAATAGGAAGAACGGACTCGGGGTCACCAATGGAATTCTTAAGAATGGAGACATGGAATACGGGATGAACCTAAGATAGCTCACTAGGTAATCTCAACTTGTATGCAACCTCGCAAACCCTTTGCAAAATTTCATAGGGTTCCACATAATGAGGACTAAGTTTCCCTTTCTTGATGAACCGCATCACCCGTTTAATGGGTGAAATTTTCAAATACACCTTATCACCTTTTTCAAATTCTAAGTCTCTTCTCCTATTGTAAGCATAAACTTTTGCCGGCTATAGGTTATTTTCAATCGATTCATTATCATATGAACTTTCTCCAAAGTTTTATAGATTAATTCGGGACCAAAGAGTGAAGACTCGAAAACCACGAACCACCCAACCGGAGATCTACATTTCCTACCATACAATGGCTCAAAAAGAGCCATGGATATAGTCGAATGGTAACTAACTATTGTTATAAGAGAACTAAACCAAAAGCAAGTGATTATCCCAACTTCCCTTGAAGTCGATTACTCAAGCTCTAAGCATATCCTCAAGGGTTTGAACAGTATGCTCCGCTTGACCATCTGTTTGGGGATGAAAAGGGGAGCTTAGCTTCACTTGCGTACCTAACACTTTTTGAACGACCTCCAAAATTGAGAAGTAAATAAATCACCTATAACCGAAACGATGGACAAATGGATCCCATGAAGACTCACAATCTCATTTTACCTTCGTGTCCGAGGCAAACCCACTATGAAGTTCATATTAATGTCTTTCCACGTCCAAGTGGGAACTTGTATTTCATTAAGTAAGCCACTCGACTTTAGGTGTTCGGCTTTCACTTTGCAACAAATTCCGCTATGTCCCTATTCAAGTCATGCCGCCAAAATACTTTTCTAAGGTCATGATACATCTAAGTAGAACCCGGATGAATCGAAGAACGAGAACCATGAGTTTCCTTTAGGATCCGATTTCTCAAATAATCCACATTGGGAACACAAAACCTCTCTTGGTACCTCAAAACATCATCCCTCAGTAAGAAGAATGACTAATTAAGCTTACCAAGAACCAATTACTGTAACTCCATCAATGATTGATCAAGGTGTTGCTTAGAAATCACCTCAACCACAAAAGACGATTCGGAGTTATGATGGACTATAAAACCACTATTAGGAGAATCTTCCAATCTAACACCCAAATGAGCTAACCTATGAACATCTTTCACTATGTCTTTCTTGTCTTCTTCCACATGAGACACACTACCCATTGTCATAAGACTTAGAGCATCCTAAACCACATTGGCCTTGCCAGGGTGATAGAGAACACTCATGTCGTAATCTTTCAACAATTCCAAGCACCTCCATTGTCGGAGATTTAACTCCTTTTGAGTAAACACATATTGGATACTGTTGTGGTCGGTATACACATCAACATGAACACCATATAGGTAATGCCTCCATATTTTCAAGGCAAACACCAAGGCCGGTAACTCAAGATCAAGTTCTTCTCATGAACCTTGAGTTCCCTAAAGGCAAAGGATACGTCATTCCCATGTTGCATAAGGACACAACCCAATCCCACTCAGGATACATCACAATATACCACAAAATCATTGGTTCCCTCCGATAAAGTCAACACCGGAGCGCTGGTAAGCCTATCTTTCAAAATTTGGAAACTTCTTTCACAAGCCTCCGACAACTCAAATTTCACATTCTTTTGAGTCAAAATAGTCAAGGGAGATGCAATAGACGCAAAACCATCCATAAACGTCCTATAGTAACTGGCAAGACCAAAAAATCTTCTTATATCAATCTGAGACAAAGGTCTAGGCCAATTCCTAACCGCCTCTATTTTCTTTGGATCAACCTCTACACCCTCACTAGAGATGACATGACAAAGAAACACCACCGATCTTAGCCAAAACTCACACTTGCTATACTTGGCAAATAGTTGGTGCTCCTTCAAGACTTTGTAACACCACTCTCAAATGACACATATGATCACTCTTATTTTTCGAATACACCAAGATATCATCTATGAAGACAATCACAAAGGAATCTAGCTAGTTTTGGAACACTATATACATTGGGTCTATAAAAGCCGTCGGGGCATTTTATAGACTAGATGACATTACTAATAACTCATAGTGTCCATATCTAGTTCAAAATTCCATTTTGGGGATATTATCACCTGTCACCCTAAGTTGGTGCTAACCCGTCCTCAAATAAATCTTCGAAAAGTAACTCGCACCTTGGAGTTGATCCAATAAATCATCAATCCTAGGGAGAGGATATTTGTTCTTTATAGTTAATTTATTGAGTTGATGATAATCAATACACTTCCTAAGGGACCCATGCTTCTTCTTTACGAAAAACACCAGAGCACCCCATGGATAAATACTAGGTCGAATGAAACCTTTGCTAGTAAGTCTTTGAGTTGAGCCTTCAACTCTTTCAATTCAGCCGGAGTCATCAATAAGGAGGAATTGAAATGGGGTTTGTATCTAACAATAAGTAATTACCAAAATCAATTTCCCGTTCAGGAGGAATTTCGGGAAGATCATTAGGAAAGACCTCCGCAAATTCCCTCACTACAAGGACTAACTCAATGGTAGGAGTTTCAGAGTCTAAATCTTTGACTCTTAAAATATGGTATAAACACCCTTTAGAAATCATCTTACAAGCCTTTAGAAAATAAATATAAGACTTCTAGGAATAGAATTTCCCCCTTTACACTCTAATACATGTTCATTAAGTAAATTGAACTTGACATCTCTTGTTCAACAATCAATGGAAGCAAAAAAAAGCATGGAACCAATCCATTCCCAAAGTGACATCGAAATTTACCATATAAAGTTCTACTAATTCAACATGGGTAACTCTATTAGGAAACATTATAGGACAATTTCTATATACGCTTTTTGCAACCACCAAATCACCTACCGGGGTAGTAACCATAAAAGGTTCATTTAAGATACCGGGCAAAATATCAAACTTTCTAACTACAAAAGGAGTAACGAATCATAAGGTAGCACCCGCATCAAGTAAAGCATAAACATTTATAGAGAAGACTTATAACATACCGATCACCACATCAGGAGAACTCTCTTGTTCACCCCTAGAGCGGAGAGCATAAAAGCAATTCTTTCTTGGAGCATCAAAATGAGAACCACTTTCTTGCACTTTCCCACTCCTCTTGTCTTGCCCCTTCACAGTAGGGCAATCTTTGACCTTGTGACAACTTTTACCACACCCAAAGCAATTGTCCGTCCCAGCTAGACATTCACCCACATGTTTCATGCAACACTTTCCATAAGTAGGCTTCTTCCTTGGTAAACTAGTACCTCTTCCCCTTTGAGACTTAGGGTTAAACACCTTATCATCACGAGCCTTGGGAAATTGGTAAGGGACTTGATTGGAGAACATCTTATTAAATCTAGGCTTATCTTGAATTTCCAACCTTCTCTTTGAAGAACCACCTTAAAAAGACTTGGCTATCTTGGCCTCTCTATTATTCCTCCTTAGTCTACTCTCTTCCACTTGTTGAGCATGAACCATTAGATGACAAATATTCATATTATCATGAAGCATAGCCGAACGACATTTTTCTACCAAGTCATCGGACACTCCAATGAGAAAATGACTCATCTCATCCCTTGGGTTAGACACCAAGGGTGGAGCATACTTAGACAATTTCGTACACTTCAAGGAGTAATCAAGTGCACTCATACCTCTTTGACGAAGGTTGATGAATTCTTCCACCTTAGCTTCCATAAACTTTCTAGGAAATAACCTATCAAGGAAAACCCTCTTGAAGATCTCCCATGTAACCCGACCACCTCTTAGCACTATATTATCCCTCCATTGAGTGTACCAAGATTGCGCCACATCTTTGAGTTGATAGAACGACAACTCGGCCTTTTCAATTGTACTCACACCCATAACAGATAAGATCTTGTAGACATCATTAAGGAAATATAAGAGGTCTTCATCCACCTTTGACCCGAAGAACATATGAGGGTTCATCCTAGTAAAGTCTCTCAAGCAAGAAGCCATAGTGCTAGCATGTGGAGGAATACGTGGTCCAACTTCCCGATTCATTTGAGCCATCATAGTTTGGACTTGAGAAGTGACTACATTAGCTTGAGAAGTCATGGCTTAGGCCAAATTAAGAAAACAAGTCCCTATATATCCATCCGATAGGTGGAGGAACTACCAGAACTTGATCACCCATAGGAACTTTCTCAAGTGGAGGAACTTGATTGTCTTGCGGAGGATCTTGGTTGTCATGAGCTCCAGCATTAGGAATCCCTTCCTCAGAATTTGTTACGGCTGCCCTTCTAGTATTCATACCTATAACCACAATAAAAGGTTTAGGTGAAAAAAACACAAAATTAAGACTCTACAGGAACGACATAGGAATATATGAAGATGAGAATTTACTAAGCATCACATAGTCTCTCATTCATAAGTATGGCGCGTTTCACAATTATGAATAAGAATCTACATATACGTGGATTAGTGAAACATCGATCCTAAGGATATTCAACCTCATGCTCTGATACAAAAATTGTCACGACTTGGGAGCAACCCCTGGACGTAACCAGCGTCGTCGTACTCGGAGATAACTAAGACTAACCTTTTAGCATTCGTTATTACATTTCATAGGTTAAAAAGTGCGGAAATTAAAAAGTTTCGTATACATCTATACAGTGAGTTTTTACATAGGCCTCTCGCTTACACATCATATATACATAGGGAGTTTACATAGACTCCTCAGATAATAAGCTTACATAGGCTTCCACTTTTAAGATACGTACACAATATACAAAGATAGTCTAATAGGGATGTCTCACATTATAACCATCTAGAATGAGTAAAACATTTGGGCATGGCCCATACATCATGACAACAAAAGCCACATATAGGTTTATACAAAAATAGTCTTCAAAAGAAAGAGCAAGAACGAAATGTCTTAGACCATAACAACATCAAATAGCTAGATAGTGGCATCGTCCTCGAAAGATGAGGACATACCAAATTTGAAGAATGAGAATCCAAGTTATCCTCAAATTGCCCTCTAGAAGCTCAACGGTCGGAACCTACATAATTGTACAAACATAGAAATATGGGTTAGTACACCACTTGTTCTAAGTATGCAAACATGCACATAAAACATTTGAAATAATGCTAAAATGGATATTTGTTCAAAAGCATGCCAAGTTACTTTCAAAATACTTATGCACAACCAAGAACCCATATAAGCCAATAATCACACATTCCTTAAGACAACACTATATATAATACAACACCAACATCATCAAGTATAACCAAGTCAACATATATCATAACATATTTGAGTACATAACCAAAACAAGTCCAATATCATCTTGTAACAAAAAAGCATGTATAAGAGTTCCTAACATTACAACATATGCAAGTTCCTTAATATAACCCACAATCAAGTATACAAGTGCAATGACCAATTGAAGCCCTATAACCTTACTCAACAAAGTAAACCAAACAAAATATCACAAGCAATGCCTAACCTCACATACTATAGAATCAAGATTAGTCACCATCATATTTAGCAATATAGACCAATAGCATATTCATAAATGAAACTAGAATCAGAAACATGTAGAATCAACATAAAACATATGCATAACATTTACTTTATAAGATATGAGAACAACCTTCTAGGACTTCTCTCAAGACCAACTATAGCAATGTATAGGTAGAGTCCCATACCCCTACCTAGACTAAGTCAAACAACTTAAGTCACCCTAGTTAGTGTTCACTTTATTACTTCATTTTACATTCGGGAACACTTGCCTTAACCGATATAGACCACATGAGCTAAAAGTGGAATCCGTTGTCATGAAACCCAACACCGAAGGAAGGTGGACTACTTTCCAAGGTAGTACCAAAACATTAACATAGCATTTTATGTGGATCCACTAGCTAGTATTCTTATGGGGGCAACATAGTTAAAGAACTAAGAGATATACTTGGGACCTTTTTTATGCACATTGAATTGTAGTATTCCTTTTTATGCACATTGCATTATAGTCTCCATCTAATAGGTATGTCTCACATTTAAACCATCTAGAACAAGTACACCATTCGGGCATGGCCCATACATCGTTACAACAAAAGCCACATATAGGCTTATACAATAATATTCTTCAAAAAAAAGAGAAAGAACGAAATGTCTTAGACTATAACAACATCAAATAGCTAGATAGTGACATCGTCCTCGGAAGGTGAGGCCCTACCAATAAGGGAGAATGGAAATCCAAGTTATCTTCAAATGGCCCTCGAGAAGCTCAATGGCCCGAACCTACATAATTGTAGAAACATAGAAATATGGGTTAGTACACCACTTCTACTATGTATGCACATAAAACATTTGAAATCATGCTAAAGGGGATATTTCTTCAAAAGCATTCCAAGTTACTCTGAAAAGCCTTATGCACTACCAAGAACCCATATAAGCCAATAATCACACATTCCTTAAGACAAAACCATATACAAAACAAGACCAACATCATCAAGTATAACCAAGTCAACATGTATCATAGCATAGTTGAGTACAAAACCAACACAACTCCAACATAATGTTGTAACAAAAAAGCATGTATAAGAGTTCCTAACATTAAAACATATTCAAGACCTTTACTCATAACCCACCATCAAGTCTACAACTGCAATGACCAAGTGAAGACCCATAACCTTACTCAACCAAGTAAAGAAAACAAAAGATTACAAGCAATGCCTAACCTCACATAATATAGAATCAAGAGTAGTCACCATCATATTTAGCAATATAGACCAATAGCATATTAATAAATGAAACTAGTATCATATAGGATCATCAATATGTAGAATCAACATATGCATAAAATTTACTGTATAAGATATGAGAACAACCTTCTAGGACTTCTCTCAAGGCCAACTAGTGCAATGTATAGGTAGAATCCCATAACCCTACCTAGACTAAGTTAAATGCCTTAAGTCACCTAGTTAGTGTTCACTTTAATAGTTCATTTCACTTTCGGGAACACTTGCCTTAACCAACATAGACCACATGAGCAAATATGGAAACCGATGTCATGAAACCCTACACCGAAGGAAGGTGGACTACTTGCCAAGGTAGTACCAAAACATGAAAATAGCATTCTAGGTGGATCCAATAGCTAGTATTCCTATGGGGGGCAACATAGTTCAAGAACTAGGAGATATACTTGGGACCCTCTTTATGAAAATTACATTATAGTCACCATCCATGATAGTGAACCTACCCTCGCTACTTGGGAATGGACACTACTCACTACTAGTTCACTCGGTGCTAAGCTAGAATCCCTTTTGAAATGTCTTTAAGTCCTTCTTTAATAATCATAACTTAGTTTAGGTAATAGGAGACTAACTCCTTGTTTAGTCATAGACATTAGCTCAATTGGAATTGCATTAGAACATCCTTTCAATACAACCCTCATATGTGAGATTAACACATTATAATCATCATATCATAAAAAGGCACATAGGTAATTCATAACCAACCTTATATTGTTACATCTTAATCACAATATAACAATTCACATAATAAATATGTTTCCATTTCATCATCATAACAACACCTACTTAATCGAATCACAAGATACACTTCAATTGAACTTCATCACCAAGTACAAACCATCACAATCGAAGTAAGACGTTCAAGATTATAAGCCTAACCAATTCTCCTTCAAAAGCCATCATCCATGATCTTACCATCAACCAACAAAATTCATCAATCCATAGGTGTGATAACATCATTATAATAGTAATTAACAAAAGCACTAAGTCAATTGCATCAATCCTAATCAATTCAACATGAGATCATAACCTAGGGTTAGTGAATTGGGGTTAAATCATGATCTATTCCACATCTAGGTTTAACATCGCGAGCTACCATAATTGAGTAATAATACATCATAATATAACTATCATAATCATTAGAAATCAAAATTAATATAATTTGGAAGATCAATTTCGGATTAGAAAGAAACCCATAATCAATTCATCTTTTTTTTAAACCAATTTTGAAAGAACCATTTGGGGAAAGGAATCCCAAAGGTAAAAGGTTCCCATACCTTGTTAATCCTTTAAGATAGATGGAGGAAAGTGAAGTTATTTCTACCCCCTATATCTTGTTCTTCTAGTAAGTTTCTTTGGGCGAGAGAAAGTAGAGGGAAGGTAGAGTATTCGAGT
This sequence comes from Solanum sitiens, assembly GCA_016801875.1. NCBI lineage: Eukaryota > Viridiplantae > Streptophyta > Magnoliopsida > Solanales > Solanaceae > Solanum > Solanum sitiens. The sequence continues at coordinate 4,080,362 of JABWTJ010000020.1, forward strand.
TTGGTAAATGTGGGAGTTGGTTAGTTTCATTAGGTTTAGGTCTTTATATAGGTCCTTAAGTACCATAATTAGACCTCACCGAACCCTTAATAACCAATTAACAACATAACTAAGTAAATAACCCAACTTAAACTCACTAGCAAAATCACAGACCTGACCTATGCGCCCTCGACCTACGGTCCATAGGTCAGTCGACGCCTCTCCCCCCCACCCGTTCTGCACATCCGTCATGGTGTCAGAGATTATGCAGTTTGGAAATTTTTGGAAAATGGATAAGTATATGACTACGGAGGCATCGACACCCCGTCCCTCAGTCAATGGTCCGTCGCCTGCAATCGTAGGTAGCTACTGCCCATACTGCCTAGTTTTGCAGATTTGGGTCAAATGCAAGGGTCCTCTCCAAGGAACCTTTGGGTGGTCCTTGGGGAGTCGTACCCAAAGTTTTCAACCGTAAACACACTCTAACACTAGTTTGACACCCTTCCAGCAGATTTCATCAAATTCCGACTCCTAACCCCGTGAAATAGGCTAAGGCACACTAGCATCTTCTTACTAGTCTCCCGACGTCACACACGTTTCTTGACTCCTTTACTCTAAAACTTTCTAAATGAATTATAAACATTATTTGTGGTCCTAAAACAGTGATACGAACCTTAGACCAACATGTGAGGCTCTAGATTAGGTCTTGGACTTTTGGAGTCTTACATTGTGTCCTACTTTTACCATTGGTAAGTAGAACACCCTCTATCGGAGTAGGGATGACTCCGGATTCCATGCCTAGATAGTATGTTCTATGTAGTTTATTGTCTATTCTCATCATGTGGGATACATTATAGTATTGTAGAAGTTCTACATTGTTTTGGTAGCAGAATGGGACACTATTTAGACATTGCACGAGTAAGCTTTGAAGGTGATAGTATGTAGGTTCCCTAGGTCTTTCAAAGACTATTATGTGAATGTACTTATTGTTTAATGTCTGGTTAATGGTAATAAAAACATTGTTATCTAAGATAAATTCATGGTAATGAAAAGGTACTTATCTAGAGTAGCTTTGAGAATTGCTTAGGTACGCTTGGAGAGGATGTAAGGGCGGTCTCTTTATGTCTTACTTAGGTGATTCTAAGAGTAATTATAGATAAGAATTTAAATGTATGAAATGGGAATAATCTTATCCTAGGTAATGTAAAGGATCACTTTGGTGTGTGAAGGGATTGTATGGGCGGTCGCTTCATAATTCACTCAAGTGAGCCTTAGAATCATCTTTGGTAGAAGGTCTATGTGAATATGCTTATGTAAGGGTTGTTACTTGAATGTGTTCTTAATGTGAATATTGACATTTTTGATGTCTCTTAAACTATTTTATGAAGGTGTTATATCAAAATATCAAGAAGGCACGCTTTTATAATAAATGTCCCTTTTTCTTGGTTTTTGCATTGCTTTCATACATAGTCCATTCAATATGCTAACACCTTATTTTCCCTTTTTGACTAAAGTGTAGGGAATTGGAAGTCTTGATATGCCTTGAATGATGGATAGGTTTCTAAGGATTGAAGTTGATGTATCGATGAGTCGTCATTGATTAGAGGACAAGACCCACAAGTCCCTTTAGTGTCTTAGTCTTTATTTTTTTTTTGTATGGTCTTAGTCCCTATGTTTTACATTCAATGTAGTAGATGGTTTATATGAGATATTGTAAAGTTAGAAGTTTTAAAGAAATTCTTCCGCTTGCGTAATTGATGAAAGTATTCTCCGTGCGTGAAGAAAGTTTTAAATCCTTGAAATATGCTTTTGTTGACCTTACATTGTATTTCTCCTAAGTGGGGGAGTATGGTGAATAGTATGGTTGTCGGAAGGGAGATACCCTTATCTTTTCCTTATGTGCTTATTCAACCCTAAACCTAAGAGTTTCTTGTAACTTGGTTCATGTTTGAATCTTTTGTAGAAAAAAAAGAGTTTCGAGAATATTCTCCTTATGGTATGCATGTTTTGGTTAAATCCTTGTGTAACAACCCTAAAATTTAATAATATAAGAAATGCTAATATGTCAAGAATGCCTACGATTGGACCAGGGTTTGCACGGATTGATGCGCGTAGAACCAGACCTCGGAACCCTTGCTACAGCCAAGCCAACTATCTTGGGGAGTTAGTTGAGCTTGGAAATATTGGGTCCAACCATGTAGGGCTCTCGAATACGAAGATTTACTCGAAGGAGTCTTTACCGGACTTAAAAAGAATGAAATCTTAGGTTTGAAGTTTCTAGGGGTAAAATGGTCTTTTTCCTGGCTAAGCGTAGTATCGCAATTACCCTTAATATGTAATTAATTATTTAATTAATAAAGTGGAGGGTCAATTTGGGGAGAGAGGGCCGAAATTGAGCCCTTGAAATGAAGTCTTGCTCCACCCGGGTTCGAACCTAGGTGGTAGCAATGATTTAATGTGATTTTTTTTATTGGTGAATTAATTTAATAAATTAATAACAAATGGCTGCTTTAAAAAGGAAAATCAGATTTTATTACTAATTATTATTTATTTATTAATTAATGTTTTTTAAAACTGACTAAGTCTTGCCAACTATCCTAGTTTTAAGAGGCACTATCTCACACAAACTCTCTCTCTCTCACGCCTAATTCTCTCTATCTCTCTCGTTCATTCTGTTGTTCTTGGCTGCAAAAAAATAGAAGACAAAACATTAGAGAGCAATCAAAAGTTCTCTACACTCAAAGAACTTACAAAAATAAATATACAACAAGCAAGCTAACTTAAGAAACGAAAACTTTGCATCATCTTCTCGACGGGATTGTGTTGAAGGTTTAGAGGAGGATTTGGGCAGCACTTGGAAGGTGTGGAAAGCTACAACAAGGTATGGATTTTCTCTTTTGGATTCCTTTCTCCAAGAGAAATTTCTTTCTACAAGGGTTGTCCCCTCTATTGTTGAATTCCTTGTCCCTAGTCTACTTCCGATTTCAATCTAAATTAGGTTAGAAATCATGTTGTTGGTATGGTTGCTGGTAGCTAAGTGTGAAATATGATGTTCTTTGTGAATTTTATGTTTGTGTACTTGAAATCGTAGGAAAGACAGCCATGTATTCGAAAGTTTGTGCAAGTGTGTGCATATGCAAAAATGTTACTGTGAATGTACTGTGAATGAGGTCTCGAGTTAAGGCTTCAAGTTTGATATTGTTTTGGTTGTCTTTTTACGTACATAAATCTATGTAAATTGTGATGTTCATTAAAATGGAAGTGGGGCTGATTTGAGTATCAATATGTTGGTTAAACGAATCCATGAAATACACCCCAAAAAAGTGTTAAATGATCCATGAATTTTCCTATGTTTTCAAGTGGATATATTGATGAAAATAAGTTAAAAAAATGATTAAGTTTCCAGCCAAAAATATAAGTTTAGTTTAGGCTAAAATATAGAGAAGAAATCTGGAAAATTTAATTGATTTAAAGGGATGAGGCCACCAGGATTCGAACATGTGACCTCACCCGTATGATACCTTAATTTCGCAAGAAAAAAGAAAAGGGGTCAGGGGGATTTGAACTGGGGTATATTGGCTGAGAAAGGAGAGTGCAAAAATTTAAATAAATAAAATGGGAGGCGTGGGAATCGAACCCACGACCTCCAGGCAGCGAATGAATTGAAAGAAAAATAAAAGAAATGAAATGTGAGGCGTGGGAATCGAACCCACGACCTCAAGGTTGGAAAGAAGAAGGGGCGAAGTAAATAAGAAAATAAATTGAGGTTGTGGGGGCTCGATCCCCCAACCTCACTGCCAAACGCATAGCTAAGTCAATTTTTAAATAAAAATATAATAAGGAGGCTGTGGGGGTTCGAACTCACAACCTCACAGCCCCTAGCAAAATAAAGCATAAATAAAGAGAGGCTATGGGGGTTCGATACCACAACCTCTTGGTCTATGCGAAATTAGACAAGAAAATTTTAAATGAAAAATAAAAGGGGCTGTGGGGGTTCGATCCCACAACCCCTCGGCCAAAGGAGAGAAGTTCTAGATAAAAGGAACTAAAAATAAATGTTGATGTTGGGGTTTGATCTAGGGTCCCAATGTCATGAAGACTATAAATAAAGTCAAGAAAAAATGTAAATATTGTCCAAGGGGTTCGAAATTGGGTTCCCTTGCCCAAATTTCCGTATTGATACATAAGTCATTTGTGAATTAAATGTTCAAGAATAATGCCACCTACTTAGATTGAAATCGAGATCTTGGCATATATACAAGATTCATAAGTCTTGTACTACATAATCTTAGGAAGATATGAGTCACTTAACGAACTATGAATGAAGCCTCATGTCTTGTATGTATCGACCCATAAGTCTAGCATACGCTTAAAAATAAGTGAACCTAAGATGTATGTAATGAAATGAAGAAAACCTAGAAGGGTTAAGTAAGAGTGTGAAATACACAAATGGCCAAGTACATTGGCATATGATGAAATGAACATTCACGTAAAATGGGGTGAGTAATTATGAAGAGCAATTGTGCTAATGTTAATGAATGTGGTGACAACATGATATGAGGCTAATGTAAAAGATGAGAACAATCTCAAATGAGCCTAAGTAATTGTTACCAAAACGTACTCACCTATGAACACTCTAATGAAAGTGTTGAGATTAACACACTTAATACTAATGATGAGATGAGAAATCATCTATTGAGCTATGATGTCCTCATACTAGAAGCCAGCTTCCATGACGTATGAGTTGAATATAATGGAACGTTATACTTAGCACCGATAGACTATCTATGAGCGGTGATGCCTTCTTTTAGGAAGGGCGGAGGTTCACGTAACTCTCATGAGATGAGACTGTCCGGCTTGCCGGGTATGGGTCTCCTTATATCTCCTGATCTTCAAACCTATACTGCCAATATAGGGATCTGGCGGAGTTAAATTCCCATCTACGCTAGCATGTTTTGGGTCACTTTGGCCGGTGATTCCACCTCTTTTCGGTGTGGTGGAGACATTGGATTTTATGATGCTCACATGATCTATGTCGGTTAAAGTTAAAGTTCCCAATGAATGAAGGAGGCCAGCCTCAAATGAAGCACATAATGAAATGAACGATACCAAAGGTGTTAGGATAGGATAATCAAGAGGTGAGCTACACTCAGGTAATGACACTAGGTTATTATTGATCATTGCACAGCAAACCCGATGAAAGTATTAAACTACATCATAGGTATAGCTGGTGTTTGCACTGGCCTATGAACGAAATAAAATGAAGTACGTATGAATGAATGAAGCAGACTCTGTGTTTGCTAATGAAGACTCCCTAGTTGAGGTCCCATATGTTGAGCCCTCATTTTGGAAAGTCTTAATGTCAAGTCCATGATTCCAAGGTCTCATGGCATATGAATGAAGGTTATAAAAGATGTTATGTGTTATATGCTATACGATATGTGCTATGTGTAAGATGTTATGTGCTGTGTGCAATATGATAAGCATGATGATGCATGTTACTCTTATGGAATGACTTTCCTAATCCAAATTTGGAAAGCTCACTGACTTTCCTAATCCAAATTTCGAAAGATCACTGACTTTCCTAATCAAAATTTGGAAAGATCACTAACTTTCCTAATCCCAATTTGGCAAGTCCACTAACTTGAGTTTCCATAATCATGTTGTTAGGGAAGAGCTATTCTTACTCATCATGTCCTTGGTGTGTGCTTGCATATACCCATACTTAGTACAAGTGTGTACTAACCCTATACAACTCTACAATTTTCTGTGCAGGCACAGGTGGACGCTAGAGCTACAGGTTGACGCTGAAGCTATCCGGACGTCAAGCATTCATCCGGACTTGGTAGGCCCTCATGCTTTCGAGGATGCTTGACCATTTATATTCTTGCTTAGATGTAGGCTTTAACTAGTGGAGCATGTTTCACTAGTGTTTCTTTCCGTTTTTATTTCAGACGTTGTATTTGTGCCATTTTGGCAATTATACATTATTTACAGTATTGCACTTTTTTTTTCATTTGATTATCTCTATATTAGATGGTTGATTTGTGAACGGCCATGATGTTAAGTTTAAAATGTTTAGCATGAAATAAGAAAACAAAAAGTTCAAATTTTCCGCTGAAATTAACCTAGATGAAGTAAGAATGACGTATGTAGGCTTGTTTGCGACCTCTGAGAGGTCAACAACGCCGCTCTCATCTGCGGTCTAGATTTTGGTCATGACAAAGTTGGTATCAGAGCACTAGGTTAAATTCCGAGTATAATAAGTTCACATAAACCACATTGAGTAGTTTCTAAGTCATGGTAGTCAAGTGCACCACTATCCTGAATTAGAGACTGCATGATGCATAGGAAAATTTCCCTTCTTCTGATCTTATCATGCTTTTCCTAATGTCTGATTTCTTGGTTTTATGAGCGTTTATAACATCAATTCTTATTGTTTTCATAGAATGAATACTAGGAGGAACGTTGGTCAGAGGAGAGAAGAGCAGCTGCTAGGGGCAATCAGGTTCCACCAAAGGCTCCAGCTGAAGGAGTGGCTATGCCGGTTAACCCAGCTGGGTTGACTGATGCGGAGGTGCGGGCATCTCTGGCCCAGATGGCATAGGCCATCACTATGCAGGCCCAGGCCATGACTGCCCAGGTCAACGGGCAGAATGTTCAGAGGGAGAACCCACTTGTACGTAGCATGGCTGACAGGCTGCGAGACTTTACGAGGATGAATCCTCCTATTTTCACAGGGTCCAAGAATTTAGAGGATCCCCAGGAATTCATGGATAAGGTACACAAGATTTTGGTTGCCATGGGGTCCACAGATATTGAGAAGGCTGAGCTGGCTTTTTATAAGCTCAAGGATGTTGGACAGACTTGGTGCAAGATGTGGCAGGATAGCCAAGCTTTGGGCGGAGTTCTGGTCACTTGGAAGCTATTTAAGACAGCCTTCTTGGATAGATTCTTTCCCAGAGAGATGAGGGAGGAAAAGGTTGAGGAGTTTATCAACCTTAAGCAGGGATCAATGATAGTCAGTGAGTATTCCCTGAAGTTTATTAAACTATCCAGGTATGCTACTTTCCTTAGTATCTAACAACAAGGATGAGATGAGTATTGAAGTTTGTTAAATTATCCAGATATGCTACTTCCCTTGTATCTAACAGCAGGGATGAGATGAGCAGGTTCCTCACAAGAATCAATGGAGATCAGGAGGAGGAGTGTCGGTCTATGATGCTCCATGATAATATGGACCTCTCCAAGTTGATGGTGCATGTCCATCAGGTAGAGGACAGCCGCAAAAAGAGGGGTATTAGTGATGCTAGGAGGCCTAAGCCTCAAGATCAGGCAGGTCCCAGCCATGGAGGCCACAGAAACAATTTTGGCGTCCGTGAGCATCCCAGGTTCAAGAAGGGGCAACAGAGTTCTTGGAACTCTAATTCTCAGAGGAGTACAACACATAGATGAGGCAGACCTGAGCCCAAGAAGGGCAATGGAGGTGAGATGCAGCGTCCCAAAAAGAACTGTGCTAAGCGTGGCCGTGCTCACAGTGGAGAGTGCAGACAGGGCACTAATGCCTGCTTCGGTTGCGGTAAGAGTGGGCACATGGTTAGAGACTGCCCACAGAACAGAGGTCAGGCTGGAGGTAATGCTCAGCCTAGGCCTAATCCACAGGGTGCAGCAGCAGCCGAGCCTCCTAAGAGGAACAGGTTCTATGCCCTGAAGGGCAGGGAGGAGTAGGAGAAGTCCGTTGATGTGGTAACAGGTATGCTGCAAGTATTCTCAACTACTGTTTATGCTTTACTTGATCTCGGGTCTACGCTTTCCTTTGTAACTCCTTTGCTTGCTCTCACTTTTGAGATATTGCCTGAAGTTCTGCTTGATCCTATAGTGGTTAGTACATCTTTAGGAGAAAATGTAAGAACTGATAGAGTATACAAGGATTGCCCAATAGTTGTAAGTGGTAAGACTATGTGTGCAGACTTGGTTGAGTTACCCATGCATGATTTTGATGTTATTCTTGGCATTGACTGGCTTCACAGTTGTTATGCTTGTTTGGACTGTCGTAGAAGAGTGGTGAAATTTCGTTTCCCTGATGAAGAGGAGCTAGTCTGGGAGGGTTACAACTCGAGTCGTCCTAACCCCTTGATTTAGAACCATAAGGCCAATAAAATGATGTCCAAGGGGTTATTGTGTCATCTTATGAGTGTTAATGATTTAGATCATGACATTCCTTCCACAGACTCAGTGCCTGTAGTGAATGAGTTCCTAGATGTATTTCCTGATGATTTGCCTAGAGTCCCTCCCCCTCGAGAGATTGATTTTGGTATCGACTTAGAACCCAATACTAAACCAATTTCAATTCCTCCTTACAGAATGGCTCCAGCTGAACTCAAAGAGTTGAAGTTGCAGTTAAAAGATCTCACTGACAAGGGTTTCATTCAGCCGAGCATATCCCCTTGGGGCGCTCCAGTGTTGTTTGTGAAAAAGAAGGATGGAACCCTTAAAATGTGTGTCGATTATCGGCAGCTCAACAAAGTCACTATAAAGAATAAGTATCCACTTCCTAGAATAGATGATTTGTTCGATCAGCTCCAAGGGTCAAGTTTCTTCTCTAAGATTGATCTTCATTCAGGGTATCATCAACTTAGGGTTAGGGATGGAGATATCCCAAAGACAGCCTTTCGTACCCGTTATGGTCATTATGAGTTCTTAGTCATGTCATTTGGTATCACTAATGCACCATCTGTATTTGTGGACCTCATGAATCGAGTCTTCCGTGAATACCTTGATTCTTTCGTCATAGTATTCATTGACGACATCCGCATCTACTCTAGGACCAAGGAAGAGCATGAACAACATTTGAGACTAACCTTGCAGGTACTTAGACAACATCAGTTGTATGCCAAATTCAGCAAGTGTGAAATTTTGGCTTAGATCAGTGACCTTCCTGGGTTATGTTGTGTCCGATCAAGGCGTGGAGGTGGATTCCAGGAAGACTGAGGCTGTGAAGAACTAGCCAAAGCCTCCTACTCACACTGACATCCATAGCTTTCTGGGATTGGCAGGTTACTACCGCAGGTTTGTGGAGGGTTTTTCTGTCATTGCTGCCCCACTAACAGCTTTGACCAGGAATAAAGCCAAGATTGAATGGACGGAGACTGTTGAGAAAAGTTTCCAGGAGCTCAAGGACAGACTCACTTCAGCCCCGGTGCTTACCTTGCCTAAGTGTGGTGAGAATTACACTGTTTACTGTGATGCATCTAGGGTTGGTTTGGGTTGTGCTCTTATGTAGGTTGGTAAGGTGATAGCCTATGCGTCCAGACAACTCAAGGTTCATGAGAAGAATTATCCCACTCATGACCTGGAGTTAGCAGCTGTGGTGTTTGCACTGAAGCTGTGGAGGCACTACTTGTATGGAGTGCATGTGGATGTGTTCACAGACCACAAGAGTCTCCAGTACGTGTTCACACAGAGGGAGTTGAATCTACGTCAGCGGAGATGGTTGGAGCAGTTGAAGGATTATGACATGAATGTTCACTACCATCCGGGTAAGGCTAATGTTGTGGCTGATGCTTTGAGCAGGATGAGCATGGGAACATTGAGGATAAGAAGAAGGAGTTGGCGAAATATGTACACAGACTTGCCAGACTAGGTGTGCGATTGGTTGACTCTACTAGTGGGCTGTTTCAGTTCATCCTATTTCTGAATCATTGTTGGTAGTTGAAGTCAAGCAGGGTCAGCAACTAGATACTGTGTTGATGGAGCTGAAGGACTCAGTGTTGATAAAGATGAATGAGTCTTTCGCTTTGGGAAGTGATGGCATACTTAGGTATTAGGATAGGTTGTGTGTACCAGATGTGGATGATTTGCGGACCAGGATTATTGCAGAGGCCCATGGTTCCAGATATTCCATACATCCAGGTGTCACTACCTGAAAGCACCCCCTAGATGTTAGGGAAAACCTTCGAATCGTGACCGGGCGTACTTGACCCCTTTGGGGTCTCGTACAATCCCTCTAACTAGCATTCATAACATAAAGCATGAAAAGTAGTGCGGAATTAAAACTTTTCACGATAATAATAAATAAAGGAGTCTTTTCATAAATACTAGGAAATTTTATCATCACAAGCCAACTTAAAGACACGACTTAGAATCTTAGGGACACGCCCCTTTACAATAGAGTAAATACATTTTTAAAGTCTTAAAAAGGGAACTAAGAAACATAAAAAACTATGTCCTCGAATATATGAGGACATACCCAAGTCTTGAGAGATAGAATTCCCAAGCTTCAACTTCGATCCTCCAAAGGCTTCCAACCTATACTCATAAGGTATAAAAAGTATGGGGTTAGTACAACAATGTACTAAGTATGGCATATGCAAAAACATGCAAAAAGGGACATTTTAGTAAAGATAGCTTTTTATGCAATTCAAATATAACCTTCAAGAATCTAGAAGCAAACCCACATAAGAATCAACAATTAACACTTTATAGATATCTTACAAAACTTAAATTAAACAAAAGAAACATTTCAATTAACTTTGCTAAACTTGCAATAAAATTGAATAAAGCATCATAGTGAACATTTTGAATTCTTACAATGGAGACCTTACAGTGAAAGGCACGGTCCAAGTCATATGAACTCTTTTTCTTTGAAGTTGCCCTAACCCATGGTTATCCTAAGACTCCCTAAGGTGAGCCAAGAAGGGACTCTCATTACACCTCCCTTCAAAGCACACCAAAGCAACCCTTAAAACTACCAAATCTTAGGCTTACTTCGTTAGAAATCAAATCCACGCCCTTGGCTAACATGTGCAAAACACTCACGGAAATATAGGTCATACCAAGTGCAATGTGAGAGTAGCATCCCATACTACCACTCCCACTTAGTACTCCTAATGGATTCCATTTACTCAAGTACTCCACTATAATCCTCCATAACACTACACCATAGTACTCATTCACACAGAATTCATGAAGGTACTCTTCTCCCATAGTAGGTATAGGTCACACCAAGTGCAATGTGAGAATAGCATCCCATACTACTACTCCCACTCAATGCTCCTACTTGGTAACTAATGTGGATTGACCACTTCACGATATACATACATAATTTCAACAATACACAAGATAATTAGTTTTGAATCAATTCTTTTGTGGGAGTTAGCTTAACCGACAAAGACCATTAGAACTAGACATGGAATCCCGATATTAACCCCTATCGGATGAGGGATCCTTACTTGCCTAGAGTAAGGTCATGCTTCTTAGCGTTTACATGGATTTTCCAATAGCTACACCTATGCGGGCACATAGGTAAGGGATAAGGAGATTGCTACTAAGTAACTCACTCTCTATACTAACGAGGAGTACTCATTTCAAGAGGTACTTTGGATTGCAACATCTCAACTAACGAAGTGCATTCCACCTCCCCTTCATATCCTTTCGGTGCTAGGCATAACTCCACACGGATTTCTCAACATAATAGTCTATCTTAGAAAGATCACTAGGAAATGGAGAGGTTGTTACTAGACACTACATCTCAACTCACGAAGTGTGTCCACCTCAAGATTTCCCCTTTTTGCTCAACTTGACATAATACAAATCTTAAAAGAGTGTGTGTGTACATGTGCACACCTTGCATATAAGCATCATTTCATTATCATCAAGTTCTACTCATACTTTAACCTTGATTCATCAAGCTACACACTCTACATACTTCTCATAATCATATACTTCATTTAGACGTAAACTAGGTCAAACATGCAATTCAAGCTACATCAAACACAACACAAGACCCATTTCAAATAAATATCTTCATTTCACATATTAGACCTTCAAGATCACATACTCAACCATACAAAGTAACATCAAGTTCATCAATTAGCACCGCCACCCATAAGGTGGACCATACCACTCAAATAGCAATTCATAATAAGAATTATACAATGAGAGCAACTCATCAACAAATCAAACCATCATTACCCATAAGCAATTTATCAATATTTCACCATATTAAGGCCCTTAGGGCAGTAGATACACCAACACGACAAATACAAGAAGACCCAAGTTCATACCCTACTCAAATCATGCTCACATAACCCATTTTCAAGTCAAAAATTGAAGTATGCATAAACAAGAGTTTCATGGAGTTTTAACATCAAAATCATCTATTCAAACCAAGATAAGTACATTTAAACCATTAGAACTTAGTTACAAGAAGACCCATAATAGAAATCAAGGTTTAGAAGAAGTTGAGTTTAAAACCCCTTTTTGAAAACCATTTTGGAAGTTGGCTTCTTGAATGGAAAGGTATTCAAGAATGGATACCATACCTTTATGAGAAAGAAACTCACGAATTTGATGAAGAAACAAGTCTCAATCCGTCCTCCTATCCTTCCTTGACTTCTAGCTTCCAAGAGAGTTGAGAGAGTTTTCTTGAGAGAAAGAGAGAGTTGGATCTTGAAGTGAGAGGGTCTTGTCTAGGTCTAGGGTTTAAAACTAATTTAATATAACCTAAAAAAAATACCAAAATTATACACCTAGGGTCTTATAAGACTTGGGGTGTATTTACATAAACACCCCAAGTTGGCAGCCTTAAGTCGTGCACTGGCAGGCTTCGTCGACGAGACCTCCTCGACGGACCATCACGTTCACCACGGACCGTCATGGGGTCCCGTCGAGGAACACTTGGCTCCAACTAGATCCTGTCCAAGTTCCCCTCTCTATCACTCGCGACGCCCTGGATTGACGGACCGTCCTGAGTGCGACGGACCATCGCCATGGTCGTCGTGAGCCACTGATGGGCAGACTTTGCCCAAGTCTTGGGCCCTTCATCTAGGGCCCCTTGTGGGTCCTAGGTGGGGTCGTGCCCGGACGTTAAACCCCTAAACTAAGTCGTCTAGGTCTAAGGAACATCCGACGCATGTTTCAAGTAAAACGAACACATAATACTCATCCAAACTCGCCAAGACATACAAGTACATTCTAAGGCATACCATCCGAACGTCATGGACGTTTTTGGTCGATTGAACTCCAAACTTAGCCAAACTTTGCACACTGCCTAAGGACACCAAAACTAACTCCGTTTAACTTAAAATTAACACAAGAAACAACCATGAGGCTCTAGTTCACCTTAGTTCATTCTTGGGGCGTTATATTCTCCCCCACTTGGAATAACATTCGTCCTCGAATGACACTTAAATTTTAAGAACAACAAGGACTCACGTAGCATCAAATAATACACTTAGATCATGATCAAAACATCAACAATCAAAGCATCCATTAGCAAGGAGCATCATTTCACACTTTCAACACTTATCAACACCGACTACTTTTGCCAAACTTCACAAAGTCAAAACTCAACCTTAAACTTCTTTTATGGAGGAACTACCTTCTCCAACATTAAACATGCTCATATACTACAATTTTGCACATATTTAAACTTCAATTAAGGCAAGGCAAATTTTTCTCAAATTGCAAATTTTTCACAGTGAATACTCACTGTAACATTGCCAAATATACAAAACTTTCAAAATTCCACTCTTTGAGCAATTTATCAAGATGACATGATCATATGAACTATAAAACCATATATACTCATTTCATAACACAAAAACAACAATAACCAAGAGTTGAGACTTACCAAAACCATCAATCCGGATTAATTATCCTTTCTAGCCCCCATCCCATAGGAAGGGTTCTTCTTGGGAGCATTAGGATCTAGGGAAGCTTGATTGACATCTCTCCCCCTTGATTTAAGGTTTGGGCAGTCCCTCATCTTGTGGCCTCTATTACCACATGCAAAACAACCATCCGTTCCGGCAAGACACTTACCCCCATGTTGCTTGCCACAAGTAGGGCACCTAGCCCTTTCATAGGAATGACCACCACCTTGAGAAGATTGATTTGGAGCCCTATCCTTGTTTCCCATAGAAGAATCTTGGGGATAAAACCTCTTCTTAGGCCTTTGGTGACTAGAATCATCCGACCTAGGTCTCTTACCCTCTTGCCTTATCTCCCTAATTTTGGACTCCTCAATTTGTTGCGCATAAACCATGAGCCTAGAGATATCCATGTCATTAAGAAGCATAGCCGTACGACACTCTTTTTCCACCAAGCTAGACACGCCCATCACAAACTTGTTCATCCTAGCCCTAGGGTTGGCTACCATGTTTGGGGCATACTTAGAGAGTTGGGTGAATTTGAGAGAGTACTCTTGCACACTCATTCCCCCTTGACGGAGGTTCATGAATTCAACCATCTTCTTCTCCCTCCACTCTAAAGGAAAGAATCTATCTAGGAAAGCCTCTTTGAATTCCTCCCAATCAACCGGTCCTCTTTCTAAGGGTCTCTCACCCCTCCATTGCTCATACCACACTTGAGCAACATCCTTAAGTTGGTAAGCGGCCAATTCCGCTTTCTCCCTAGGGGTCACACCCATAGAATCTACCACCTTGAAAACCTCATCTATGAAGCCTTGTGGATCTTCATCCACCTTAGTGCCATGAAAAGTAGGAGGGTTCATCCTCATAAAATCCCGAATCCTAGAAGCGGGAGTACTAGCATTTGGTTGGGGCCTATCTCCTAGGTTAGCTTGGCCCACAAAGTGATTGTTGACAACTTGAGCTTGAGCCGTCATGAGTTGGGTCAAGTTCATTAGGGCAGCCCTCAACTCCGCATTAGTCATATCACCCTCAACAAAAGGAGCTTGAGGCATAGGAGGCACTTGAGGTCCTTGAGGTTCCGGAGGCACTTGAGGTTCTTGAAGAGGAACCTCCTCATTTTCCTCCCCTAAGCCAAAAATAGGAACTTGGTCAACATGGGGAAGGACTCTCTCATTTTGTACACCTCCCTCCTCCCTTCTAGCGGTCGATCTCCTCGTATTCATGTCCTAAAAACACAAAAGAAGAGGTTGAGAATAGACACCTTATATACTCAACTCTAAGGCACGATACTAGAATAGAGAAGAAAGTGAAACTTCTAGCATCCTATAGCCTCTTGTCCATGGATGTGTCGCGACTCACACCAATGACCAAGATACTACTAGATGTGGCTTGTGAGACTTTCAGACCTTGAACTATTTCCCAAAACCTTATGCTCTGATACCAAGTCTTGTCACGACCCGAAAGCACCCCCTAGAAGTTAGGGAAAACCTTCAAATCGTGACCGGGCGTACTTGATCACTTTGGGGTCTCGTACAAGCCCTCTAACTAGCATTCATAACATAAAGCATGAAAAGTAGTGCGGAATTAAAACTTTTCACGATAATAATAAATAAAGGAGTCTTTTCATAAATACTAGGAAATTTTATCGTCACAAGCCAACTTAAAGACACGACTTACAATCTTAGGGACACGCCCCTTTACAATAGAGTAAATACATTTTTAAAGTCTTAATAAGGGAACTAAGAAACATAAAAAGCTATGTCCTCGAATATATGAGGACATACCCAAGTCTTGAGAGATAGAATTCCCAAGCTTCAACATCGATCCTCCAAAGGCTTCCAACTATACTCATAAGGTATAAAAAGTATGGGGTTAGTACAACAATGTACTAAGTGTGGCATATGCAAAAACATGCAAAAAGGGACATTTTAGTAAAGATAGCTTTTTATGCAATTCAAATATAACCTTCAAGAATCTAGAAGTAAACCCACATAAGAATCAACAATTAACACTTTATAGATATCTTACCAAACTTAAATTAAACAAAAGGAACATTTCAATTAACTTTGCTAAACTTGCAATAAAATTGAATAAAGCATCATAGTGAACATTTTGAATTCTTATAATGGAGACCTTACAGTGAAAGGCACGGTCCAAGTCATATGAACTCTTCTTCTTTGAAGTTGCCCTAACCCATGCTTATCCTAAGACTCCCTAAGGTGAGCCAAGAAGGGACTCTCATTACACCTCCCTTCAAAGCACACCAAAGCGACCCTTAAAACTACCAAATCTTAGGCTTACTTCGTTAGAAATCAAATCCACGCCCTTGGCTAACATATGCAAAACACTCATGGAAATATAGGTCATACCAAGTGCAATGTGAGAGTAGCATCCCATACTACTACTCCCACTTAGTACTCCTAATGGATTCCATTTACTCAAGTACTCCACAATAATCATCCATAACACTACACCATAGTACTCATTCACACGGAATTCATGAAGGTACTCTTCTCCCATAGTAGGTATAGGTCACACCAAGTGCAATGTGAGAATAGCATCCCATACTACTACTCCCACTCAATGCTCCTACTTGGTAACTAATGTGGATTGAGCACTTCAAGACATACATACACAATTTCAACAATACACAAGATAATTAGTTTCGAATAAATTCTTTTGTGGGAGTTAGCTTAACCGACAAAGACCATGAGAGCTAGACATGGAATCCCGATATTAACCCCTATCGGATGAGGGATCCTTACTTGCCTAGAGTAAGGTCATGCTTCTTAGCATTTACATGGCTTTTCCAATAGCTACACCTATGCGGGCACATAGTTAAGGGATAAGGAGATTGCTACTAAGTAACTCACTCTCTACTAACGAGGAGTACTCATCTCAAGAGGTACTTTGGATTGCAACATCTCAACTAACGAAGTGCAATCCACCTCCCCTTCATATCCTCTCGGTGCTAGGTATAACTCCACACGGATTTCTCAACATAATAGTCTATCTTAGAAAGATCACTAGGAAATGGAGAGGTTGTTACTAGACACTACATCTCAACTCACGAAGTGTGTCCACCTCAAGATTTCCCCTTTTTGCTCAACTTGACATAATACAAATCTTAAAAGAGTGTGTGTGTACATGTGCACACCTTGCATATAAGCATCATTTCATTATCATCAAGTTCTACTCATACTTTAACCTTGATTCATCAAGCTACACACTCTACATACTTCTCATAATCATATACTTAATTTAGACATAAACTAGGTCAAACATGCAATTCAAGCTACATCAAACACAACACAAGACCCATTTCAAATATATATCTTCATTTCACATATTAGACCTTCAAGATCACATACTCAACCATACAAAGTAACATCAAGTTCATCAATTAGCACCGCCACCCATAAGGTGGACCATACCACTCAAATAGCAATTCATAATAAAAATTATACAATGAGAGCAACTCATCAACAAATCAAACCATCATTACCCATAAGCAATTTATCAATATTTCACCATATTAAGGCCCTTAGGGCAGTAGCTACACCAACACGACAAATACAAGAAGACCCAAGTTCATACCCTACTCAAATAATGCTCACATAACCCATTTTCAAGTAAAAAATTGAAGTATGCATAAACAAGAGTTTCATGGAGTTTTAACATCAAAATCATCTATTCAAACCAACATAAAAACATTTAAACCATTAGAACTTAGTTACAAGAAGACCCATAATAGAAATCAAGGTTTAGAAGAAGTTGAGTTTAAAACCCCTTTTTGAAAACCATTTTGGAAGTTGGCTTCTTGAATGGAAAGGTATTCAAGAATGGATACCATACCTTTATGAGAAAGAAACCCACGAATTTGATGAAGAAACAAGTCTCAATCCGTCCTCCTATCCTTCCTTGACTTCTAGCTTCCAAGAGAGTTGAGAGAGTTTTCTTGAGAGAAAGAGAGAGTTGGATCTTGAAGTGAGAGGGTCTTGTCTAGGTCTAGGGTTTAAAACTAATTTAATATAACCTAAAAAAAATACCAAAATTATACACCTAGGGTCTTATAAGACTTGGGGTGTATTTACATAAAACACCCCAAGTTGGCAGCCTTAAGTCGTGCACTGGCAGGCCTCGTCGACGAGACCTCCTCGACGGACCATCACGTTCACCACGGACCGTCATGGGGTCCCGTCGAGGAACACTTGGCTCCAACTAGAGCCTGTCCAAGTTCCCCTCTCTGTCACTCGCGATGCCCTAGATCGACGGACCGTCCTGAGTGCGACGGACCGTTGCCATGGTCGTCGTGAGCCACTGATGGGCAGACTTTTCCCAAGTCTTGGGCCCTTCATCTAGGGCCCCTTGTGGGTCCTAGGTGGGGTTGTGCCCGGACGTTAAACCCCTAAACTAAGTCGTCTAGGTCTAAGGAACATCCGACGCATGTTTCAAGTAAAATTAACACATAAAACTCATCCAAACTCGTCAAGACATACAAGTACATTCTAAGGCATACCATCCGAACGTCATGGACGTTTTTGGTCGATTGAACTCCAAACTTAGACAAACTTTGCACACTGCCTAAGGACACCAAAACTAACTCCGTTTAACTTAAAATTAACACAAGAAACAACCATGAGGCTCTAGTTCACCTTAGTTCATTCTTGGGGCGTTATACCAGGTTCAACCAAGATGTATCATGATCTTAAGCAGATTTATTGGTGGAATGGCATGAAGAAGGACATTGCAGAATATGTGGCCAAGTGTCCTAATTGTCAGCATGTTAAGGCAGAACATCTTAAGCCTGGCGGTCTGACTCAGATTATTGAGGTTCCAACTTGGAAGTGGGAGGCCATTAATATGGACTTCGTGGTTGGTCTTCCGAGGACTAGGAGGCAGCATGACTCCATATGGGTTATTGTGTACAGATTGACTAAGTCTGCCCACTTTATCCCTGTGAAGTCTACTTACAGAGCCGAGGATTATGCGAGACTCTACATTGATGAGATTGTGAGATAGTATAAGATTCCTTAGTCTATCATTTCTGATAGAGGAGCTCAGTTTACTTCACATTTCTGGAGATCTTTACAGAAGAGCTTGGGCACGCAGGTAAAGCTTAGTACTGCCTTTCATCCTCAGACTGATGGGCAGGCAGAGCGCACTATTTAGACATTGGAGGACATGTTGAGAGCGTGTGTGATTGACTTCAGGGGTAGCTGGGATGACCATCTACCTTTGATAGAGTTCTCGTATAATAATAGCTATCACTCCAGCATTGGGATGGCACCATTTGAGGTACTGTATGGTAGGAGGTGTAGATCTCCAGTTGTGTGGTTTAAGGTTGGAGAGTCATCCATTTTGGGTCCATAGATCATTCATGAGGCCTTAGAGAAGGTCAGAGTGATTAGGGACAGGTTGGCTACTGCTTACAGTCGGTAGAAGTCATATGCAGATAACAAAAAATGGCCCTTAGAGTTTGATGTTGGTTAACAGGTCTATCTGAAGATATCACCTATGAAGGGGATGATGAGGTTTGGCAGGAAGGGGAAGTTGAGTCCGAGCGGCGTGTTGGTGAGGTGGCCTATGAGTTGGCATTTCCTGCGGAGCTGGCTTGTATCTATCCAGTCTTTCATGTATCCATGTTAAAGAAGTGCCTAGGTGATCGAACATCGATTCTACCTGTGGAATGTTTGGGGGTCGACGAAAACTTGTCCTATGATGAGGTACCTGTTGAGATCTTAGAGAGACAGATCAAGCGGCTGAGGAACAAGGAGATTGCCACAGTGAAGGTATTGTGGAGAAATCATCTTTTGGAGGGTGCTACGTGGGAGGCTGAGGCCGACATGAGATCCCGTTACCCTCATCTTTTGAGCTCTTGAGGTTAGACTTCCTACTCTTAAGTCTAAGTTTCCTTATCTCCCCATATTTTGTCGCTATTGCTTGACTGTGCATAGTGATTATGTTATGATCTAACTGGCATTGCGCTAGATAGTAGTAGTGTCATTCGGGGACGAGTGTTCCTAAGGGGGGGATAATGTAACACCCCTAAAAATGAATAAGATAATAAATTCTAATGTGTCAAGAATGCCTACGATTAGACCAGGGTTCGCACGGATTGATACGCGTAGAACCAGACCTCGAAACCTTTGCTACAGCCAAGCCAACTAACTTGGGGAGTTAGTTGAGCTTGGAAAGGTTGGGTCCAACCATGTAGGGATGTCGAATACGAAAATTTACTCGAAGGAGTCTTTACCGGACATAAAAAAAAGAAATCTTAGGTTTGAAGGGTCTAGGGGTAAAATGGTCTTTTTTCTGGCTAAGGGTAGTATCGTAGTTACTATAAATATGTAATTAATTATTTAATTAATAATGTGGAGGGGCAATTTGGTGAGAGACGTCCGAAATTGAGCCCTTGAAATGAAGTCTTGCTCCACCCGGATTCGAACCTAGGTGGGAGCAATGATTTAATGTGATTTTTTTTATTGGTGAATTAATTTGATAAATTAATAATTAATGACTGATTTAAAAAGGAAAATCATATTTTATTATTAATTATTATTTATTTATTAATTAATGTTTTTTTAAAATTGACAAAGTCTTGCCAACTATCCTAGTTTTAAGAGGCACTATGTCACACAAACTCTCTCTCTCTCACGCCTAATTCTCTCTATCTCTCTAGTTCATTCTGTTGTTCTTGGCTGCGAAAAAATAGAAGACAAAACATTAGAGAGCAATCAAAAGTTCTCTACACTCAAAGAACTTACAAAAAAAAAATATACAACAAGCAAGCTAACTTAAGAAACGAAAACTTTGCATCATCTTCTCGACGGGATTGTGTTGAAGGTTTAGGGGAGGATTTGGGCAACACTTGGAAGGTATGGAAATCTACAACAAGGTGGAATCCTTTCTCCAAGAGAAATTTCTTTCTAAAAAATTCAACGTATGAAACTAGGGTTGTCCCCTCTATTGTTGAATTCCTTGTCCCTAGTGTCCTTCCGATTTCAATCTAAATTAGGTTATAAATCATTTTGTTGGTATGGTTTCTGGTAGCTAAGTGTGAAATATGATGTTCTTTGTGAATTTTATGTTTGTGTATTTGAAATCGTAGGAAAGACAACCATGTATTCGAAAGTTTGTCCAAGTGTGTGCATATGCAAAAATGTTACTGTGAATGTACTGTGAATGAGGTCTCGAGTTAAGGCTTCAAGTTTGATATTGTTTTAGTTTTCTTTTTACATACATAAACCTATGTAAATCATGATGTTCATTAAAATGGAAGTGGGGCTGATCTAAGTATCATTATATTGGTTGAACAAATCCATGAAATACACCCCAAAAAGTGTTAAACGATCCATGAATTTCCCTAAGTTTTCAAGTGGATATTTGATGAAAATAAGTTAAGAAAATGATTAAGTTTCCAGCCAAAAATATAAGTTTAGTTTAGGCTAAAATATAGAGAAGAAATCTAGAAAATTTAATTGATTTAAAGGGATGAGGCCACCAGGATTCGAACTTGTGACCTCACCCGTATGATACCTTAATTTCGCAAGAAAAAAGAAAAGGGGTCGGGGGGAATCGAATTGGGGTATATTGGCTGAGAAAGAAGAGTGCAAAAATTTAAATAAATAAAATGGGAGGCGTGGGAATCGAACCCACGACCTCCAGGCAGTGAATGAATTGAAAGAAAATTAAAAGAAAGGACATGTGAGGCGTGGGAATCGAACCCACGACCTCAAGGCTGGAAAGGAGAAGGGGCGAAGTAAATAAGAAAATAAAGTGAGGCTGTGGGGGCTCGATCCCACAACCTCACTGCCAAACGCATAGCTAAGTCAATTTTAAAATAAAAATATAATAAGGAAGCTGTGGGGGTTTGAACTCACAACCTCACAGCCCCTAGCGAAATAAAGCATAAATAAAGAGAGGATGTGGGGGTTCGATCCCACAACCTCTTGGTCTATGCGAAATTGGACAAGAAAATATTAAATGAAAAATAAAAGGAGTTGTGGAGGTTCGATCCCACAACCCCTCGGCCAAAGGAGAGATGTTCTAAAGAAAAGGAACTAAAAAGAAATGTTGATGTTGGGGTTCGATCTAGGGTCCCAAAGTCATGAAAACTAAAAATAAAGTCAAGGAAAAATGTAAATATTGTCCAAGGGGTTCGAACTTGGGTTCCCTTGCCCAAATTTCCGTATTGATACATAAGTAATACGTGAATTAAATGTTCAAAAATAATGTCACGTACATAGATCGAAATTGAGATCTTGGCATATATACAAGATACATAAGTCTTGTACTACATAATCTTAGGAAGATATGAGTCACTTAACGAACTATGAATGAAGCCTCATGCCTTGTATGTATAGACCCATAAGTCTAGCATACACTTAAAAATAAGTGAACCTAAGATGTATGTAATGAAATGAAGAAACCCTAGAAGGGTTAAGTAAGAGTGTGAAATACACAAATGTCCAAGTACATTGGCATATGATGAAATGAACATTCACGTAAAATGGGGTGAGTAATTATGAAGAGCAATTGTGATAATGTTAATGAATGTGGTGACAACATGATATGAGGCTAATGTAAAAGATGAGAACAATCTCAAATGAGCCTAAGTAATTGTTACCAAAACGTACTCACCTATGAGAGTGTAAAGTTAATAAAGAGACCAGTCTCTATGAACTCTCTAATGAAAGTATTGAGATTAACACACTTAATACTAATGATGAGATGAGAAATCATCTATTGAGCTATGATGTCCTCATACTAGAAGTCAGCTTCCATGACGTATGAGTTGCATGTAATGGAACTTTATACTTAGCACCGATAGACTAGCTATGAGCGGTGATACCTTCTTTCGGGAAGGGCGGAGGTTCACGTAACTCTCATGAGATGAGACTGTCCGGCTTGCTGGGTATGGATCTCCTTATATCTCCTGGTCTTCGAACCGATACTGCCAATATAGGGATCTGGCGGGGTTAAATTCCATTGTACGCTAGCATGTTTTGGGTCACTTTGGCCGGTGATTCCACCTCTTTTCGATGTGGGGGAGACAGTGGATTTCGTGATGCTCACATGATCTATGTCGGTTAAAGTTAATGTTCCCAATGAATGAATGAGGCCAGCCTCAAATGAAGCACATAATGAAATGAACGATACCAAAGGTGTTAGGATAGGATAATCAAGAGGTGAGCTAGACTCAGGTAATGACACTAGGTTATTCTTGATCATTGCACAACAAACCCAATGAAAGTCTTAAACTACATCCTAGGTATAGCTGGTGTACACACTAGCCTATGAACGAAATAAAATGAAGTACATATGAATGAATGAAGTAGACTCTGTGTTTGCTAATGAAGACTCTCTAGTTGAGGTCCTATATGTTGAACCCTCATTTTGGAAAGTCTTAATGTCAAGTCCATGATTCCAAGGTCTCATGGCATATGAATGAATGTTATAAAAGATGTTATGTGCTATATGCTATATGATATGTGCTATGTGTAAGATGTTATGTGTTGTGTGCAATATTATAAGTATGATGATGCATGTTACTCTCATAGCATGACTTTCCTAACCCAAATTTGGAAAGCTCACTGACTTTCCTAATCCAAATTTGGAAAGATCACAGACTTTCCTAATCCAAATTTGGAAAGTTCACTAACTTTCCTAATCCCAATTTGACAAGTCCACTGACTTGACTTTCCATAATCATGTTTTTAGGGAAGAGCTATTCTTACCCATGCATGTCCTTGGTGTGTGCTTTCATATACTTATACTTAGTACAAGTGTGTACTAACCCTATACAACTCTACAATTTTAGGTGCAGGCACAGGTGGACGCTAGAGCTACAGGTTAACGCTGAAGCTATCCGGACGTCGAGCATTCATCTGGACTTGGTAGGCCCTCATGATTTCGAGGATGCTTGCCCATTTATATTCTAGCTTAGATGTAGGCTTTAGCTAGTGGATCATGTTCCACTAGTGTTTCTTTCCGTTTTTATTTCATACATTGTATTGGTGCCATTTTGGCAATTATACATTATTTACAGTATTCAACTGTTTCTTTCATTTGATTATCTCTATATTAGATGGTTGATTTGTGAACGCCCATGATGTTAAGTTTAAAATGTTTAGCATGAAATAAGAAAACAAAAAGTTCAAATTTTCTGCTAAAATTAACCTACATGAAGTAAGAATGACGTATGTAGGCTTGTTTGCGACCTCTGAGAGGTCAACGATGCCGGTCTCGTCTGCGGTCTAGATTCCGATCGTGATGCCTTGTTAAATGAGAAAATGAGTTTTTATGCTTGGTGTTTCCTCATGTTCATGTGCATTTACAGTAGATTGTCTATTTTGCTTCATGAGGTAGAATAATGAGGTTGTCTAAATTGTTATGTGAAATTGATTTGTTGAACATGCTAGTGTGTTGTTGAGAAGTTGTATGTTGAGCTTTTGCTGAGGAAATTTTTTAAGTATGCTTTGCTGAAAAATGTTGCATGAATTTGCTATATGAGAACTTGTATGAGGTACTATGTGGTGTTTAAATGAGCACGATAGTATGTGTTTGGCCAGTAGGGTTTGTTGTTATGGGTGTGGTTAGAGTAGCCACATGAGGAAGGATTGCCAAAGGCAAAGAATAATGTGAGAGAAGGCAAGCAAGTTGCTACTAGTAATGTAAAAGATGGTCCTCCAAAGAGGAATAGATTCTATGCTCTCCGATTTATGGGTGATCAAGAATGATATCCCTATGTCCCTCTCCGGTATGAGCTTCGTTAAGAATTTATGAAAATTTTCTAGATTTACATGTTGTTTTGACTTGCTTTGTTAGATTTGATTCATTCCTTGTTATGATGAATTGATGTTTGTAATACATGTGTACCTTACTCCCAAGTGGGGGATAGTGATCCCTTTTAATAAGGTCTTTATATGATTAATATGTGCTATGGTTTTTATTGAATGTTCTGAAGGTGTGTAGACTTTGTTAGAATTGACCTACTTGCATGGAGTTGTCTCTTCTTGTGACATAATTGGGTCAATGAGCATTCTAGACTCCATGAAGTATTTTGAGTATGTTATAGCTAGGAGATGTTAGTTTCTACTCGGAGTTAGTAGGAATGTTTCCTTCATGCATGTTGAGTTGCATTAGACATGTATATCTTGGAGTTGAAGTTTCCTTGATTTGGGTAAGTGAATTTAGAAATAATGCATATAGGATGGGCTGCTTGTCTAGAGTTTGTCCTTTAATAAGTTTTTAGAAAGGTGTCATTCGAGGACGAATGTTTTCCATGTAGGGGATATTGTAAGGACCCCAAAAATAAATATCATTAACTAGAGCCTCTCATGTGTTTAAAGAGTCAATAACTCATGTTTAATATGTGTCACAACTTCTAAAATTTAGTTTGAAGAGGTTTGAGGTCAAATGTCTAAGAACGACCAAGACGTCAGGTAACTAGTCATGTGTGTGCTAGTGTGCCTTAGCATGTTTCATGGGGTTTTAGAGTTGGTTGGAGTCTAACATTATAGAGGACTTGCTTAACATGTAAATTGTCGTATTTAGGGTAGAAGTGCCCAGGTAAGACTCCCCCACGACCACCAAAAGGGGTCCTTCATAAAGAACCAAAGGCTAGCAAAACACTACCTTGGCAATGTCAATCGACGACTGCTATCGATGCCAAGTAGAATGGTTTACGTCCGTCGATTGAGGGTGTCACTCCATATTTAGCTGTGGGAGTTAATCACCAAAAATGGGAGTCTCTGACACAAACGGTGTACCTTCAGGATGGTGTTGTCGTTCAATCGACGGTCCATCACTTGCAGTCGTCATTTGGAACCTTCAACTGTTGTTAAGACGCTGCCATGCTAGGGGTGAATTGTCAATTTCACCCACGTCCCAATAAATACATGGACGGTTATGTTAGGTGTTTTTATATATATTTAGTATATTTAAGCAATAAGAGAGCCATTAAGACTCTCCAAATGAAAACTTTTCCCTCCATAAAATTATCTTAAGAACACCATAGATGAAGAGAAATTGGAGGCAGCTTCTAGGACGAATTTCACCATTGAATCAAGCAGGGTTTAAGGCTATAATCAAAAATATGTGAAGATTGTTCATCCATGGATTCTTACATCCATGGAGCCCCCATAGATGTCCCTCAATTGTGAATCCAAAACACCCCAATCTAGATAAGGTTGTGATTGCATTCTAGGTAAGGCTTTATTTCATCCCAATCTAGTGGGTAGCATTCAATTATTTTTCTATGGTGATTATTAGTTGGCTTCATATGGTTTTGTTGATGAATACATGTTTGGATTTTGAAGGTGATCATGGTGATTTTAGGCCGTTTGAGGCAAGATGAAGGTTCAAAGTCGATCTTCTTAATTCAATTGTCTTGAATACTAATTGTTCATAATAGGATCACCTAGATATGAATTTAACTAGGCCTAATTGGTTAAGGAGGATCTTTATTTGTAAAGTTAAAATTGAACCTATGTGATAAAGCATAACTAGAAATACCTTTTAATGATCAAATTGAATGAAGTAAGCTTTTAATTGGGCATGTGTCATGATAGATTGAAGTTAGAAATTGATTATAGGGCTTGAACGCCATTGTTGTTAGGGCCTTGGGGGTGAATTCATTATAAGGGGATTGTGATGAATTGTTCTCCCTCTTTTTTTGAACTTTGACATGAACAAGCTAGGGAAGCAAGTTCTCTCACATAGATAGATTCTATGTTCCTAAGAACCTAATGAATCAAGGAATGATAGACTAGAATATCTTGAAATTGTATTAAATAGTCTCTTCTTGTGTAATTGATTCGGTAAGACAAGACTAAGGTGTAATAGCTTGATGTTGAGCATGACTCTTTCATGGTAGCATGAGATGATGAATCTTATGAAAGCTTGAGCTGGTAGATCTCATGGAAGTTTGAGATTGTGAATCTCATAGAGGCTTGAGTTGAAATACTCATGACAGCTTGAGGTGATTAATCATATTGTAGCTTGGGATGGACGAATCAACCTATCCCACGTTTAGCTTGGTCTTGTGTTGCAAGGTTGCTTGATAATGATAGCTTGACTTAGTTAGGCCAAAACCATTCCATGGTAGCTTTAGGAGAAAGGCCTATACTCTCCTAATGTTAGCTTGATTTTCATGTAACGTGCATTTTATGGAATAGCTTGAGATAAGTTTCTCATGGTAGCTTAGGGTTGAGAATTCATTCTCCCCTATGGTTAGCTTTCCTCTTCATGATAGGTTGCATGGTGGTTAGGATGGTACACATGTATCCTTCATTTGTTAGCTTGGTTTTTATGTTAAGATATTTTCCACGGTAGTAGGTCTATTATGTTAGCATGATAATCTTAATAGAAAATAATTCAAGATATGTTACCATCGATTAGGATAGACTAGAGGAGTACTTAGTATGGAGTGGTTGTATGGGATGCCATTCATACATGGAACAAGTATGAATTGAAGCTATATATGACATGACATTTATGTGATGTATGTTTAGCTTGGGTAGTGCTAAATTTGTCTTCCATGACATGATTGACTTAAGATGGTTGTTCCTTGCCAATATGAAATAGGTCTATTAGTGACACTTAAAGTTGATGAAACGAAATAATGTGACTTCAAGATATGCTTAGTGTGTGACGTAGAACGGGATGCCTCAAATGCATCGTACACGTGTGCCTTGAGGTAATATAGGGGCATATTGCTCATATGTTATGAAGAACTTAGGTCTTAATTATGAAAGTGGAGTATGATCAAGAATAACGAAAGAGAAGTACTTAGCTTTGGTAGTAGTATGGGATGCTACCTTAGCCTTGCAGAAGTATATTTGGAGGTGGCTTGTAAAGTTGTTAACTTGAATAAGAAGGACAATGATTGAAGTATGAACTTACATGTGTTTTATGATGATCAATTATGCTTATGATATTCATGTTATGTTCATTCTATTATCTCCTATGATTATGTCTATTGTTAGTTAACCCTTTAACATATCTTATGTTTGGTATGATAGTTTCCATTCTTGGTACATTTCGTACTAAAGCATATTTTGCCTACATCCTAATCCAATGTAGAATCTTTATTAGATTGAGTTGCTTTGAAGGGTAAAGTTTCCAAGGCTTTCAAGAAGTGAAGATTGGTGAATCCTCATAGCATCCGAGGACACCACCCCTATGTTATCTTTTATGTTTTTACTATGTTTAGACTTTTGTGGGCTGCGTCCCAAGTCCTTGCAATCATGTTGTCATAGATAGTTTTCGAGACATATGCTACAAAGGCTTCTGTTTTATGAAGTGATTCCGCATTATGTTTTTAAGAAAAAGATTTAACTTCGTGGTACTTTTCATATATATTCAATGAAAGATGTCTAAGTGCTTGTACAAGACCTCCACGAGAAGTACGCCACATCACAACAAGGGGGTGATCTCCAGTCATGAAAATGGATGACACTAACATGAGTGGCCAATACCTCTCAAGATCATTCACACGGAGTCAATTAAACGAACTCCAAGGCCTACAAGAAATGTTCATGTAAAGGGAAGAATTAGAGGAGATTTAAATTCACCAAAGCAGGACATACAATGTGTTTACGTTGCATCAAATGAGAAGGAAGAAGGATAGAGGCCATGTGTGTAAATGCGATTTCATGAATTCATAAGTTCACAAAAGAAGGCAACCTAACAAGACCCTTATATCATTAAGGGAAAAATTATCAAAGAAATGTCTATGAATTAAAAATTCACAAAAAAAGACAGCAAAACAATGCCCTTGCTTTATTATGGGTAAAATTGTCAGAGAAGTGTCTTTTTTATTTTCTTAGTATAAATATGTGTCTTTTATCATTTTGCAAGACTCATACTATGTTGAATATTGACTTTGAAATTGTAGTATATTTTTAATGAGTAATTAGTGAGTAATTAGGGTGAACTCATACTTAACTTCTTGAGTTTGATTAATCAAAGTGTTACCCCTTTGTGATTCTTTATTTAATTTGATTATTATTCCTTGGGTTGAATTTAGGTTGTTCAAGTCAATTGGGAGATGAGGCTTTTAGACCCTTGTTGCCCATAACTTCAATAGCTTCAGTATTAATCCCCATATCCTTCTTTACTTTGTTTCTTTCCTTGTTTGATCTTTATCACCGAGGGTACACCCTGAAACTAAACACATGACCTAGTATCATGAGCGACCTATAGCTAACCCTGAGCTGGCATATCATAAGAAATCTTAATGTATATATGATAATATAACTATGTTGAAGCTGAATCATGAAATAACTCAATTATGGGGAATACCAAATACTAGTTAAAATATATATAAAAAAACTAAGACATTAGTGATACTTAACAATCACTCAGAAACTAACGCTGAATCTAAACTTTATCTGAAAAAAACTCTAACAAACTAGAGTTACTCGTACATGTCCCCAGCTAACCCTAGAAAAACTTAAAATGAAATGAAAGACTGAATATGAACACACGTGTCTATTGTCTTCGATGTATGAGGAATCACCACTAAAGCTTCTCAAAACGTATTATAGGAGTCCGATCTTTGTCGGATCTATATACAGAGTATCTTTACCCACATCATCAAAGGATATAGCGCAGAGTATGTGTTAATACTTGTAAGGTACTGAGCATGAAGGATGGGGTAAAAGTTGAACAAAGCTTTTTGAGAAATGATACAATCTCAAAAGGATGGAAATACTGATATATACTGCAAAGGAATTGAACTCAATGCAGTGACCACGTAGTTTACATGTTGAGACTCAATAGTAAAGTTTAACTTAAACCTGGTGAAAAGCCTTAGACTTTAAGTTTTGAAAGTACTAATAACCTACATAAAACCACGTGATCTAAATGTTGAGTCTGATGTATACCCCCCATCGACAGGACCCTATATAATTTTCTAAGGGTATAAATGCATGATTGTTTGATGTATACGCCCCATCGAGAGGACCACATATTCAATACATATAATATCTTCCTTCTCTTTTATCTTACTTCTTTCCTTAGGTAACCCTAAGTGTACTTAATACAATGTAACACCTTGAGGTCATCTTACATTAGTCTGTTATAGATATGCTTCATAACATAACAACATATATTCACAAGTCATAAGCACCTCATAGACGTAAGCTTAACATAAGGATCATCACCTAAAACAACTCCTACGTCACACTAGTGCCATGTGTAGGTAAAATCCCATAATACTATTTCCACCAAGTGTACCTAAGAAGTCACCCTAGGCTAGGCGTATCATACTCAACAAGTCATAACTCTTTCATTTATAACCAGACATAAGGCCACATACTTCATAGCATCATATAAGGATTCTTTACTTTACTAAAACCTTAGTCTTAGATCATTTAGTTCATACCATAAGTAAACTACCCTCATAACCCCTTCACAAGCTTACTGGTGCATTGTACACATGGAGTCCCATAACCTCACATACACTAAGTAAAACCATTTAGCAGCTATAAGTGCAATTCACATTCATAAGTATAATTCATATCTAAACATAACAAACTCACTTAAAAATGCATTCATATAATTCATAAATAACATAACATAACATAAGTCTTACTTGCATACATGTACTAATCTTATCTTTTCTTGAAGTTCACTTGTGCTATGCATGGGTAGGGCCATAATCCTACCTATACTAAGTAATCCTCTCAAGGAGTTGTGATTAGAGTCCATAACCTTATCTTAGTTCATTTATTATTTTGAGAGATATAGCCATAACCGACATAGACCATGTGAGATACATGGAATCCGGTGTTATCCTCCCTCTCCGAAAAGAGAGGGCTAACACTTGCCTAAGTTGTAACCAATCACACATAACTATATAGGTGGTATCCACAAGCTATAACCTATGGGGCACGTAGCTATTGAACATGTAGCTTACTTCTAGAAACCTTGATTTACTAGCTTGGAGGTTTACATCTCATGTGACAACATCAATGTTGGGAACCCGAACTTGCTAACGTGAAGGTTCTCTCTTGTGGGAAGCCGGACTTACTAACGTTACGCCCCCACTCTCACTTGTCATGTTCACTCGGTGCTATGCTCTAACTCCCATTTTAAATATGTTTAAGCCTTTAATGAATTAATTAGTAAAGAAGGTTTTAGAATCTTGTTCCTTCATACATCATATTTCTCATATGATTCTAAGATAAGAATGTCCTTTCATCAAAGACACTAATTCATGTTAGAATTTCCTTTCACATATTCATACAATCATACATCATGTGTATGTGCATACAATGTGAGATGTACTTCACATAAACACCTCTAGTCACACATGTTCATAGCTTCATTAATCATATACTTCAAATGAATAGAAACAGGTAATAATGCATAGGAGAACTATCCTTTCCTTAATCATCATGAATCTATCCTATTCATAGTCATGTATGAAGAGTGTGTGTACATTGGTCAACATGATCACATAATGTCTTAACACATAACGTTGAGGAATGCACCCTTTAAAGACCACAACATATGTACAACATCCCTCAAAGTCTAAAGTCATACACACATAAATAGTACTAAGGACTATAGACTACACATCCTTAAATTCCATCATAGGAGACAATATCATATTCAACATTAGAATAGAAGACTCCTAGCATAATTTGATCACACAATAATATTGGGATCTGATAGGTTAGGGTCATACTATAACAATATTCTTCATCATTAGCCACCTTAGACCAATCCTAACCCTAACATGATCATTGCATATACATAACCTCATTTAACTTAGAACATGATATTAGAATCAAGGCTAAATCCTTCAACATCCTAAACATGCAAATCATCATATCAATTAATCTTGCATCTAATTCCTTCAAATCCATGATCATCATACATATACAAGTACAAGATGTAAACACCTCCACCATAAGTGGACCATACCAAACAATGCCCTTCAAGGCAAATTCAATATACATTCTAAGCTAAATAAGAAGAAATAGGTCAACTTCCCAAATATCCAAGCTAATGATCATCTTGATCAATTCTCCACAATTCATAATCCATTCATATACATAAGACTACGATTAATCAATATACTATAATCTAATAACAATTGAATCACAATCTAGTCAAGATCACAAGACCCATCACATATCATAATTTGAGAGTATAAAAAGATCATGGGTTTTTCATAGAACTGGATTAAAAATCATCTTTAAACCATAGATTAATCACATATTCAACATTAGAATTCTTTTTAAATCACCTTATCAATGAACCCATGGCTAGTTTGAAAGATAGGATTATTGACTTAGAATCATGTTTGAAAAATCTTTGAAAGGAATTCATAGATGAATGGTTATTTAAGCATGAATGATTACCATACCTTCTACATTAGATATCCCACGAAATTTTGAGAAGAAAACTCCAAGAATCCACCTCCATAGCTTGTTCTTGAACTTGGTCTTCGATGGGGTTTTTGGGAGAGTTTATTTGAGAGGGAAAGATTTATTTTGAAGAATGAGTTCTAATTTAGGTTAAAGACTTATATACTAACTTAAAATACCTGAATACACTTAATTAAATCGCCTATAGTCTAATTAGGACGTGGGGTGAATTTTCCAATGACCCCTTACTTGGCTTGCAAGTTGGCAGTGCAGTTGCAGGCACAATCGACGACCATGGACGACGGGGCATCGAAAGAGTGATGGGACATCGTTTTGCTTAGTCGATGGTGAATGAGGCTAGCATTTTTGGGGAAGAGCTCACAGGTCTAACTGTTTATCAACGCCCCAAATCGGTGGGGCCTAGGTTAGCCTATTTAGCGCCATTCGCTAGTCGTAGATGGACACTTCCAAGGCAGTGTCTAGGCAGCCTTTGGGTCCACCTCAAGGACCCCTTGGGTACTCCTTGGGGAGTCATGCCCGGACGTTTCATATAGAAGTAAAGGACCTTCCATATCAATTTAAACCAAAATGAACACATAAAACATGTCAAGACACACCAAGACACACATGCACGTCTCAAGGCTAACATTCGAACGTCTTGGACGTTCTTGGACGTTTGACCTCCAAACAACTTCAAATAAACTACACACACTGTAAATCACTTAATTAACATGTTATTAACCGTCTTAGACAAAAGCGATGCTCTATACACCTAAACTCATTTTGAGGGTCTTGACAATATCCCCACTTGGGAACATTCGTCCTCGAATGACACTTGGAACCTTTTACACAAAATCAAAGAATCAATGAACCATAGAGCACCACACATCATATAAAATGTTAACACATAAAATTCAATTCACCAAAATTAAAAGGAGCACCAACTTCATACTATCATGTAACTCAAGCAACAACATCAAACATGGATTACTCTTACTTATTCTTTCATTCTTACATGCCTTATTACACTCTTTGCCATTTGGAGGAACTACCTTCTCCAACTTTTAGGCATGCTCATTATTTCATAATCAATTTAGCCATACAATGGATTTCTCTAGCACACATAGGCCAAATCCACACTTCAACTCATGAGAAATTAAGCAATACAC
This sequence comes from Solanum sitiens, assembly GCA_016801875.1. Classification (NCBI taxonomy): domain Eukaryota; kingdom Viridiplantae; phylum Streptophyta; class Magnoliopsida; order Solanales; family Solanaceae; genus Solanum; species Solanum sitiens. Next base: position 4,113,551 of record JABWTJ010000020.1, read on the forward strand.
TTAGTTGCACAAAAATCATAAATCATGTAGGTAAACTACAATCTTATAGATTTAGTCATAAAACTATCAAGGTAATACATAACATTACCATGTTTAACTTTTATTCAAGGAGGAACTACCTTCTCCTAGTCACAACATACACACATGGGATCATATAGTTTACATAATGGCAAAGCACAAAGGTCAATTCATATTAAGGAGGTTTTCTTTACTCCAAACCAAAGCATCCTAACTCTCTTCCTTATAAGTCAACAATGGCAGCTCATACCACACACATCAAAACAATAGAAAGTCATTTCATGTTATTTTAATTCTTACCGTGACATTAGCTTTCATAAGATGCATCATTTTGGAAAGTTGCTACAATTCTTAGGCACACATTGATGACATAGGCTAGTCATACCATCACTTCTCCTGAGTGAGCCTACAACAACGCTTCCTAATTCATAAAAAGACTCATATTTTTCAAGGGCTCATCATTTCTTATTTAAGGAAAACTCAACACTTCATTATTGGGCCAAACTACCCTCATATCACAAGTGTTTTCAAGCATGTTCATTTAGCAATCTCATGAAGTTAAATGCACATTTATCATATTAAGAGGCACAACAACATGAGAATCATTCAATTTGATCAAAAATTTCTTTTTCATGCAATAATGACCTTTCATATCACGCATAATGAAGTGTCATTTAAGACATGCATAACATGTGAGGAACATACAACTTATACTCATATGCAAAACTACCATCATAACAAGCTACTAAGAAAGTCTTTGGTTTCAAGCATGAGTAGGAATAGAAGGAAAAGATAGGGATATCTACCACCTTACTACGCACATCATCATTCCCCAATTAGGGCAAATCCACTTAAGAGAAACTTATCTCATTCTAGGTAACTTGAACTCACCAATCCTTCTAGTCAAGCACAACATCACCCTCTTCCGATCAAACTTAAGCAAACCTTTCATAACATCACCTCCTTCCATTTCACAAGAAGGAATCATTTCCCCCTTAATTAATCACTCACGCTTCACTTGGTGAGGAATTCAAGGGGTCATAAATGAGTAGATAACTTATTCCAACCCATGACACCCATTAAAAGTGATCCTTAACATAGGGAATTTCAAGGGAACTCAACATAGAACCAATAAGGGCATTCATAGTCATACTATATAGGCACATTATCCTCGACTTGGGGTAAGCCTAATCAATAATTCATGATCTCATACCCTTAAACACCCAGGTCAAGGCAATTCAAGACCAAACCTACATACTCCTCTCATAAGAAGGTTTGACATCTTTCAGGAATTCCACTCCTAATCTTATCTCAAGGAGCTTACTAACTAAATCATCACGAGGAATCCCTCAAGTACCATTTCTCCTCTAAGTTTATCAGCTAAATGAACTCAAAATAATCAATTTAGGTCATACTACACAACCACTTGAGGCCTTAACTACACCATGAATACCAAAGGTAATTCCATATCTCATTACCTCCTACCAAGTTATAACAAAGTAGTAATTTCGGATTTAAGCCTACAATTGTCATCACCTTCAGAATGAAACATCCAACCAATTATGTATAAGTAAAACCTAAGCACTTCCTCAATCGACCATACTTAAGATCAAACTTAAAAGTCAAGTAACCACTTCAAATAAAGTCAACATCAATTTTTTTTCTCCTTTCCCTACAGCGTTAAGAGGGTGCATACTACCCTCTAAGTCATTCTAGGGCAAAGATATATTCCAACTTATGGAATAAAAGCATTTCTCCCCTTTTCCACATTCTTAGAATGGGTTCATATAGGGACTCATCAAATAACAAAATCCACCATTTCCTTACTAAGTTTAACACCCATCTTCCCTCCGTAGGAGAAAGTATATACAAGAGACTCCAATCCACACAAGGGCAACTCATAAAGCATTACACATATATAACAAGGCAGCATTCCATCTTTCAATATTTACCACTTTTCTCCAAAACATTTCAAGCCTATTTCATAACATTACATTATCATCATGCATAACCATATACAACCCATCATTCCAAAGAGAACTCCATTCCACTACAACATCTCTTAACAAGCTAGAACCATATCACCTAGCTTCTCAACATAATATCTCAATTCTCATATATCACATATATAGACATAAATAGCGTCACATCAACATACTAATTTCACCTTCACATATACTCATCAAGCCACAAAACCAAAGTAAGCATCAAAACTCACTTTTTCCCCCTTAAACTTGAGACTTCATCCTTTCCAAGCAATCTCATGTAAAAGACCACCGGACAAGGAAACAAAACGGAGAGATCATATAGAGCTAAGTTCTATGGCATGACACAAGAGTAATGAAGAAAGTGAAACCTTATCGTCCTATAGCCTATCGCTAATAGATGTGTTATGACTCACCACAGATGAACGAGATTCTAGTAGACGTGTCAACAAGAGACTTTTGACCCTAAATACACTTTTAAAACCTTAACCTCTGATACCAAGTTTGTCAGGATCGCGGAGCACCCCCTTAGAAGTAACACGACGTACTTGACTTCTCGGAGGTCTTATACAAGCCCTTAGACATCTTTCATTGCATAATCGTAATAAAGATATAAGAAAATTTAAAACCATTCATACCACATCATATGCTAGAATCATCACATCATATATACATAAAATATCATAATTACATAACTAGACTCTAAGTCTCATTGCCGTCTTAAGACATACTTCAATAGAATATAATAGGGACACGACCCTTTTGAGAACATAAAATATAACCTTACTATTACATTATCTCAATGAAACATCTTTACATAGGCAACCCTCGAATCATAAGGGTTCCTTTACTTGAACTTGTGAGATCTATCCAAGCTCCTAACTTACGATACATCCTCTAGCCATCAACACCTACACTTTGTGTAAAAAGATGAAGAAGAATGGTTTTAGTACAAGAATGCACTAAGTATGACAACCATGCAAAAACATGCATTTAAAGAGGACATTTCATTTGAAATCATGCAACATTTCATTTTAGTAAACTTCATGAACATAGGCTCATTTCAGAACAATATAGTACACATATATCATATAGACATGGATACTACTCATAATATCACTTAATGCCATTTATCATACTTCGAGGCATATTCAAAACATATAATATCTTCCTTCTCTTTTATCTTACTTCTTTGCTTAAGTAACAATCAATTGTACTTAGTATAATGTAACACCTAGAGGTCACCATACAATATTCTATCATAGATATGCTTAGTAACATAACCACATATAATCACAAGTCATAAGAACCTCATAGACATAAGCTTCACCTAAGACAACTCCTAAGTCACACTAGTGCCAGGTGTAGGTAGCATCCCATAATACTACTTCCACCATGTGTACCTAACAAGTCCCCCTATACTAAGCATATCATACTCAACAAGTCATAACTCTTTCATTTATAACTAGAATTATGGCCACATACTTCACAATATCATATAAGGACTATTTCCTTTAAAATAACCTTAGTTTTAGCTCATTTAGTTCATACCATAAGTAAACCACCTCATAACCACTTCACAAGCTTACTTGTGCAATGTACACATGGAGTCCCATACCCCCACATATGCTAAGTAAACACATTTAGAAGCAATAAGTGCAATTCACATTCATATGAATAATTAATATCTTATCATAGAAAAGTCACTTAACAATGCATTCATATAATTCATACATAACATCACATAAGTCTTACTTGCATATACATGTACTGAAATTATCCTTTCTGAAGTTCACTTGCGCAATGCATGGGTAGGGGTCATAATCCTACATATACTAAGATATCCTCTCAAGGATTTGTAATTAGAGTCCATAACCTTATCTTAGTTCATTTCTTACTTTGGGAGACTTAGCCATAACCATCCTTATCTTAGTTCATTTCTTACTTTGGGAGACTTAGCCATAACCAACATAGACCATGTGAGCTACATAGAATCCGATGTTGTCCTCCCACACAGAAAAGAGAGGGTTAACACTTCTCTAAGTTGTAGACAATCACACATAGCTATCTAGGTGGTATATATAATCTATAACCTACGGTGGCATGTAGTTGTTGAACATGGAGATTACTTCTAGAATCCTTGACTTACTAGCATAGAGGTTTTCATCTCATGAGATAACATCTATGTTGGGAACCCGGATTTGCTAAACGTGAAGGTTTTATTGTGGGAAACCGGATATATAACATGATGACCCAACTCTCACTTGTCATGTTCACTCGGTGCTAGGATCTAACTATCATTTTAAATATATTTAACCCTTTTATGCATTAATTAGTAAAGAAGACTTTAGGATCTTGCTCATTTATACATCATATTGCTCAAAGGATTCTATGATGAGAATGTCCTTTCACCAAAGACCCTACGTCATGTGAGAATGTCCTTTCATATATTTATACAATCAGACATCATGTGTGTGTACATACAATGTGAGATCTACCTCACATAAACACCTCTAGTAACATATGTTCATAACTTCATTAATCATATACTTCACATGCATATAAATTGTTAATGATGCATATGAGAACTATTTTTTCCTTAATCATCATGAATATATCCTATTCATTGTCATGCATGAAGTGTGTGTGTACATTGGTCAACATCATCAAATAATGGCTTAATACATAACATTGAGGAACCCACCCTCTAAAGACCACAACATATGTACAAAATCCCTCAAGTATCAAGTCATACACACATATTGTCACATCCCAAAACCATACCCTAGAAGTTAGAGTACAATCTTAGATTGTAACCGGCGTCGTCGAACTCTCGGAGTTCTAAGACAAGCCTCTTTCATATCATTCATCGCATATACATAATGAAAAGTAGTGCGAATTTAAAACTTTTCGTAAAACAATATAGAAGTCTTTAAACTCTTTCATATAAGTAGAAATTAGGAAAAACACTAAGTCTCAATCTCATCATCTTAAGACACAAGAATACTTGGGACATGGCCCATACTTCAATACGAAAATAGAAAGAAATAGTCTATTACAATACATTAAAGAAAACATAAAAGACATATGCCCTCGAGTCAATTGAGGACATACTTCAACTTCTTCTTGGACGATCCTTCTATATCCAAGTCTTCACTTCACAAAGCTCTTCACCTACCAAGAACTATAGATAGAAAATAAAGCATGGAATTAGTACAACCACATGTACTAAGTATGGCATATGCATAAAAATCATGAAAACAGACTTTATTGGGAATATGTATCTTTTCATTTTATAAATCATACTTTAATCATAAGAACATCATTTAGCAATTAAGAAACACATAAGATAATAATTAACCAAAAAAACCATTTTTAAGCATCACTTTACAGTGAGCTATATTCACTGTACAGTGAATTCATTCACTGTTACAGTGAATTAAATTCACTGTTACAGTGAATTGCTAAATCCTCTTAAAACTCAACTTCTAGCATGTAATTCCCTCACTTAAAGTCATCCTAAGATTCACTTAAGTCACACAAAGAGAGACCGCCCATACACCCTCTCTAAATGTTCCTAAACGACCCTTAAGATTACCTACAATGAGTTACATACATACTTACAAAGCAATCATAAACATCATTGTGAGATTTCTCTACCAATCATGAATCCTAAGTCTCCCATAAGTAAAATGTGGAGGAACGACCCATACAATCCCTTACACACACACTCAAGTGATCCTATGGACTCCTTATAGTAGAATCATTCTGACTAAATCACCAACCATAGGTGATATGACATTCTCTACCCAAAGGCTATCAAAAGACCTACTTAAGTACATCAAGAAGATAACGTCCATAGTGACCTCTTCAAGATTACCTAAATAGTCCTTTACACTACCTAAAGCTTAGATCATGTCAACAAGATTAACCAACTTCCCTAACTAGAGTCATCGTCAAGAATTCCAAAGATAAGACATGAAGAGATCATCCTTACATGCCCTCCTCACACTTTAGCTAAAGAATGCTTAAGCCACTTTAGATTAGGTACTCATTTATTTACATAGTTACTAACATAAGTCATTAGTTCATTAGTTCATTAAGACTCATACATCACATAAGACACTCACATAATACATCACATAAGACACTCACATAATGGTCTTGGACAAGACCTAGGAAATTCCACATAACACCTTCAAAGCCTATTGTGCAATGTTAAGATAGCGTCCCATACCACCACCTAAACCTCATAAACTTATCTAATGCTAATAGGTATTCCACATGATGATAATAGGCAATAACCGACATAGACCATGGTAGCAAGACATGGAATCCGGAATTCTATCCTACTCCGATGAGGTTGTTCTACTTGCCAATGGTAGAACTTTGACACATCCCATGTAGGCACATGGTTAAGGAATATGAAGGGCTTCTTTGTATTCAAGTCTCATACTTAACTAGAACTACTTCCCTTGCCATACTCACTCGGAGCTAGCCTTCTTTCTCATAGAGTATTTCCTACATTAGGTTTACATAAAAGGGTTCCATATCTAGTTCATAACCCAATTACATTTAACCTACCAAGGAAGGTCCTCTAGGGCTACCTAACAATGGCGATAAGAATCTCATGATGACTTTCCTAAGTGTTAATATGATGCTGTTCCAGCCAACTAACCTTAAGTCCATCATTCCTTTACTTTGAAGGATACCATTACGGCTTACACTTCAATCAATCTTAACCTTCCCCTTAAGTCAATGTTTGCACATAAGAGACTCTCATAACATCATTTAAAGTCACATGTCATTCATACATTCAAGACTAAGAGTTATAACACCCTAAATCAAGATATCACATATCCATAATCTTATATACAACAAGCAAGAGATATAAGTCAACCAAGACAAGACATCACATACTTCACTTTTAACACATAATACATGTAATTATAGAAACACCTCTAAAACAACCTAACATCTTCAAGTCACCATATATATCATCATAACATCATTAATATACTCCACATAGACTCATCGAATCAAGTAGGAATAACCAAGACTTAACCTAACAGTACTCTCATAATGTCAAGTCAAAGTCTAACATGATCACTTAAGGCAACATAACTAGAAGAATACATACATGATTATATAACTTCACATGTAGATAGGTAATGTCATGCTTCACATAATGAAACTACACAAATATCCACATAACTTCAAGTAGTTGCCAATAAGGCCATGCTCATAATATTGCATAAAGTAACGCCGACAAGGCGACGTCAATTGCAAGTAAAACACATAACACCGCCACCATAAGTGGAACATACCAAGCGAAATAGAATTAAAGTATAATTAATATCAAATTAAAGAAATTGGGGCAGCATACCTTCATCCCCTCATCCACACTTCAATTCAATGCCAAATCAACCAATTCAACATCAAAAGGCCCTTACCCATGGACATGAACAATAATTCAAAGCAATAACCATAAACCCAATGAATCTACATCAATTCAATCTAGGTTTAACAATCTAAGACAAATTAGATATCATTGTAAAGCCCATAAGAAACTACACAACATTTCATCAATATTAGCTTAATATCAAGTAACCCAATAAGTAGTCAAAACTAGGGTTCATCAATTTACATGGGTTCATAGGTAATTTATGTTAAAATCATCAATACAGTATCAATTAGATCATAATTCAATGTTTAGAAATCATTAATGCCAGAACCAATGGTAGAATCCCGATATTGGACAATTCACTTTAGAAAACTTTGAAAAACATCTTGAGAGTTGGGCTCCTTGATGAAATAAGTTTCAAGGATCAAAAGTCATACCTCAAGGATGATAATTCTTCACTTTGATGAAGAATTCCCCTTCAAAACAGCACACCAAGCTGATCCTTCAATTTGGACTTCAATGGAGACTTTGGGATTTTAAGGGACTTTGGGGTTTTGATTTTAGAAGAATGAATTATTCTAAGTGTTAAACACTTATATACTCATTTAAAATACCCAAAAGACCCTTAATAAACTGCTTAAACTCTTATTTGGAAGTGGGGTGAATTTACCAATTCACCCCTGACTTGGCAGAAAAATCAGCGCAGGAGACCAAGCTCACGACGCCTGCCTTGTTACGGGGCGTCACAGCCTCAACGGGCCGTCACAAGCCACCGTCGCTGGCTACAGTGGCTGCCCAAGGCTCCACTCTTCACCCTTGGTCATATCTACCACAACGAGACCCCATGACGGGGCGTCACAGCCACTACTGGCCGTTGACTGCTCTGTCACCAAGGCTGCCTGGGACTGCCTGTACATCAGACTTTTGGGTCCTTCCTCAAGGACCCTTTGATGGTCCTTGGGGATAATTTACCGGACGTTTCAAACACAAATATGATCGTCTATAAGTTTAACACTTCTCACATGAAATTCCTCCAAAATGAACACGTAAAACTCATTGAAACTTGCCTAGACGTACAAGGTCGACTCAAGGCATATCTTTCGAACGCCTTAGACGTTCTTGGTCGTTTGACCTCCAAACTTCACGAAACTTTAACCACTGCCTATACATGATATATTAACTCTATTAAGAACCGTAAAACACCATGAAACACATATAAACACATATAACCATATTTTTGACATTTTGGTGACTTAGTCGTCCTTTGACGTTTGACTTCCAACACCTCTAATATTTTAGCTACTGCCTATATACTATATTTTAGGCATATTAAGGACATTATAACACCAAGACCAACATATTAGACTCTAGAGCCCCTAAACTATTTTCGAGGTATTACACATATAGAGTATTAGGGACTATAGACTACCCACCCTCATATTCCATCATATGAAACAAGATCATATTCAACATTAGAATAGAAGACTCCTAGCATTATTTGATCACTGATTCATATACGGTTCATATAGGTAAGGGGAATACTATAAGAGTATTCATCATTATCCATCTTAGACTACTCCTAACCCTAAGATGATCATTGCATATACATAATATTATTTAACTTAGAATATGATATTAGAATCAAGGCTAAATCCTTCAACTTCCTAAACATGGAAATCAACATATCAATTAATGTTGCATCTAATGCCTTCAAGGCAATATCATCACACATATAAAAGTACAATAATGTAAACACCGCCACCATAAGTGGACCATACCAAATATTTCCCTTTAAGGCCAATCCAATATGTATTCTAAGCTAAATAAGAATATATAGGTAAACTTACAAAATTTCCAAGCTAATGATAATCTTGATCAATTCTCCACAATTCATAATTCGTTGATACATATAAGACTAGGATTAATCAATATATTATAATCTAATAACAATTGAATCACAATCTAGTCACGATCACAAGACCCACCACATATCATAATTTGAGATGATGAAAAGATCATGGGTTCTTCATGGAATTAGATTTAAGATCATGTTTACACCTTAAATTAATCACATATTCAACATTATAATGATTTTCAAATCACTTTATCAATGAAACCATGGCTAGATTGAAAGATATGATTCTTGACTTACAATCATGTTTCAAAAAGCTTTGAAAGGACTCTATAGATGAATGGTTATCTAGGGACGAAGGATTACTATACCTTATACATAATATAACCAATGAAATTTTGAGAAGAAATATCCAAGAATCAACCTCCATAGCTTGTTCTTGAGGTTGGTCTTCAATGGGGGTTTGGGGAGTGTTTATTTGAGAGGGAAAGATTTATTTTTAAGAATGAATTCTAATTAAGGTTAAAGGCATATATACTAATTTAAAACACCTAAATACACTTAATTAAACAACCTAGAGTCTAATTAGGAGGTGGGGTGAATTTTCCACTCACCCCTTAATTGGACAACACACTTATAGTGCAATTGCAGGCACAATCGATGACCATGGACGACGGGGCATCGATAAAATGACGGGCCGACCTATTGCTCCATCGATGGTGACTAATGCTAGAATTTTGGGGGCTGATCTCACATGACTACGTGTTGAGCCACGCCCCCAATCGACAAGGCATAGGTCAGCTTACTGAGCGTCATTTATTAGGCATAGATGGACACTGCCAAGGCACTGTCTATGCAGCCTTTAGGTCCTCCTCAAGGACACCTTCGGTGGTCCTTGGGGACTCGTGCCCGGATGTTTCCAACTTTAATACAATAATATACAATTTAAGGACCTTCCATATCAATTTCAACCAAAATGAACACATAAAAAATATCAAGACACACATTCACGTCTCAAGGCTAACTTTCAAACCTCTCGGACGTCACTGGACGTTTGACCTCCAAACTACTTCAAATCAATTAAGAATATTGTAAATAACTTAATTAACATGTTATTAACCTTCTTTGGCACAATCGAGGCTCTAAAAACCTAAACTCATTTTGAGGGTCTTGACAAATACCCCTCATCATTTCAGGTAACTTTCCTTAAATTGAGAGGCAGAATTCGAATGAGCATATCTCCCTCATCCGAACTCAAAACTTTGAAAACTTGGTAGCGTTGGAAAGAGGTTTCAAAGAAATTTCATGTGATAACTTATGGGAGACCTAACACATCTTTCACTGAATGTTATGATCGTCTGAAGTTTACCCCAAACTCACAACTTAAGCATAACTTGCGAAATTCTTAAATTTTCTCTTGCAAATTAATTCATTTATATTTTTAGCTCTTTCTATGATGAAATTTTACAATACCTGCCCATAGGAAAAATTCATTCTAGAATGAGAGCACTCTAAGTATAACTAAGAGTGGCAACAAAAAACACTCAACTCAAACACCCAACATGTAATTTAACACAACATACAACATCAGTAAAAAGAGTGTTGTACAAAGAGTCATTACCTTGGTCTGGAAATTCTCCGAAAGGGATGAGATATGGGTATGTCTTATGTATATCTTCCTCAGCCACCCGCGTAACCTCCTCAACAAATTGGTTCATCCATAGTACCCTGACTAACGTAACCTCCTTGGTTCTCTACTTTCAAACCTGACGATCAAGTATCTCAATGGGAATCTCCTCATAAGATAGGTTGTCATTATTACAAATAATTTAAATAGGTATAATAAGTTATAGATTTCCTATACACTTCTTCAACATAGATATGTGAAAGACCAGATGGAATGTTGCTAACTCTTGTGGTAGCTCAAATACATAAGCTACATTGTCAATTATCTTGGATATCCTCTAAGGACTAATATACTGGGGAATAAGCTTCTCCTTCTTAACAAATATTATAACACCCTTATGGGTTAAGCACTCAATTAAACCCAATCATCAACCAAAAACTCTAAGTCATTTCTCCTAACCTTATTATAGGATTTTTTACAACTCTGCGCTATCTTTAACCTTTCTTGAATGATCTTAACATTTTCCATAACTTGATGAACTATGTGTGGTCCTATAAACCCAACTTTACAAACTTTAAACTATCCTACAGGAGATCTACATCTTTTCCAATAAAGATCCTCATAGACATTTGGATGCTAGAGAGATAATTGTTGTTGTTAATGAACTCAATGATAGGTAAGTGATTATCCCAATTACCCTTTAAATAAATAACAAACATCCTCAACATATACTCTAAAGTATGAATCGTACTCTCCGCTTGACCATCAATTTGAGTGTGGAAATTAGTAATCAAATTAAAACATTGATCAAGAACCTCTCTGAAAAGACTTCCAAAATTGTGAAGTATATTGCGCACCTCTATATTAAATGATTGGCCCTGGAACTTGATGCAGTCTAACTATATCTTGAATAATACCTTTGCATAATCTTTTGTTGAATAAGTAGTTTGTACTTGCAAAAAATGGGTTGATTTAGTCATGAGATCTACAATCACCCAACTACAATCATTTTGCTTGCGAGATTGGGAAAACAATTGATAAAATCCATATTGATCATCTCCCACTTCCATTACAGAATATCTATATTTGAGCAATAAAACCGGGCCTTTGGTGTTCTCTTTTAACTTGCTGGAAATTCAGGAATTTAGCAACAAACTTTGCATTACACTCCACCAATAGACTTCTGATGTCATGATACATCTTTGTGGAACAAAGATGGATCGAATATATATAGTTATGAGCCTCTTCCATAATCCTTTCTTGAACTTAATCCACCATTCGTACACACAATCTACCTTTATACCTCAATACACAATCTCTCCTTCTTCAAAAGTCATCACTTTATGCATATGAACATTTGCCTTCAACTCAAGAAAAACAGGGTCTTGGTCTTGTTTCTCTTGGACTTACAACACTAATAATTATTCATTCCCAATTAATCACCACTACTCCATCTTTATAGGAATCCAACAAACAGACTACCAAGCATGCAAGTTTGTGAACATATTTTGCTAACTCTTTCTATCCTCCCTAAAACTTGGGAAGTACTACCCATAGATAACTTGCTCAAATTATCTAGAAAAACATTTGCCTAATATATGTGAAATAGAATAATTATCTCATTATATTGGAGTAAATCTAACCACTTCATGTGTTTTAGATTAATCGCTTTCTTGATGAATACATACTGAAGACTATTATGATTGGTGAACACATCTACATGTACACCATAAAGATAGTTACGCCATATCTTAAAATCGAACACTATAGTAGCTTGGTTAAAAGGTATGAAATATATGAAAATCCATCGACAAACCTTCTAAAATTACATTCCATTTCAACTCGTATCCAATTAGTAGAAATAAAATGGACAAAGAGAACGACAGACTCAAGCAAAAACTCACACTAAGCGAATTTGGCATACAAATCTCTAACCTTTGGAGTTTGGAGAACTACTCTGATATTACTACCATGATCTTCCTTTGTCTTAGAATAAATAAAAATGTCATGAATGAAAATGTTAACAAACATATCAACATAAGTCTTGAACACTATGTTTATAATACCCATGAACTCCACAAGATCATTAGTTAAACCAATGAAATGACAAAAACTCATAATGAGCATAACAGGTCCTGAATGTTTTCTTAGGGATATCACTTTCTCTTACTCTCAACTGAGGATATCTAATTTGAGGTCTATCATTGAAAAACATGTAACACCCTAAAGTTGATAAAAAAGATCATCAATTCTCTAAAGGGGATACTTATTCTTTATGTAAACCTTCTTCAATTGGTGGTAATAAATACACGTGTTAAGTGAAATTTCTTTCTTCCTCATAAATAAGATAAACTTCCCAAGGTGACACACATGTTCGAATAAAACCTTTCTGAATGAGATCTTTCAACTACTTTATTAATTATTCAAACTCAACTAGATATATTCTATATGACATAATAGAATAACAAGAGTATCAAGAACAATATCTATAGTGAAGTCTACTTCTCTTTAGGATGGACCCCAAAAAAATCATCTGGAAAGTCCTTTGGAAAGCTTAACTGACTAGGTGATGTCTCATTACTAGAGCCAATAACTCGTACTAAGTGATATATGCACCCCTTGGAATTAATTTTCTCACCTCAAGGTACAAAATAAAATGACCCTTAGGCACTGCAAAAGTACTCGTCCACTCTATAACTGAACCATTAGGAAGCTGGACCTTAACTACTCGGGATCTACAATTAGATAAGGGATAAATAGGAATAAGCTAGTCCCTACCTAGAATAACGTACAAGTCCACCATATCTAGCTCTACTAATACAACCATGGTGTCTTTGTGATTGACAGAAAAGACACATTCACGATAAACTTTCTCTTCTAGAATAGGATCACCAACAGTGTCATGCCTCGAGGCTACCTTATGTCTGGCATATATCTAACATACTGAGAATAACTGTTAAAAGGATATACTATGTGGAAGCGAATACAATGAATATCTAGAAATAGGGAATACCCAAATAGTCTGAATGTCTAAAACATACTAAGAGTTGAATAACAACTAAATGATAACTTAACAAAGTAAAGTTGATTCTACTACTATGTATGAAAGGCCTCTAACTTAGTTTAGTTGTTGGCACATGCCCCCTAGTAAGGCTAAGAAATTTAAAAGCTTAATAAAAACTCAAAATGAAAAGCTTGTCTATTGTCCTCAAAGTATGAGGACTCACCATAGAAGCTGTTGAAATGCGAACTTCGAATTGATTTAAGCGCTATCTGGATATTAAGTCCCTTTACGTACAATATGAAAGGATGTATCGCAAAGTATGTGTCACTACATGGAATGTATTGAACATGCACGATATAGATAGTAAACTAACAAATATATATAAGCTGAAGCATAACTAGTCATGACATAACTAACCAAGAATGTATATTATGAAATATAACTAAAATGCTAAGTTGAATGAAATACTATGTTCTAATCATGAAAATAACATGATAAACAAAATAAATAAGTATATACTAAAAACTTGGTCAAATGCACTAGAGTCTTGACAGTGGAAGATACTATTAATCGATATAAAACGATAGGAGGTTATGGTTGAGTTCGATGTATACACCCCACCTAATACCCAATATAACTTGCCATGGATATAATGAAATGACTTGCGTGATCACAAAATCTGATGTCCAACAGAGGGGACTTATACTCCTACGCGGGGATGTAGATCTGGGACTACGAGGGTAGGCTGAACCGTAGTCTAACTCAGTGCTCAGTCTAGTCCCAAGAGGATATGTATATGATTGAAATGTAACTGAAATATTGAATAGCTCAGAATACTCACATCCAATATGAGAATGCAACATTTATAAATTGATAATGTAACAAATCTAGAGCATGATTATCCGTTAAACTTACCAAGCAAGTATAATTCTTAAACTAAGAGAATTATACTACTAGGGTTTTGAGTTTCATGCAAAGAAATAAGATAACTTTCTTAAAACAAGATCATTAGATTTAGGATTCTACAATAACTATATCACAATAATTATCAAAGTTTTTGAAACCCTATGTGAAAACAAGAAATGGAGAATCCAGGATCTCACTAAATCTAGGAACCTAGTTGATGAAAAGAACCCACTAGAGTAATCCCACATACCTGTTGACGTAAAGAAATTCTTTGATTTTGGGGCTGGAAAATGAAGAACACTACTTCTTGTTTTTGAGTGAAACTGGTGCCTCCTACTCTTCTCTTTGTTCTATTTTTTCTTGATTTTGGAGAATAAAGATATAGGTAGGTTGTTACTAATCACTAGTCTTAAATGTAGTAAAACTACCTAGTTTGGGCGTGAAATGACATAGTTTAAATATTCAATGCATAGGGGAAAAGACCAAAATGACCTTGACTTAAAATCTCATAGAGCCATCAACAGAATTAACCGAAAGATCGTAGACCGACCAACGGTCTGTCCTTGTTGGGCATAATTTGTCTTTAGAGGCTTGGTCTTGAGGGTCATGGTCCACAAACCATGGTCAAACCTAGGGTCTCTAGGTCCTGTCGTGAATTATCTCCCCCTGGGAACATTAGACCTTGCATGAAGTCTAAACTAGTTGAGTATGGAGGGAAGGACCTTAATTCCCTACATCTAAGTTCTAGAAATCGATATCTAACTTAACTAAGTTCCAAGAAAATGCAAATATGCTCAAATGCACAAACAACTAAAGGAACAAGATCATAAAACTGAATTTACGTAAGAATGAACTAAGAGACTTGAGAGGAACTATTACTTGAAGTTGAAACGAATTCAGAGGGAAAGAGATGTCGAAACTTAGCCAAAATAGTTGTTTCTTTTTCCCAAGTATATCACTCTACGGACTGACTTATCCACATAACCTTTACTAAATCGACTTCTTTATTCTTCCAACTACTAACCTGACGGTCAAGAATTTCAACTAGCACTTCTTCATAAATGAGACTATCGTTCACAACCACACTCTATAATTTTACTATTGATGCCAGATCACCCACACACTTCTTTAAAAGGGAAATGTGAAAGACTGGATGAATCACTGCTAATCTCGCAACTCTAATGGGTAAGCGACCTTACAAACCCTTATCAAGATTCTTAAAGTACCTACTTATCTCAAAGTGATCTTCACTTTATTGAAATATCTCATCACCCCTTTCACAGGTGATATCTTTAGGAAAATCCAATCACCAATTTCAAACACTAAGTCCCTTCTCTCACATCTACATTGGATTTGCTTTCTTTATCCTATCCCTGATGAGCTGAAATTTCTCCATTGCCTCATGAACTGAATCTGGACCGATCAATCTTGCTTCATCTACTTCAAATCAATGTATGAGAGATGTGAATCCACGCTCGTATAATGCGTCATAAAGGGCCACCTGAATACTAGAATGTAACTTATTCTTATTGGCGAACTCTATGAGAGGTAGGTGATCATCCCATATACACTTGAAATAGATAAAGAAAGCTCTCAAAATTTCCTATAATGTTTGAATGGTACGTTCTGCCTGACCATCCGTATGTGGATGATATGCTTTAATAAGCTTTACTTGGGTACAAAGAGCTTTTTGTAAGGATTTCCAGAAATGAGAGGTAAATTGAGGACCGCTATCTGAGATGATAGAAAAGGGAACCCCGTGTAATATGACTATCTCATTTATATGAATTTTGGCGTACTGCTCTGGAGAAACTATAGTCTTGAAAGCCATGAACTGAGAAGACTTAGTCACTCTGTCCACTATCCCCCAAATGGAGGCATGTTTTCTTCGAGTACGAGGTAAACCCCTAATGATGTTCATGTTTTCTACTTCCCACTTCAGTGTAGGAATGTTAATCTTGACTCATTCCTCCAGGTTTCTGTCTTTCTACCTTAATCTGTTGAGAATTAGGACACTTAAAAAAATATACTATGTCCCTCTTCATGCCGTTCCACCAAAAGACTTCCCGTAGATCACGCTACATCTTAGTGGCACCTGGATGCATGGAATTCCTACAGTTATGACCTTTAGTAAAGATCTGCTGACTTAAATCACCAACAATAGGAACACATAAATGACCTAGTACCAAATCACCCCTTCTCCCCCTTGGGATAAAACCTCAATGTTTTCCTATTGAACCTCACCTTTCAATAAAAGTAATATAAGATCAATATCTTGTGTTTCCTTAATCTCTACGAACAATGAAGATTCTCATCCATGTTAAACTATCACCGTACTATGTGATGTGTTCGTAAGTAAAACACATAAAGGAGAAAGTTTGTTAACATATTTAGCTAGCTCTTTCCTTTCTTTCTCAACATTTGCTACACTACCCATAGAAAACCTGCTGAGAGCATCAGCCACTACGTTGGCCTTACCAAATGGTAAACCACATTTATGTCGTAGTCCTTGAGGAATCAAAGTTATCTCTATTGATCAAGATTCAACTCTTTCTGGGTGAACACATATTGGAGGCTCTAATAATCTATGAACACATCTAGTGAAAACATACAAGTATTGTCTGTAAATCATTAGGGAAAATAGTACACCTGCAAGCTCGAAGTCATTAGTTGGGTAATTCTTCTCATGTACTTTAAGTTGTCTAGAAGCATAAGCTATGAAATTACCTCACACCATCAAGACACAACCTAGGACGACATTGGATGTATCACAACATATCACATAACCATCTAAACCATTTTATAGAGTCAAGATAGGAGCTCTAGTCAACCGAGACTTATATTCTATGAAACATTTTTCACACTTATCTTACCAATTAAATTTAACCTTTTTCTGAGTCAACTTGGTCAATAGGAAAGCTTTGAAAGAAAATCATTCAACAAATCTTCTGTAATACGAGGCCAAACCCAAGAAACTCTAGATATTCTTTGGAGAGGTGGGTTTGGTCCATTGCTCTATTGACTTAATATTTTGTGAATACACTCGAATCCCTTCACTGGATACAACATGACCTATAAAAGCAACAGAGACTAAATAAAACTCACATTTTTCGAACATAGCGAATAACTTGCGATCTTAGAGAGTTTGCAGAACAACTTTGGGACGAATCATGCTCGACCTCATTCTGGAAATCAAAGAATATTTAATCAATAAAGACAATAATTAATAAATACAATAATGTTTGAACACCGTGTTCATTATCTAAATTTGCAGAAGTATTTGTTAGTCCAAAGGACATAACTACTAATTCATAATGACCATCCTAAGCTTTGTAGGATCTTTTTTTGGATGTCACTATCTTTGACCCTGAGCTGTTGAGAGCTGGATCTGAGGTCTACGTTCAAAAAATAACTAGCACCTTTATGTTTGTCAAACATGTAATAAATCGTGGAGATATGATACAATTTCTTGATTCTGACTTTGTTCAACTAACGATATTCATTGCACATTCTTAGAGACACGTCTTTCTTTATCACAAACAACACTTGAGCACCTCATGGAGAGGTACAAGATTTGATCAAAAACCTTTATCTAGAAGGTATTTCAATTGTTCTTTCAATTCCATAAGCTCATCTGGATCCATTCTGTAAGAAGCAATATAACTAAGTTGGGTATCTTAAAGGAGATTGATTCCGGAGTCGATTTTCCTTTCAAGAACAACTCTGGGAAGACCTTTTGGGAACACTTGTGGAAAATCATTCACTACTAGGACTAACTCAAGAGTTGTGGTTTCAAAGCTTGAATGCTTAAATTGATGAATATGATAGACATAACATTTGGAAATCATCTTTCTGTCCTTAAAGTAAGAGATCTATCGACCTTTCGGCACTAAGCTACTATCCTTCCACTCTAAGAATGGATCGATTGAAAACTTTAACTGAATAATCCTTGTTCTACAATTAAGTAAGGCTTAACAGAAATGTAACCAAGCAATTCCTAGAATGATACCGAAATATACTATTTTTTACTGTACAAAATCTTTTGAGGATATTTTCTGAGAGATTGTGATAAGGCAATTTCTTTATATATGTCAAACTATAACTGGGTCACCAACTGGAGTTGAGACTGAGAATAGTTCTGAAAGAGTTTCTAGACTGACAGTAAAATTTACTGCTATATAGGGAGTTACAAAAGATAGTGTCACCCCTAGATCTAACAGTACATAAACATCTAAATGAAAGACTTGTAACATAAAAGTGGCCACATAAGGAGAATCATCCTGCTCCTAGAGAGATTAAAGAGCATACAACATATTCTAGTGTTGATCGCCATATGTACCAGACAAAGCATGATGTTGAGTTCGGAGACCTGTTGGTGCTCCTAGAATCATAGACTCAGCCATATTGTTATTACCTCATTGACCTTGCATAGTAGAAGAGAAATCTTTACACCTATGGCCACTGTGACCACACCTAAAGCACTCTTCCTTGCCTATAAGACACTTGCCCAGATGGTTCTTTCCACACTTTGGACAAGTAGAGAAAGTATTATTACCTGAATTACTCCCTTCCTCCTTAAAGCATAATTCCCTCCCTTTCTGATCCTGTCAAAACCTGGGGATGGAGCACTATCGATGAAGGTGTTGGGGCTATAGACCTCTACTAAATCTTTGAGTGATTTCCACCACTCAATTTCTGATGAGTGTATACATAACTCCGTATGCTAGCATTCTTATTGTCTTTAGACATTTCCCTAAGCTTATCTCCCTCAAACTACTGAGCATAATTTAGAAGCTTAGAGATATTCTTATCCTCTAAAAACATAGAACTTGTTCACTTTATCTTCACAAAGTCCCATATTCCAAACAAAAACATACAAATTTTTCCCCTTGATTCGTAGCCATATGTGGAGCATACGTGCAGAGTTGAGTGCACTTCAATTCGTACTCTTAAAATAACATTGTACCTTCCCTCAATTTCATAAACTCTTGTGCCTAAAATTATATAAACTCTATCCAAAAGAACCAGTCTAGAAAGCTCTTGTAAAACATCCCATGACAGTGGAGCTGCATTCTCACCCTTGTCATCCTTCCACTGCGTGAACAAAATATGAGCTACATATTTGCATCTATATGATGTTAACTTTACAACCGTAGTACTAGCCACTTTCAATACTCCAAGAATATCATAACCTCATCAATGAAATTTTGCGGTTCTTCACACACCTGCGACCGTGGAAACTTAAGCGGATTAATCCTAACAAAATCTCAAAACCTAGTTGCAGTTGATCCACTATTAGTATTTACGATAAAATTAAGTGTATTGATTGTCATGGTTTGACATACTTTGAGCCATAATTTGGATCACATTTTAAAATTCTTCATTTGTAACTTCATTGTTCGGTACAAGGGAAGTTTCGTTAGCATTGCGTCCATCACCATTACACATGTAAGCTCTATGAGGGAGAATTATACGGACCGCATAATTATGGATTAAAAATTAAAAGTAGGATAATACCTCACACACGATAATAATAGCAAAGAAAATGATGGTTTTCTTAAAACATTTTGTAGTCTCCCTATCATAGATGTAGTGCAGTTCACACCCATTAAAGAGACTCTACTTTGTAATAGATTTCAAACATCCTAGGACTCTTGAACGTAATACATTGATACTAGTTTTTCATGCCCTTAGGCTACCCCTTTACATAACATGGGACGGAGGATCACGAGTGACCCCAATCTTACTATGTGTCTTGTATATATTAAGCATAGAAATAATAAATAAATAAAAAGATATACTATGTGGATGCTAAAAAAATGGTAACTAAAATTGGGGAATACCAAACTAGTCTGAATGTATGAATCAGACTAAGAGTTTAATAACAACTAAAAAATAACTAAACAAGTCAAGGTTTTTCTAGTACTATGTATGAAAAACCTCTAAATAAGTTGTGTTGCCGGGATATGCCACCCCACCAAAATCGAACAAATATTGAAATATAAATAAAAAGATAAAATGAAAAACATGTCTATTGTCATCGAAGTATGAGGATTCATTGTTGAAGCTGCTGAAATGCTGACCGCAAATTGATATAAGAGCGATCTAGAT
Source organism: Solanum sitiens (assembly GCA_016801875.1). Taxonomy (NCBI): domain Eukaryota; kingdom Viridiplantae; phylum Streptophyta; class Magnoliopsida; order Solanales; family Solanaceae; genus Solanum; species Solanum sitiens. The sequence goes on from JABWTJ010000020.1 coordinate 4,134,458, forward strand.
GGTGAGTACCTGAACCAACATCATCTAAAGATGTATCAGAGTATGCATTAGTACTTGGAATGTACTAATAATGTAGGATATAGATACTAAGCTAAAAATTTATATATATAGGCAAAAAAAAGCATAACTGAGAAATGACATTACCTGAGAAAGAACGTAAATATTGAAATATAACTTAAAAGCTTAGTTTAATTCTATGACTAAGTGCAAATCATGAACATTACATGCTAAACTGAATATCAAAGTATATATTAAAACTAGGTCAAAACGACTAGAAACATAACCGTGGGAGCTACTTTTAACAAACATAAAACAATGTGAGCTTAATGTGGAGTTTGGTTAATACGCCCAATAGATATAACATAATATACCTTGCCAGGGGGTATTAAAGAATTATTAAAGTGATTGCTAAATTTGATGACCAAAATAGGGGATTTATACTCTTAATCAGGCACTGAATTCTGGGACTATGAGGATATGCAAAACCCTCGTCCAACTCGATGCCTAGTCTACTTCAATCTGGATATGTATATGACTGAAATGTAACTTAGATACTAAATAACTCAAACTACTAAATTGCAATATGAGAATGCAATATTTATATACTCATAAGAAAAATTCAAAATTTGTAGCATAATTATCTTTTTATATGACCTAGAAAGTATAATTCGTGAAATAAAACAGTAATACAACAAGGGTGCTGAGTTTCATGCAAGGGATTAAGAAAACTTTCTAAGAAACAAGCTATGTATATTTAAGATACTACAAGAGCTAAGTCATAATAATTTTCTATTATTATAGAAACCCTCTGTCTAAACGAAATATGGAGAATCAAAGATCTAACAAAACTCTAAGGACCTAGTGGATTAAAGGATCCCAGTAATGAAATTCTAGATACCTGGTGATGAAGTTCATTGAGAAATCCTTTTATTTCAGGTTGAATCTCAAGAACACTACTGCTTGTTCTAGAGGGAAATAGGTGCCTTACTTTTTGGTTCATTCTATTTTTTGGCGATTGTGTAGTATAATGGTTTCTGTTGAGTGTATATATTACTCCCTATGCTAGCATTCTTATTGTCTTTAGACATTTCCCTAAGCTTATCTCCCTCAAACTACTGACCATGATTAATAAGCTTAGAGATATTTTTATCCTCTACAAACATAGAATTTGTTCACTTTATCTTCACCAAGTCCCATATTCCAAACAAAAACATACAAATTTTTCCCCTTGATACGTAGGCATATGTGGAGCATACGTGCAGAGTTGAGTGCACTTCAAGTCGTACTCTTGGGATAACATTGTACCTTGCCTCAAATTCATAAACTCTTGTGCCTAGAAATATATAAACTCTATCCAAAAGAACCTGTCTAGAAAGCTCTTATAAAACATCCCATGACAGTGGAGCTGCATTCTCACCCTTGTCATCCTTCCACTGCGTGACCAAAATGTGAGCTACATATTTGCATCTATATGATGTTAACTCCACAGTATTAGTACTAGCCACTTTCAATACTCCAAGAATATCATAAACTCATCAATGTAGTTTTGCGGGTCTTCACACACCTGCGACCCTAGAAACTTAAGCGGATTAATCCTAACAAAATCTCAAACCCTAGTTGCACTTGATCCACTATTAGTATTTACGCGAAAATTAAGCGTACTGATTGTCATGGTTTGATACACTTTGAGCCATAATTTGGATCACATTTAATATTCTCCACTTGAAACTTAATTGTTCGGTACAAGGGAAGTTTCGTTAGCATTGCGTCCATCACCATTACACATGTAAGCTCTATGAGGGAGAATTATACGGACCGCATAATGATGGATTAAAAATTAAAAGTTGGATAATACCTCACGCACGATAATAATAGCAAAGAATGTGATGGTTTTCTTAAAACACTTTGCAGTCTCCCTATCATAGATGTAGTGCAGTTCACACCCATGAAAGAGACACTACTTCGTAATAGATTTCAGACATCCTAGGATTCTTGAACTTAATACTTTGATACTAGTTTTACATGCCCTAAGGCTACCCCTTTACATAACATGGGACCGAGGATCACGAGTGACCCCAATCTTACTATGTGTCTTGCATATATTAAGCATAGAAAGAATAAATTAATCAAAAGATATACTATGTGGAAGCTAAAAAAATGGTAACTAAAATTGGGGAATACAAAACTAGTCTGAATGTATGAATCATACTAAGAGTTTAAGAACAACTAAAAAATAACTAAACAAGTCAAGGTTTTTCTAGTAAAATGTATGAAAAACCACTAAATAAGTTGCGTAACCGGGACATGCCACCCCACCTAAATCGAACAAATATTGAAATATAAATAAAAAGATAAAACGAAAAGCATGTCTATTGTCATCGAAGTATGAGGATTCATTGCTGAAGCTGCTGAAATGCTGACCGCAAATCGATGTAAGAGCGATCTGGATGGTGAGTACCTGAACCTACATTATCTAAAGATGTATCAAAGAGTATGCATCAGTACTTGGAATGTACTAATAATGTAGGATATAGATACTAAGCTAAAAATTTATATATATAGGTGAAAAAAACCATAACTGTGAAATAACATAAACTGAGAAATAACGTAAATATTGAAATATAACTTAAAAGCTTAGTTGAATTCAATGACTAAGTGCAAATCATGAACATTACATCCTAAATTGAATACTAAAGTATATATTAAAACTAGGTCAAAATTACTAGAAACATAATCGTGGGAGCTACTTTTAACCAACATAAAACCACATGAGATAAATGTGGAGTCCGATTAATACGCCCAATCAACCTTGCCAGGGGGTATTAATGCAGGATTAAAGTGATTGCTAAATTTGATGCCCAAAATAGGGGATTTATAATCTTACTCAGGCACTTAATTCTAGGACTATGAGGATACGCAAAACCTTCGTCCAACTCGATGTCTAGTCTACCTCAAAATGGATATGTATATGACTGAAATGTAACTTAGATAGCTCAAACTACTAAATTGCAATCTGAGAATGCAATATTTATATACTCATAAGTAAAATTCAAAATTTGTAGCATAATTATCTTTTTATATGACCTAGAAAGTATAATTCGTGAACTAAAAGAATAACACAACAAGGGTTTTGAGTTTCATGCAAAGGATGAAGAAAACTTTCTAAGAACAAGCTAAGTATATTTAAGATACTACAAGAGCTAAGTCACAATAATTTTCTATTATTGTAGAAACCCTATGTCTAAACAAAATATGGAGAATCAAAGATCTAACAAAACTCTAAGGACCTAGTGGATTAAAGGATCCCAGTAATGAAATCCTAGATACCTGGTGATGAAGTTCATTGAGAAATCTTTTTATTTCAGGTTGAATCTCAATAACACTACTGCTTGTTCTAGAGGGAAATAGGTGCCTTACTTTTTGGTTCATTCTATTTTTTGGCGATTGTGAAGTATAATGGTTTCTGTTGAGTGTATACATAACTCATTATGCTAGCATTCTTATTGTCTTTAGACATTTCCCTAAGCTTATCTCCCTTATACTACTGACAATGATTAATAAGTTTAGAGATATTGTTATCCTCTACAAACATAAAATTTGTTCACTTTATCTTCACCAAGTCCCATATGCCAAAGAAGAACATACAAATTTTTCCCCTTGATGAGTAACCATATGTGGAGCATACGTGCAGAGTTGAGTGCACTTCAAGTCATACTGTTGGGATAACATTGTACCTTGCCTCAAATTCATAAACTCTTGTGCCTAAAAATATATAAACTCTATCCAAAAGAACCAGTCTAGAAAGCTCTTGTAAAACATCCCATGACAGTGGAGCTGCATTCTCACCCTTGTCATCTTTCCACTGCGTGACCAAAATGTGAGCTACATATTTTCATCTATATGATGTTAACTCCACAGTCTTAGTACTAGCCACTTCCAATACTCCAAGAATATCATAACCTCATCAATGATGTTTTGCGGGTCTTCACACACCTGCGACCCTAGAAACTTAAGCGGATTAATCCTAACAAAATCTCAAACCCTAGTTGCAGTTGATCCACTATTAATATTTACGCGAAAATTAAGCGTACTGATTGTCATGGTTTGATACACTTTGAGCCATAATTTGGATCACATTTAAAATTCTCCACTTGTAACTTCATTGTTCGGTACAAGGGAAGTTTCGTTAGCATTGCGTCCATCACCATTACACATGTAAGCTCTATGAGGGAGAATTATAAAGACCGCATAATGATGGATTAAAAATTAAAAGTCGGATAATACCTCACGCACGATAATAATAGCAAAGAAAGTGATGGTTTTCTTAAAACACTTTGCAGTCTCCCTATCGTAGATGTAGTGCAGTTCACACCCATGAAAGAGACACTACTTCGTAATAAATTTCAGACATCCTAGGACTCTTGAACTTAATACTTTGATACTAGTTTTACATGCCCTAAGGCTACCCCTTTACATAACATGGGACCGAGGATCACGAGTGACCCAAATCTTACTATGTGTCTTGCATATATTAAGCATAGAAAGAATAAATTAATCAAAAGATATACTATGTGGAAGCTAAAAAAATGGTAACTAAAATTGGGGAATACAAAACTAGTCTGAATGTATGAATCATACTAAGAGTTTAAGAACAACTAAAAAATAACTAAACAAGTCAAGGTTTTTCTAGTAAAATGTATGAAAAACCTCTAAATAAGTTGCGTAATCGGGACATGCCACTCTACCTAAATTGAACAAATATTGAAATATAAAATAAAAAGATAAAACGAAAAGCATGTCTATTGTTATCGAAGTATGAGGATTCATTGCTGAAGCTGCTGAAATACTGACCGCAAATCGATATAAGAGCAATCTGAATGGTGAGTACCTGAACCTACATCATCTAAAGATGTATCAAAGAGTATGCATCAGTACTTGGAATGTACTAATAATGTAGGATATAGATACTAAGCTTAAAATTTATATGTATAGGTGAAAAAAGCATAACTGAGAAATGACATAAACTAAGAAAAAACGTAAATATTGAAATATAACTTAAAAGCTTAGTTGAATTCAATGACTAAGTGCAAATCATGAACATTACATGCTAAACTGAATACTAAAGTATATATTAAAACTAGGTCAAAACGACTAGAAACATAATCGTGGGAGTACTTTTAACCAACATAAAACCACGTGAGCTAAATGTGGAGTCCGATTAATACGCCCCATCGACCTTGCTAGGGGGTATTAAAGCAGGATTAAAGTGATTGCTAAATTTGATGCCCAATATAGGGGATTTATACTCTTACTCAGGCACTTAATTATAGGACTATGAGGATACGCAAAACCCTCGTCCAACTCGATGCCTAGTCTACCTCAAACTGGATATGTATATGACTGAAATGTAACTTAGATAGCTCAAACTACTAAATTGCAATCTGAGAATGCAATCTTTATATACTCATAAGTAAAATTCAAAATTTGTAGCATAATTATCTTTTTATATGACCTAGAAAGTATAATTCGTGAACTAAAAGAATAATACAACAAGGGTTTTGAGTTTCATGCAAAGGATGAAGAAAACTTTCTAAGAACAAGCTAAGTATATTTAAGATACTACAAGAGCTAAGTCACAGTAATTTTCTATTATTGTAGAAACCCTATGTCTAAACAAAATATGGAGAATCAAAGATCTAACAAAACTCTAAGGACCTAGTGGATTAAAGGATCCCAGTAATGAAATCCTAGATACCTGGTGATGAAGTTCATTGAGAAATCTTTTTATTTCAGGTTGAATCTCAATAACACTACTGCTTGTTCTAGAGGGAAATAGGTGCCTTACTTTTTGGTTCATTCTATTTTTTGGCGATTGTGAAGTATAATGGTTTCTGTTGAGTGTATACATATTCTTATTGTCTTTAGACATTTCCCTAAGCTTATGTCCCTTATACTAATGACAATGATTAATAAGTTTAGAGATATTGTTATCCTCTACAAACATAAAATTTGTTCACTTTATCTTCACCAAGTCCCATATGCCAAAGAAGAACATACAAATTTTTCCCCTTGATGCGTAACCATATGTGGAGCATACGTGCAGAGTTGAGTGCACTTCAAGTCATACTGTTGGGATAACATTGTACCTTGCCTCAAATTCATAAACTCTTGTGCCTAAAAATATATAAACTCTATCCAAAAGAACCAGTCTAGAAAGCTCTTGTAAAACATCCCATGACAGTGGAGCTGCATTCTCACCCTTGTCATCTTTCCACTGCGTGACCAAAATGTGAGCTACATATTTTCATCTATATGATGTTAACTCCACAGTCTTAGTACTAGCCACTTCCAATACTCCAAGAATATCATAACCTCATCAATGATGTTTTGCGGGTCTTCACACACCTGCGACCCTAGAAACTTAAGCGGATTAATCCTAACAAAATCTCAAACCCTAGTTGCAGTTGATCCACTATTAATATTTACGCGAAAATTAAGCGTACTGATTGTCATGGTTTGGTACACTTTGAGCCATAATTTGGATCACATTTAAAATTCTCCACTTGTAACTTCATTGTTCGGTACAAAGGAAGTTTCGTTAGCATTGCGTCCATCACCATTACACATGTAAGCTCTATGAGGGAGAATTATAAAGACCGCATAATGATGGATTAAAAATTAAAAGTCGGATAATACCTCACGCACGATAATAATAGCAAAGAAAGTGATGGTTTTCTTAAAACACTTTGCAGTCTCCCTATCGTAGATGTAGTGCAGTTCACACCCATGAAAGAGACACTACTTCGTAATAAATTTCAGACATCCTAGGACTCTTGAACTTAATACTTTGATACTAGTTTTACATGCCCTAAGGCTACCCCTTTACATAACATGGGACCGAGGATCACGAGTGACCCCAATCTTACTATGTGTCTTGCATATATTAAGCATAGAAAGAATAAATTAATCAAAAGATATACTATGTGGAAGCTAAAAAAATGGTAACTAAAATTGGGGAATACAAAACTAGTCTGAATGTATGAATCATACTAAGAGTTTAAGAACAACTAAAAAATAACTAAACAAGTCAAGGTTTTTCTAGTAAAATGTATGAAAAACCTCTATATAAGTTGCGTAACCGGGACATGCCACTCTACCTAAATTGAACAAATATTGAAATATAAAATAAAAAGATAAAACGAAAAGCATGTCTATTGTTATCGAAGTATGAGGATTCATTGCTGAAGCTGCTGAAATACTGACCGCAAATCGATATAAGAGCAATCTGAATGGTGAGTACCTGAACCTACATCATCTAAAGATGTATCAAAGAGTATGCATCAGTACTTGGAATGTACTAATAATGTAGGATATAGATACTAAGCTTAAAATTTATATGTATAGGTGAAAAAAGCATAACTGAGAAACGACATAAACTAAGAAAAAACGTAAATATTGAAATATAACTTAAAAGCTTAGTTGAATTCAATGACTAAGTGCAAATCATGAACATTACATGCTAAACTGAATACTAAAGTATATATTAAAACTAGGTCAAAACGACTAGAAACATAATCGTGGGAGTACTTTTAACCAACATAAAACCACGTGAGCTAAATGTGGAGTCCGATTAATACGCCCCATCGACCTTGCTAGGGGGTATTAAAGCAGGATTAAAGTGATTGCTAAATTTGATGCCCAATATAGGGGATTTATACTCTTACTCAGGCACTTAATTATAGGACTATGAGGATACGCAAAACCCTCGTCCAACTCGATGCCTAGTCTACCTCAAACTGGATATGTATATGACTGAAATGTAACTTAGATAGCTCAAACTACTAAATTGCAATCTGAGAATGCAATCTTTATATACTCATAAGTAAAATTCAAAATTTGTAGCATAATTATCTTTTTATATGACCTAGAAAGTATAATTCGTGAACTAAAAGAATAATACAACAAGGGTTCTGAGTTTCATGCAAGGAATTAAGAAAACTTTGTAAGAAACAAGCTAAGTATATTTAAGATACTACAAGAGCTAAGTCACAATAAATTTCTATTATTATAGAAACCCTATGTCTAAACAAAATTTGGAGAATCAAAGATCTGACAAAACTCTAAGGACCTAGTGGATTAAAGGATCCCAGTAATGAAATCCTAGATACCTGGTGATGAAGTTCATTGAGAAATCTTTTTATTTCAGAGTTGAATCTCAAGAACACTACTGCTTGTTCTAAAAGGAAATAGGTGCCTTACTTTTTTGTTCATTCTATTTTTGGCGATTGTGAAGTATAATGGTTTTAGGAATGTTCTGAATAATAAACTAGGCTTAATGTTGTTTAAATGTCCTATTCATAGTGGAAAAGAAAAATATTACCCTGACTTAGAACTTGATGGAGCCACCAACATACCTTATCGACGGACCATGGAGTGATCTACGGTTGGTCCTAGTTGGTGTCATTTGGCTTCAAAGACTTGATGTTGAGTGTCACGATCTACAGACCATGGACAACAGAACGTGGTCCTACCTACAATCTATAGGTTCTATCGTGGTTTTTTATTTTTAATTGATTTTTTGGTAGCCAACCACGGACCGTACCTATGGTCCATAGTCCAAACCACGGGATCCGTCAGTGGCACGTGTAATTTTTTAAAATATGCAATTGGCTCTCTGTCGAATTTGGGATTTTACAAATAGGTGTAGAACAAGTTAAGGGGCCAATTAATTGTATAGCAAGAATATGAAAACTCCTAGCAATATGAAGAGTCACAAAAGATGTACTCGCTCCAGGATCTATTAAATCATATTTATCAAAAGAAAAGACTTCGATCAAACCAGTGACAATATCTAGCAAGTTATATTACTCTTGGCGGCTCGTGATAGCATACTAACGGTTTTCTGTTCCTCTAATCCCTAAAGTAGCTCTTTTAGGTAGAACTCCGTCTGCTGGAGCTTCTGAAGATTGTTAGGCTCTATTATCCCATAACCACTACCCTTCCTATTCTTAGGGAACTATTTAATAAAGTAACCTGCCTGAACACACTTGAAGCAACATGTGGAGACATCACGACACACTGCTAGGTGGTCCATACCACATTTAGCATATTAAGAAGTCTTATTACGTCTTTGTGCCGCACTACCTTTAGACTATGCAGTTCTAGCTCTATAATTCGATGAACTCTGGTACATGAACTCACTTCTGTTCCTTGGTGCAAGTGCACTATAATATGATGGAGAAGGTCCCGGCTCACAATACTCCTCTGCTTGCAAGACTCATTTCCTGTTTTCTTAGCCATCCTGTTTTGGTACACTTCTCTATCTCTCGACTTATATTCCTCAACTCGTTGCACATGGATCATCAACCTTGCTATGTCCATGTCCCCTATAAATATTGCAGCCAAACCCTTTTTTCTTGACAGATGAGATAACCCACATACTAATAAGCTCATCCAACTTCTCATATTGCCAACCATCTGGAGCATAACTAGAAAATTGGTGAACTTGAGGCGGTAGTCATGCACACTTTAGATTCCGGCTTGAAAGTGAGGAATTCGCTCCTTTGCTTCTCTCAGTTCACGGGGAATAAATGCCCAAAGATGGACTCCTCGAACACAACCTAGCTGACAATTAGTGCACTTTCATCTTTAATGTTCCTCCATTAGTCGTACCACACTCTAGAATCATCCTTCAATTGGTATGCAGCTAGTTCCACATGCTTAACATCTAAAACATGGATCACCTCAAAAACATTCTGTAAGTCATCCAAAAAGTTCTCCAGATCCTCAGTGACAAATGAACCGTTGATTTATAGAGGATTGATCCTTAAAAACACCCAGATTCCTAGATGTATCACTCCGTCTTGTTTGTTACCTCTTTGTTGTCCATCTTTGTTTGTCACTATTGACTCAACATCTGGATAGCATCCCAAAACTCAACATTAGTTACCTCTCCTAAGGGTTGCACTTCAGATGTTCGATATCCCTTGATCTTGAGTATTAACATTCATCCTAGCGGGACGACATCAGACAACCCTTGGTGGAAGCATAATCTGAAAGATACAGGCAAGCTCTAAAAAGAAAGAAACTTTATGTGTTGAACTCTATCGCACGAAAAGAGCATGAAAGATGTGAATTGTGACATAAATTTCTCAACCTCTTGATTATAGATGTGGCAAACTTATCAATGATAATTAGGAATCTACAGAAATGGTTTCATATACACCATAGAACTCTTGAACTCTATTCTCTAATACAAACTTTGTTACGGACCTATCCTACACAATGGACGCTACTGACACTCGAGAATCATCATTGGTCCTAAGTGAACCATTAGCATGAATTAATTCTTAGCGAAAGACTTGCTAATAATAAAGATTAATAAAAATAAAGGTTTAACACAAATGTATCACATACTTAAACTCAAAATATTTATAAATAATCATTCAACTAGCCAAAAGGGCAACTAAAGTCTCAATATAAACAATGTAAACGAATGAGACTCATAAACTACGACTATCTATCTATATATTTATGAAGCCTCTACTTATTGAGATGGACCTAAGGACAAGACCCACGACTACCTAATAAAAACTTAAATGATAAACATGAATTAAGGATCCACCAAAAGGAAGGAGGCGCACCAAACATCTCTAGTATACAAGTGGATCAATAGAGCACCAGTTGATGATCTTGTTTTTCGGTATCAAAATCATAGTCCTGTCACAACTCAAGGCTACCCCTTATATGTGACACGACTTACAAGACTCTAAAAGTCCTCATACAAGACTCATAGAATATCACAACATAAGATCCAGGTAAAATGCAAAAAATTTAAAACTTTTACTTACAATCGAAGACTTTTATAAAATGAGAGAGTCTATAGCACCATGTCTCAAACCATCTACAATACTTGGATTAAAACTCTAGAATACACTCTTACGGACGTAGCCTTTCATAATTATAGGACATAACATAGAGACATAAAGGACATATAGTGAAGCCTTCGATAACAATGAGGACTCACCAATCTTCATCTTGTTAATCTACTACGATCCTAGCCACGATATAGAAGTCGATATCACAAAACCCTACACGTTGCAGAAAATGTAGAAATATGTGTTAGCAAAAAAAATGTACCAAGTATGGAAGCCTGCATAAAAATCCTTAAAATATTCAAAAAGGACATTTGAGTTGAAACCATGCTATATGCCACTTTTGAACATCATCTTTGAAATAGTAGAGGAATATAACTCATAAGAAAACACATTAATAATTCATCATAGCATAAACGATATAATTCTAATCTCAAGCATAGTATCCAATCATCACAAGACAAAGTTTACACACATAGTTATATACCAAGATCATCTCATCATAATAGAACCATCACATGTGTAAACCTAAGTTATAGTTGTGAAATTCATATATAGGATCCTATAATCCTATCAACACTAAGTACCAGTTTTAAGAAACCATGTTCATACTTATCATGCTTTAATCTCATCCATAGTAAATAAACATGGATAAGGAAATATTTATGTTCATAGCTTTTAAAACGCAAAATCACTTTACCAACAATCCATATCATGCATACATAAATTCATATATTTTTATGGCATAGAGAAATCACAAAATAACACCTTTATAAGTCTACTTTTACAATGTATAAGTGAATTCTCATAACCCCACTCACACTAAGTAAAACTCGTTAAGAAGTAATATATGTAGTTCATGCTCATAATTCATAATTCATATAATGTATACATTAAATCATGAATCTTTATGTCATAGGACAAACATACCATGACCACTCTCAAATCCTACTTGTGAAGTTCATGGATGAAATCACATACCCCCATTCATACTAAGTGGGACCTCTTGAGGAACCATAGTACATAGATCATATTATTGTTTTAATTCATAATCTCATAATATAGGGAAATATAGCGTTAATGGACGTAGACCATGTGAGCTACATGGAATCTGGTGTCTTAATCCCACGCCTAAAAAAGGTGCTCTAATTTCCTAAGGTAGGACTAACGTATAAGCTTTTAGGTGGATCCACTAGCTAAAGACTATGTAGGCACATTTTGTGCCAAGATTATCTATATTAGGATTGTTGTTGTGAAGTTTATTATCGTATCATAACGCATTTGTACATATACAACTACATCGCTGCTATAAAACATTTCTGATTATGCCTTGTGAAAATATTAAGAAAAAGGGAATAGGCCACGCACCGTGGTTGATTATATTGAGAAAAAGGGAACGTGCCATACGTCGTGGTTGATTATTTTAAGAAAAAAGGGGTGTGCCACGCACCATGGTATAAGCATGGATTGATAATTTCATGCCGCGAGGCTACCTCCAGGATGTGTACATGGGACCTAGGATCACGAGTGACCTCAAGCTAACCACGCTGACATATCATTAGCATATTACATATAAACTAAAAAATTAAATATTGTGCAAAAGCTAAGCCATATGAATAATCTTAAATAATGGGGAATACCATATATTGTCTGAATAAATGAAAACTGAGAGTTTAAATAACCACAAAAAATTCAAAATCTAACACGATAGATGAATCTAACTCTGTCTTAAATAAGCCTCTAAACTTACTAGAATTACTGGAAAATGCCCCAGCTAAATCTAGTAAGAACTTAAACCAAAAACTAAAAATAGAATAGATACATGTTTGTCATCCTTGGAGAATGAGGACTCACCACTAATGTTCCATCATTGAAGATCAGGAACCGAGCTATGCATGCTCTGAAAGCTGAGAACCTGAACCTACATCACGAGAAGATGTAGCACAAAGTATGTGGCAGTACTCGAAAGGTGCTGATCATGCATGATAGAGTAAGCTGAATCATAATCATAACTAAATCAAACAGTAAATATAGAGCAATGATAAGAGGTAAACATGATCCTATACTAAGAATACTAAACATGAAAAAACTGAATGCAATGACCAAGTCTATAACATGTTGGGACTGAAATCGGACTATAACTGATAAGCGGTCTATGCAAGAGAGTCTGATTGAACTGTAGGAGATACTAATAATAGACATAAAACCACATGAGCTACATGTGGAGTCCGATGTGTACGCTTCAATATACCCTGCTAGAGGTATAGAGATATGATTGGCGTGATCACTAAAATGTAATGCCCAGCAGAGCATACTTAACCTACGTGGCACGTAGTTTTGGGACTTGAGGGTGACTGACCCTAGTCCACACGGTATTAAGCTACTCCAATTTTAATAGGTAATTATAAATTTATGACTGCATTTCTATAATACTATATATCTCAAAATACTGGATGCAACTGAGAATACAATATTAATATACTGATAATGGAACATTCGAAAACAGAGGCATGTACATATATATATGAAATAACTAATGTATCATGTGTAAGTCATGAACTAAAAGAACTACATAGCTAGGGTTTTGAATTAATTAAAGAATCCATACAAAACGATACTAAATTCGTAACAATCTGATTTGGATCATTCAAACAACTAAAATCCAACACTTCCTAACATTTACAAAACCCTAGGTCTAGATAATATTAAAGGAATCATGAATCTGATTGAATTCTATGGACCTAATGGGCAAAAGAAACCCACTAGTGAAATCTCACATGCCTGGTGACAAAATTAATGGAGAAATATTTCGATTTCGGGGCTAGAACTGATGAAAACTCGCTGCGTTCTTGAACTAGGGTTGTTCGACTTTCTCCTCTATTTTTCTCTAAGTTTGATGTTTTTTGGTGAATAATTGATTAGGTTAAGCTCTAATTACTTTACTAGGCTAAAACTGACCAAAACCATGGAGTTTATGGGTTAAACGACGTAGTTTAGGGTCCAATGCATAAGGAAAAGATCAAACAATCCTGACTTAAAACCTATTGAAGACACCTATGGAGTGATCAATGATCCGCTGACGGATTCACGATCAGTCCAATCTGTCCATTGATTGATTTCAGAGGATGGGTTCTGGGGGTCCTGAGGGTCTCAACCTATGTACTGACTGACAATCTGTCGACCGATCGAGGATCCATTGACTGATCGACGATCTGTCGAATAAACCATGGCTCGTCCTGTCAGTCTGTCGATCGACTTGAGAGTATTAATTCTAGGGTCATGATGGTCTCGACCTACAAACTGATAGACGAAGCGTTGACTAATCCATAATCAAATATGTCAATTTGTCGATCGACTTCAAAGGATGGATTTGGGGAAGGGCTACAGGTGGCCATCCACGGACCACCAAGATAGACCGTGGATCACCCTACGGTCCGTGGGTGGAAAGATTGAAGAGGCATTATTGCCTAAAGCTAGAATAGGATCGAAAGGATACAAATTTGGATACTTGGGCTTCATGGCTACTTCTGCTTCTGAAGTACCTCCCTCCACGAACTAACTCCTCCACAAAACCTTAACTAAAGTGACTTCTTTGTTTCTCAGCCTTCAAACCAGACAATCAAGAATCTCAATAGGCACATCATCATAAGTGAGATTATCTTTCTCAGCCACACTTTCTAAAGGTACTATAGATGCTGGATCACCCACACACCTTTTCAATAGAGAAATATGAAAAACCAGATATACCGATGTTAGTTCTTATACAGGGCGTTACATTATCTCTCCTTGGGAACATTGTTCCTCAAAAGATGATTAAATAAGCTGAAAAAGGAGGGAAAGCGTTGCAAACCCTACTAGTAATTTCTAGAAACTAATTTCTGACTAAACTAAGTTCCAAGAACATGCAAATATTTTGAAAATGCAAGTACAAACATAAGGAACAAAATACTAAGATTGCAGCTACACATGAATAACTGAAAGACTGAAGAGGAAATATTACCTCAAGCTAGAATAGGATCGAAAGGATACAAATTGGAATACTTGGCCTTCATGGCTACTTTATTTCTGAAGTAGCTCCCTCCACGAACTAACTCCTCCACAAAACCTTAACTAAAGCGACTTCTTTGTTTCTCAACCTTCAAACTCGACGATCAAGAATCTAAACTGGCACATAATTATATGTGAGACTCTATTTGACATCCACACTTTCTAAACTTACTATAGATGCTGGATCACCCACACACTTCTTCAACAACGAAATATGAAAAATTGGATCTACTATTTCTAGTTATGTTGTCACTTTGCCAACTCTTTTTAAGATCTTGTAAGGGCCTACGTATCTAGGACTGATCTTCTCTTTATTTCCAAACCTCATCACCGCCTTAATAGGTGACACTTTCATCAGAACCCAATCATCAACTTGAACTCTAATTATCTTCTCCTTACATCTGCATAGGACCTTTGCTCTAGGATGTCTTAAGTCTATCTTTAATGAGTTTCACTTTCTCCACAACTTCATTAAGTGAATCTTGCCCTATCAAGTCTCCTTTACCTATTGCAAACCAACCAACTGGAGATCTTCATTTACGCCCATACAATGCCTCATAGGGGCCATCTGAATGGTGGAATGGTAGCTATTATTGTGGGTGAACTCTATAATAGAAAGGTGATCATCCCAACTACCCTTAAATCGATCACACAATCTCTCAAAAGTTGGTGCTGCATTTCCCAACTCATGGATTACCTCATAATGTCTTGCTGCAATACTATTACAGAAACCTTGAATCGGTGAAGAAGGGAGTGTTTGATCAACTATCTCAGGGAGGTTTAATGCAAAAAAATTAGGTTATAGTAGTCTAACTCCTTGATGTCATGACCAATATTAACCGTGCATTGTACACCTGTGAAGATTAGGTCTATTCTCTCACTTACTAGTTGAAAAAACAACACATTGAAGAAGATCGAGAGAGAGACCAAAACATTGCAAAGATGATGACCTAGTTTAATATCTTCGCCAAGAACATCATGGGTGTTGGTATGAAGAGGTTTATGTTGTCCGTTTTGGTGGTGTAATCCTCAAAAAGGCCAAATTTGAAGCATTATATAATGAGGAAGTGAACTTCGTATTCAACCAAGGAGGAGGTTATCGCGTAACTACCCAAGTCCGGGTAGGAAAAAAAGTTTAAATAGAGATGAGGGATGCATACACCATGATAGAGACTGGCGAGAACGTAATACCACCTGGAAGGAAAGATGGCGAGAACGTAAAACTTCAAAAATTTTCTTACTTCCTCGTTCTTAACTTAAAACAATCACACCCACACTATAAAATTTCTATATTCTTGCATCTTATCGTTTTTTGTTGTTGATCTTGTGTTCGGAGTGGAATTTGCTGCCACCAGCATAACAAAATCATATTTCGACATAAAAGTTTGTTTTTTGAACCCTAATCTTGTAATTTGCGGTTACACTCAAACAAAATTGTTTAATTCTTATTGATGTGTGTTGGGCCTCTCTAAAATCATAATTGTGTTGCCTTTCGTAGTTTAATAATTGTGCCTAGATTATTTAAAATGTGATTTCCTGAATTTTGTGCTATATAAATTTATCATGAACTTGTGGGTTTCGTTAAATTTTTTATAGGTCTAGTCACGTGAAATCTGAGTAACCCAAATTGTGCTAAATGACATGTTTTTTCCAATGATGGAGCGTTTGATGTCATTCGTAAGGGCAAAATTCGTCAAAATAGCATATTTTGGCCAAACAAGGAGAAGTCTTAGTACCCCGATGGAATGTATCATATGTGTCTTGGCTCAATTGAGTATGTATGTTGTTTGATTTTGTTTTCGTAGGGCTACGTGCTTTATTTGGGGAAACAGAGTTGAATTATGGCACGTTGGACAATTCGTCGAGTTCTCTGAACTACTATGTGTTTCAAAAAGTCCCCCTAAATCACCTTAAATTTCTTGTTTGGATTAAATTGGTTAAATAATTATTGGCGAGAATCTTGAGCTTGCTGAGTTCACTGGCGACTCACGAGAGTCTCCCTTGAGCGCCCTTTATGCGCACCTAACCCCTAAAATATATTGTAACTTTCGGTGGGCTAGTCTAAGCTCGTCGTATGTTGTCGACGATTCGCTGAAAGTCCCTGAATATCACCAAACTATCTTTCTTCTAGGAAATTTTTAGGATAATCCTTTTGGCGAGTCCGATCTGGCTCACCAACGTGATTCGGTGACTCCTTCATTGGTTTAGTGACTCGCTGATTGGTTCGGCAAGTCTTTCTGCAACATGATTTACGTAATTTTCTTAAAATTGCCTCTAACTATTTATGATGTTTTATGTAGATATGGCTAGATCAAAAGTAGCAGGTCGAGGCATGCCACCCCACAAGAGGGCAAAAGGGAATCACAATTAATGAGGATGCATCTGCATCCAACGCAAAGGCTCTAAAACCTCCTACCACAAGCTAGAAGGGTAAAGACAAAGGAAATGCACTAGCTCCTGAGTCACCGGAAGTCATCTCTGACAGAGAGGGAGTGTACGCCACTCACCTCACTACTTATTAAGGTGAGGGTTACCACCAGGATCCTGAATCTGCCATTTCTGAGCCTAAGGATGACCAATTACTTCTAGCCCGAATAGCCGACATGTGCCTAAGATAAGAATACCCCAAGTCACTACTCCTCCTCATGTCCCAGATCAATCTATTACCTAATCACCACCTTCACAGGGTCCTCCCGTTCGGTCTATGAATAGATTGAAGGTTGAGGAATTGAGGACAATCATCGAAGAAGGGAGATTGTCCACAGACGGTGGAGTATATAGATACCTAGAAATTTGGATCACATTGAGATCCTAAAAGTTACAATTTTTCACTAAGACCTATGTCCCTTATATTTCTAATTGGATGCAGGAGTTTTACACCGCCTACGGAGCTCTAGTTCCCCAAGGAAAGAGGAAGGCGTAAACCTTTAAACCGATCGAATATGTAGTTGTGAAGGGCAAGAAGATGAAGTGGGACAGTAGTGACATAAATGTTGTGTTGGAATGAACTGCCAATATTGTGGATAACTACAATACATGATCAAGACCAAGTCCTTCGAGACTATAAAGGAATGGTTGGCTCCCCTGTTGTCTGATGGTACTCCTAGGTGGGTTGAGGCTGGAGTGCAAATTTAAAAGAAGGACCTTAGTGTGGCAGCGAGGTACTGGTTGGTCTTCATGAGCAACAACATTATGTCGTCTGAGGATGAATCTATTCTTCTCCACACAAAGGGGTTTTTTCTTGGTTCCATCCTTGGAGTGAATCACATAAATTTAGGCATGATCATTGCACAAGAGATTGTCATGAGGTCCTTGTAGCGTCACACTTCACTCCCTTTTCCCGTGATGATCACCAAGTTGTGCAGATGAGCCCGTGTATCTAGCATTAAAAAGAATGGCTTGGAAGTGATTCCCCTATCCTATTATAACATCCGGTGGATAGAGGTTGAGTATTTGGTAGATGAAGTTGAGAAAAAGAAGGCCACCCCGGTGGATTCATCCCTAACTGTGAATATTGAGACATTACCTGCAGAGGAAGTATGTATTACTACCGCCCCTGGGCCTCCAGGTATCTCTAGTGCTGCTCCTTCTTTGACTCTAAGCTCTTCTTATACTTATAAGAGTTTATGATATAATTCTCTTTATATTATCTAAAACTCTATACATAAATCATCTACTATATAAGTAAACAAACAATTAAATGAACATATGATCTATTAAAACATTTATTAAAATTGAATAAACAATTGTTCTATAATAAATACTATATCTAAATACATGGTTAATAATACAAATCTCATGGTTACCAACAATCTCTCACTTAGACTTTTAATCATCACAACTTTTATAATATACTACATCTAAAAGTATGGTAGATAATATATACTCTAACAATCTCCCACTTAGATGTTTAGTCTTGAAATTTTTTAGAATACTATATCTACACACTTGATTAATAATATATATACCCTAACAATCTCCCAGTTAGAATCTTAAGTATGCATTTACAACTTTCAAAGGTATTCCTTTTATATATCTTATCAAAAGGATCTTACCAAGTTATTTTCTTATGTAGCTTTGTCTATTTCTTCGTCGTAACTGATCGATTTTGTAGTTGATATTTATTGGTTTCATCAAGAATGAATGCCTTTTCAGAAGTCTTGATGCTTCAATATGTATATTTTATTATATTTTCTGATCAACGACACTAACCTACAGTTTGAGTGTCTACTAATTGAAGCTAGTAAAGTAACCCAACCAAGGGTTAGGGTCGTGTCCCAAGGGAGTGGCAGTGAAAATATCCAAATGAAGAAAAACTATAAAAGTAGCAAAGGAAGGTAAATGGGGAATATCCACTTCCATGATCGGAAGAAAAACGTCTTTCTTCAAGCTTTTCCAAAAACCCTCTCGAAACTTGAGACAAAAATGCTCAAAACTTAAAAACTAAAACTGGAAAAATATAATAATGTTCACTCTCTCAATTTCTATCTCAATAATTAAAGGGTTCAGTATTTATAGACTTTAGATTAAGTGTTGGTGGATCCATTCAGCGTCTTTAGTCATGAATCACCGAGTGATTTGACGATTCGCCCTTTCTCTGGTTCGTTGTAGTTTGCGCCTTGCCTTTTATATCCATGCATACTGTAACGTTGGGCGGAATAACTCTTCTTGGTAGAACTATTTGGCGAAGTGCCACTAATCCTTTTCGTCGACTTTTGATCCACTTCCTTCAGGGCTCACTTATTGTAACAGAAGGTGGAACTTTTCTATGCGACGTATCGCCAAGTATGATTGGTGATGTCCACTTTGAATTTTCAGCTCTTTTCTTCCTTTTTGCTTTCAGTTTTCTCCAAAGTATCCTTGCTCCTACCGAATCCTCAAATACTTGAAACTTAGAAGTTTTTATGAGATATCGAGATAAAACACACAATCGAGGACACTATTCGCATTAAAACAAGGTCCTAGATGAGTCCAATTTGAGGACTCATCAACAACCCCAACTTAAACCTTTGCTTGTCCTCAAGTAAGACTCAAGTTCAGCAGTTCAAATAGGATATGTCAAATGGTGCTACACAAGACTCAATCATGAATGTACACAACAAGACTCAAACTACTCATGCATAGCTCAACTATATACTCAAAGATTCAAGTTGTGACACCCCATTACCAAAAATTCTTGAGCTCACAATACTTGCTACTAATGCAATTTCAAGCTCAAAAAATGTATATACATGCCCTTACACAAATAATGATTCCATTTTCACACACGTAGATTTATCAACTTAGGATCACGAATCTGATGCAACACTCACACTCACAAAGAGGAACACTATGCATGTTTTCAGCCATAGGTTTACCCTTATTTTCTAATTGACCTTCGGTTTGGTTCACTCAAGATCAAAAAAGGTCTTTCTAAGGCTTGTAACGGGGTTGAGTGCAAAGGTATGATCATTTTGGCTCAGTGACTTTTTCTTCATTGAGATGTCATTTCCTTAAGCTATCCCCTATCTTCCTTCCTCAATCCTTAGTCAAGTGCTTCTAAGTCATCTTTTATTTCCCTTCATGGATTACTTTGAAACCCGATTTCATTTCATTTTGTGCTTTTATATCACGAACTTTCTTATCTTTTTATTTTTTTTTCTTTTCTTTATCCTTTTCTTTTCTTTTCTCCTTCTTTTTCTTCCTCTTCTCTTTTTTTGTGTGTGGAGAGTTTCCATTTCTCTGCAATTCCATGGGTTTGTGGGACTTTTCTTGCACTTCTTAACTTCTCCTTTTCCTTCTTACCACACCCCCAACATAGGATTTTGGCATATGTTAGCTATCCACTTATATCACATCTAAAAGAAAAGATTATAGGTGATGCATAACGTAAGGTTTAGGTTTCGTCAAGGTTTTTCCTAGGAAGAGGTAAGGCTCAAAGGGTTTTCAAAAGAGTTTCACACACTCACGGGTAGGCCACAAAAGAGGTATATGTCAAAGGTTGTTCACACTCTTATGAATTGCCTAAGATCATGTCAAGAGGATAACTTTCTAAATCAATCAGACTAACTGGGCAAATTCTAGGTTTATTCATGCAAGGCTCAAAGTAAGATCATCACACAAGGCAGTGACACTTAAGTCAAACAAGACAACACACTTTCTCTAGTGTTCAATGGTCATTAAAAAAATCAATTCGATAATTGTCTAATCATAACGAGATGAAAAGAGTTCACATATTGCCTATGTAACTTCATTCGTTCTCGTTGTAGTGTCACATTCATGTTTGTTCGATTATGAGAACTTTTCAAGTCATCGATATTGATCGAAACAGAGGCTTAAGTTTTTACAAAAACAACCACTTTAAACACAAGAGGTGGCAAATTTTCACAAGTGAAGGGTCAAAATTATTATGAAATTAGGACCTAAAAAAGAGCCATTAGCTCAAACATTAATTTAAACAGACAACCAAAATATATATATCAAAACATGAAATACTTTTAGCGAGAAAAACAAGGTGAGCCTTACCACACCATAGACAAGCATTTGTCCTCATATGCGAGTATTAGTATAAAAAATAAAATAAAAGCAAGACAAGGAGGAACGTAAAGAGGAATCCTTTCTATGTGGTCTCTCCTATTGTCAGGGCATCAGAACTCTGAGCGACTGCCTGTAGTTGGCCATCAGTGCCCGGAATGCTCACATCAGTGGTCGTAGTGTTAAGTCCAATAGGAGCTGTTGCGGATGATTCAACATGTGATGTTTGAATCATATGTTGTACCACTGTACCTCTTAGATATGATAGGTTCCAAAAGATGCGGTGCTCTTTCTATATTGTTGTCCGCTCCTCCCGTGCTGTTTCCATTTCTTCATCAGTCTCAGCATCTGTATCTGCAGTTTCTGCCTCTTCAGGTGCATCCTTGTCCGCTGCGTTTCTCATCAAGTCATTGAAGTCATCCAACTTCAGATAATCTACATCTTCCGCAGATTTGCAACATTTGCTTGTAAAGCTATGATATCAGATGGCCAATTCTGTCTGGTTTTGCATGTTGTAACCCTCAGGGCTAAGGCATGGACTGAGTCTTGAACTAGGCTAAGTACATCAACTATCACTCTCTCGATCATTGCTGGGACTGCCTTTTCCAGTTGACATGCCCATTATTCGGCTGTTTTGGCTAGACGCCCATCTTCAGAATCATACCCTGAGTGAACCTGATGGTCTAGGGATCAGAGTACGGATCGATGACTCTGCATGTAACAACTCGATATTAATCTCTTGAGAGTCATCTGTTGGAGATGTTCTACTCAAATTACCCTCCTCTCGTGGGTACTCAGCCTCAAACCGCCTGATGTCAGTGGATGCGGAAGGAATGACCTCAATGTCTTTTGATGGAACCCGAGGCACTCTAGCATAGCCCTCGTGGAAATTTCCTGTGATTTCATCAATCCTAGGTCAATAGTCCTCCTGTGCATGATACATCCAAGGCAAGCTGCTTTGGGAAGGCGTAGGACAGAATCATTTTTGGATGGCATAATAGTACTACTGATAAAGCCAAACAAGAATATAGCAGCAACGTTCAGGTCCCTCTTTTCGATTGGAGCTTCAACCCCAATCCATCTCTTAGTGTTTTCACAAATTAGAGGATCCAAACACTCCTTCACATCGTCTAATAATGAGGATTGGTGAAATCCCTTATAAGGATGTTCAGTTCTAGTGAATTTGGCGAAGTTAATTGCTCTCGACAAACCACTCGGCAATGCGGTCTTTTATCCTGCTCTTTCTTCAAAATCTTAAATTTTCTGGGGCAAGATTGGCGATTTGCATCTAGATCGCCTAACACGTTGGCGATGCGCTAATCTTCTTTTCGAGTTTTCCGAGTTTTACACGCTCTACAATTATGTAGGATTATGCAAAACGACGAAATTCAACTAGGCTCGCCGAGGTTTTTGGCGTCTCGTAAAATGGACCTTCTGCTCGCAAATTTGATATTTTCTGTACTCTCCTCATTTTGACCTTCAACAATAACACACCATTATTTATAAATGTAAATCCTAAGTTTTGACCTTAGGTTGCCTCCCAAGAAGCATCCTATTTAACGTCGTGGCTCGACCTAGATCCTGCCTCACTCTATGATGTTGAAGTTAGGCTTAGTATCACTAGGTAACCCCAATTTGTCGTTTGAGTGGACCTGAGGCATGAAAAACATTAGGAGTGATCTGATGTGCTGAATTGATCTAGAGTGAGATTCGATTAGCTTCTTTGGCGCTTCAATACTCTCTCTCCTTTCATCCAACACTCGATCTTGATCAGTGATCTTTTGGAGAATGATTTGAAGCGTGTCCTCAACACGACTTTCCTCATTTTATCTAGTGCTTTTCCTCCGTTGGGAGGTATATACTTCTCTTTGCGATTGCACTGGTTTTCCACCTCAAACATTCAGGTGGTCAAGTCGTTTAGTTGAGATACGAGTGAAACTATTATGAAGTTACTCTCGACTTCTTGATTGCCTTAACTGGCTTGCCACCCTCTATATCTGTCATGCTTAGAGGACATGCACACACAAACACAAAACACAAAAGAAAAACAAAACTAAAAGTAAAATTAGTAGAAACTACACTACAAAGGACTAAAAACTCTAAATAGCTACAACTTCACGTGACATCACTCCGCAACAGCGGTGGCGTTTTGATGTTTCAATATGTGTATCATTATATATTTAATGATCAATGACACTAACATACAGTTTGAGTCTCTACGAATCAAAGCTAGTAAAAACCCAACAAAGTGTTGGGGTCGTGTCCTAAGGGAGTGGTATTGAAAGTTGTAGCTACTTAGAATTTCATTCTAAATAGTGATAGTTTAAAAAAATTTCAAGTATTAAAACAAAACAAGTTTAATTTGTGAGACCAAAGTGTCAAATATCAAGAAGGGGTTTTGTCACAAGTAGTAAAATTAGCAAAAAGAAAGGAGAAAACAAGTATGGGGGAATGTTCTTGGGGTATGACCGCAATATATGTTGACACAAACTAATGGTTACATGCTTTCGATAGGAAAATTCGCTAGATAATGGTGACTAAGGTAAGCTTTAGATGAAAGTAAATTCCCTCTCGGGCAACTTACCCCATATCAAATAGGTTCCTCTCGGACACCCAGTCGTCTAAACAAACCAGCCTACGCCTTACCAACATCCTAATCATTCCATAGAGGGTTCTTATATATGGGACTAGGTCTCACCCTCTCAGACAAAACCTCATGTCGACCCACTCCTTAGGCCATCAGTCTAGTGGTCTTAGTTTCGTGACCTCCCTCTCAGGCAAGCCGAACACACATGGGTGGTTTTGTATTTGCAACTAAAAACCCATTAAATTAAACCACAACCACTAGGTGAAATCACCATTAAAATGAATCTAATCCTATAAGAAAGCACGACTCAACAATAATATCAACGCATATTTGCTAAATCACACCCCAAGAATGAGGGTTTTTAGCCACACATCAAACAATAATCAAATATTCTTAAAATCATAAAGGAATAAAGTGGGTATAAGATATTAAACCTTAACAGTAGCAAAGGAAGGTAAATGGAGAATACCCATTTCCAATATTGGAAGAAGATCTTCTTTCTTTAAGCTTCCCCAAAACCCTCTCCAATCTTGAGAGAAAATTACTCAAAATATAAAAACTAAAACTGGAAAAATATTATAATGTTCACACTATCAATTTCTATATAAATAATAAAAGATTTCGGTATTAATAGACTTCAGATTTAGTGCTGGTAGATCCATTCGACGTCTTTAGCCAGGAATCACCGAGTTATTCGGCAATTTGCCCTTTCTCTGGTTCGTCGCCATTTGTGCCTTGCCTTTACATCCATGCATGTTGTAACGTTGGGGGGAATAACTCTACTTTGTGGAACTATTTGGCGAAGCGCCGACTACTCCTTTTCTTCGACTTTTAATCCACTTCCTTCAGGGCTCACTTGTTGTAATAAAAGGAAGAACTTTGCTATACGGCATATCGCCAAGTGTGCTTGGCGATGCGCACTTTGCATATTAAACTTTTTTCTTCTGTTTTCCTTCCTCTTTGCGCCTAAGAGTCCATGCTCCTATCAAATCCTCAAATACCTGAAACTTAGAAGTTTTTTAAGATGAGATAAAATATGCAATCGAGGAAACTATTTGCATTAAAACAAGACCCTATATGAGTCCAATTTGAGGACTCATCAAGTCCTACCATGAAAGTCCTCTCAATTATACAAAATACATCAATATTCGTTATATTCTCTCACTACGACTAAGATCTACTACTATAGTAACACTTTTTTAAAACCATTCGATATTGAAATATGAACAAGTTTTTCATATAGTATACTTTAATTTTCTCAACATCATTCTCACTATTTGGGGGTTATAGAATTTCTTATGTCTTGTAACGTTTCTCACACTACTCAAATGTAATGAAATGTCGATTCTTTCATACAAGTTTGATGTTCTTAAGCATCTGGATTTTCAACTAACTCATTTGTAATTTCTTTGTTCAGTTCCTATAATACAAATTTACTTTAGAAATTTTATTTACTAAATAGTTGTTTTCTGAAAATATGACACATTTTTAATACTTATCGTATCTTTTTTAGATCAATAAAATAAACCTCCTTTCTTTATTTTTGGTTATCAATTAATAAACATGTTCAATCTTAATTTCAACTTGTTTATTCTCTCTCAGTACATATACTAGTTAATTTTATATCTAAATATGTCATAGACTATGCTTACGTCAAATCCACACTAGTTTTATAGTTGTAATATCTCGTTGTTAGGACATATTCTCAAAATAATAAAAATAACCAAAAATAAGTCAATCACTAATATTAGATTACATACATAAAATCTCCGCTAAACATATCCAAGAAACTTACTTTAGCACTATTGTCACATTCCGAGCCTACACTATAGACGTGAAGGGCATTCAGAATCATTGTTGGTTCCAACCGACACCTTCATTTGGATGACTACTGAGAGGAAAACTATACATATATGTGAAAGCCTTATTATCATGATGCATTGACACTTTAACTCCATGTCTTACCCATTTGGTGTAGTGAAACATGAATTCACCGTTTTACCGTCAATCAATATCTTAAAAAAACAAAATGCATTATCAAAAAAATAAATATTGAATATCATAAATACAATCTGAGTTTGACTTACCTTTACCTTTATCTTTCCTTATCACAGGTGAAAAAAATCAAGTGGAAACTTAATTTGAAAATCGGAGAATCGTGTTGATAATGTGTAGTAAAACTAAAACAAAATAAGACAAGAAATATAGAAGATTAAAATAATAGAAATAGGGTGACAAGAGATACTAGCTTTTCTTATTCTATATTTAAGTGTCTAACAAATCTTCAAGTATTCAAAATCTTCAAGTGTTTACAGTATGAACCCTTATACCTCTATTTATAGTGTAACACATCTCGAAATTTTTTAAGACAACATTCGAGATATTCTTTATTTGTGAATCAGATTGTATCAAGTGATTCTTAAATTGACCATATTTTTAAAGGTAAATTCTTTAGTGTGGAAATGATTTTGGATATCAATTAAGGTCACTAAAAATTCCTAACACAAATTTAAATTAAAAATTTCCTTACCAATTAATTTTTGATGTAAGATCTTACTTGGATAAATTTTAAATGATCATATCTCTTAGAATATAAAGAGTTATGTGTCCCATAACCTAAAAGATTAAATTTATCCAAATCTTCTTTCCGGTGCCATCAATTTCGCGACAATTTGAACACTGAGTAAAAAGTTATGATCATTTTAGTAACTTGGTATAGTGTAGTGACGAATTAGTCGATGGGAAAATATTAAAAGTGGTCAGTTTTGTCTTTTTACCTCTAAAAAACCCTAAAAAATTCTTAACTATTTAAAGACCCAAAATAATCAGATTTTTATTTTTTAGTCCATCATTCTCTTCTCTCTCAAGCCTTAAGGCAAAACCCTAAGGAAAAATCTAAGTAGAAGACTCTCTTTCTATATTTTTCAAGATTCTTTCTTTCTTTTTTAAGATTCTTCATCAAGGCAAGTCATTCTCCAAGAATTCCACTCTTTCCAACTCAAATTCTTCCTTACAATTATGAATCATTTATGAAAATCATAATTCTTGGTCATAGAGATTTCAAGAAACTAATTCAATAATCTCAAAAAAGATTTTCTCGATTGTTCTTGTACAAGCTAGGGTTTTAAGGCTTCTAATCAAGTTTTTTTTCAATATTATTCAATATTATTCAAGAAAATTTTTCTTTCAGGTATGTAAGGCTATCATAGTATTTGACTAGTTCATCCTCACGCCCTACATCTACTTTTAGATTAGTAAAAGAGTAATCTAGGATTCTTTTTTCTAGATTTGACTACTCTTGAGATAAGTTAATTTTGAGTTCTTGAGTTCATGTTTCTTTTAAAATCTCTATTCCTAATTATTAAGTTTCTATATTGTTATTGAGATCCTTGAGTAAATTTGGACATATATACAATTCGACATGTACCCTATAAATTGAGTTATAAAATTTGACAAGCTTTTTAAACCATGTATGCCAACATGGGTAAAGGGTCATACTTATTAGATGATTCCTCATTATTTTTAAGTATACATTAGTGGATCCACTTAGTTGAGGATGTTCTATACCCCGACACGGTATAGGACAATTCTGGCAGGGTGAGCAAGACACTGTATCATCACGTCGCTCATAGTGATGGTTGTCGGTTAGAGAATCTCCTAATAGAGTTAAAGTGTATTTTAATATATAACTTATTATTTTGAGTTCAGAGATCAGAAGATATTTTGTAAAGTTTCAAATGATTTTACTCCTTTATTTCTTTATATTCAACATGAGTACATTGTTATCTATTTCAATCCTTTCATTTTGTTTTTTTGATATATAGCTGTATTATTTACACGTTTATTCAATGTACTGATGTCATTCGACTTGCATTTTTTAATGGTATAGATACAAGTTCTTAGGATCCTCAGCAAGTGACCGTTGAGATTATTTCGTCGGCTTCATAATAAAACCTTCTTGCTTCCAGAGTGGTCAAGTTTTATTAGTTGTTAACAATCGTTCTCTTGAAGAGTCGTAGTACTTGTCCTAACTCTCATACTTGTAAAATAGAGGCTTCATAGATAGTCAGTTTTGGAAAGTCTTTCAATTTCAGATATTTTATATAAAACTTATTTTCATACTCAGTATATTCAGTGATGTTTTGAGATTTAGTAAATTGTTTTTAAACGTTTATTTCAGTTTGATGCTTGTGTATGCTCAAGTTAGTCTTCCACTTGTAGTGAGCAAGGATGGGGGTTCGTTTGGGGCCTAACAATGGTTCTTGAGTATCGGTCATCTCCAGAGTTTAGGCGCGAGTCGTGACACATAGAGGCATACAAAAAGTTAGTCATACACATGATATTAAACATGAACATAATGGAGGAGGTTATGGAGGTGAAATGTAACAAGAGGAATGATCATAAAGGTAGATGTTATCTTCATAATGGAGGGAAGTAATGTAGATAATTGGTGAGAGTAACTTCTTTATATTGTGGACATCAAAACTATATTATTTTTATAACTAAAATACATTTATCCAATATGCTTTATTCATATTTAAGTTGTATTTTCAAAATAGTTTTGAGAGTTTCTCCTACTGGAAAAAAAATAAGAGAGAATATACATGGAAGTAAAAAAGAGAAAGAAAACATATAAAAAACAATCCTCCACCCATCAACATCTAATAGGATATATCTCAAAACATTAACTATTACTGTAACACCCTAAAATGAACTAAAATGAACTAGAGCTTCCTGAATGTTTATTGAGTTAATTTTGTGTTAAATGAGTTATAATGATGTCCTTAGGCAGTGTGTGAATTTCGAGGTCAAACATCCAAGAACGTCCATGACGTTCGGAAGGTGTGACTTAGAAAGTGTTCATGTGTCTTGATGTGTTTGAGCGACTTTTACGTGTTCATTTTGTTTGAAATTGGTGTGATGTTCCTAAGACCTAGACGACTATGTTTAGGGGTTTAACGTACGGGTACGATCCCACCTAGGACCCACGAGGAGCCCTAGAGAAGGGCCCAAGACTTAGGCCCAAAACTGCCTGGCAGTGTCCACAAACGAGACCAGTCGACGGCCTGTTGACCAATCGACAACTTGTCGACATTGTCCGTCGATTGGACCTTCAGTTCTACAGGTTTTGAGGGTTGCATACCCAACCAACGAACCCTCACCAACTGGGCGTCGTTTGACAAACGGTCTGTTGGTTGGGAGTCGGTGATGCTGCCTCTGAAAAAGCTGTCATTTTCTGTTTTGGCTTGGGGTGTTTGGTAAATTCACCTAAGTCTTTTATGAACCTAGGGTGATAGCTTTAGGGTATTTTAGGTATATTAAAGTATTTCAAACCCTAAGACCTAATTTTAGACCTCATTTCCTAAAACCCGAAAACCCTCTCTCTTAAAAGACTCTCTCAAACACCATAGAAGCTAGAACTCAAGAAGGAGCTAGGAGGGCTGGTTTGTACGTGTTTCTTCATCAAAATCAGTGAGTTTTCTTATACTTGAGGTATGGTAGTCATCCTCGAACTCTCTTCCATTCAAGGAGTCCTTTTTAATAGATTTTCAAAAAGGGTTTTGAACCCTAACTTCTTCTATCTTTAACTCTAAATATGGGTCTTGCATGAAAACGTTTTAAATGATTCAAATATGATGTTTCTAATGTTAGTTGGTGATTTTAATGCTAAAACTTCAATGAAAACATGTAAAAGCTTTTTATCAAGTTTTGGCTTAAGGAATGGGTTAAATGAGCATGACTTTGTAGTCTCTGAACTTTGATTTCCTTGTGTTTATATTGTTATTTAGCTACTGCCCTAAGGGTATTTATGAGTAATTGTTGAGTAAATTTTAAATAGGTGTGAAGGCTTTTTGGAAGAATGGTAAGTTGGTCTCATTGTTAACTCTCTTATAAATTGCTCTTGAGTGGTATGGTCAACCTTCTTGGTGGCGATGTTTACTTGATGAATTACTTAGTATGTATTGTAAGTGTGACTTTGAATGCCTAATGTGTAAAATGAAGTGATGATGATGATGGTTCTTGTAATGTGTATTATGAAGCTTGAATTGCATGTTTAGCTAAGATTATGCCTAAATCAAGTAAGTGTATATGTCGAGCTTGTTTAAGTGTGTAATGTGATGAATCAAGGTCTAAGCATGTGTCTAATTAAATGTAAATGAAATAAAGCTTATGTGCAAGGTGTGTTCACATGTATATACACACACTCACACTTGGATAAATGAATGAAGCTAAGTTATGTCAAAAGGGGAGTTTTGGGGTGAACACTCTTCGTGAGTTGAGATGAAGTGTTTAGTAGCAACCTCACTACATCCTAGGAGCTTTATAAGATAGGTCGGAGGATGAATGCCCTTAGTGAGTTGAGATGTGGTGTCCACTAATTATCCTTAACCTATAGTATATAATGTTTAGAATCTGTGGGGAGTTATGCTTAGCTCCGAGAGGATATGAAGAAGGGCTGGTTACACTTCATAAGATGAGATGTTGTATTCCAATGTACATCTTGAAATGAGTACTCCTCATTAGTAGAGAATGAGTTACTTAGTAGAAATCTCCTTATCTCTTAACTATGCGCCCTCATAGGTGTAGCTATTGGGAAAGTCATTTAAAAGCTAAGAGAATGACCTTACTCTAGGCAAGTGAGTATCCCTCATCCGATAGGGGTTAATGTCGGGATTCTATGTCTAGCTCTCATGGTCTATGTCGGTTAAGTCAACCCCCACAAAAGTAATGAAAGTGCTAAGTCTACTAAAAGAGTGTACTACTTAGGGTAGGTAGTGGAATGAAACACTATTTATCCATTGCACTAGGTAGGCATTCCGAAAAGGGAGTCTTGGTGAGTCTTATATGAATTGAATGAACTAAGTCTTCTAAAATAACTTACTACTTAGGGTAGGTGGTGGTATGGGACGCTATCTATCCATTGCACTAAGTAGACCTTCCGAAAGAGGAGTCTTGGTGCTAAGACTTCTAAAAGAGTGTACTACTTAGGTTAGGTGGTGGAATGGGACGCCATATACTCATTGCACTAAGTAGGCATTCAAAAAGGGAAGTCTTGGTGTGTTGCTTGAGTGTTCTTCTAATGTCTTGTCATTGAGTGGAGGCTTGTTCTCCCGAGGTGAGTAAGCCTAGAAGGGGTAGTCTTGAGGATCACTTAGGTGTGTATTGAAGGAGGTGTATGTGCATTTCCTTCATGTCTTACCTTGGTGAGTCTAAGGATAACCTTAGCTATGGAAAATCCTACATAAATGAGTTCACTTCCTCTTTGCTTGACCTTGGAAGTTCACTGTTTTGGAATAAGGATAGTTCACTGTAAAGTCAAAAGAGTTTGTAACATTTTGGAAAGCTTACTGTAAATTGCTTCTTTTTAAAAAAAAATTATGGAAATTCTTCTAAGTGTTAAATGCTGATTCTTATGTTTTTTTACTTCTATATTCATGAATATTTTACTTAATTGGCATGAAAATGTGTTTTTACTAAAATGTCCCTTTTTGCATGTTTTTGCATAAGCCATACTTAGTACATCATTTTGTACTAACCCCATACTTTTCTATACTCTATAAGTATAGGTTGGAGGCTTTTGAAGATTTGAAGACGAATCTTGGGAATCTACTCTCTCAAGACAAAGTATGTCCTCATATATCAAGGGCATAGTCCTATTCTCTTAGTTTCTTATTTAAAGACTTGTTATGTATTTTCTTTCAATGTAAAGGGCCGTGTCCCTATGATATTGTGTCGTCTCTTTAAGATTGGCTTGTGACGATGATACTTCCTTAGTATTTTTTGAAACATGTTTCCTTTATTAAATTATTCGTGAAATGTTTTAATTCCGCACTACTTTTCATGTCTTATGCAATGAACGATAGTTAAAGGGCTTGTACAAGACCCCAAAGGGTCAAGTATACCTTGTCCCGATCCAAGGGTTCTCCCTAACTTCTAGGGGGTGCTTGCAGGTCGTGACAATTACATAGCATGAATTTGCTTTCTGTAATTTTTGATTTATTAATTTCATGATAATACTTAAAATAACTATTTACAATTATTCAGAAATATATATTGTTTCAGATCTAGTGCGGTAAACTCCTGTGGATCAGAATATAGCTACACTCAAGCACCACTTAGAGAACAACATAAACAATAACTTAATGTTTTCCAGCTCCTCTGCCTTCTTGGCCTTCTTTTTTTTCTTTTTCTTTTTTCTTAATTTATTCTTTCCTTGATTTCATGAAAAGAAACAACATCTCGAACCTGTGGCCTTTCAGCTCTCTTCTCCATGATATAATTTGTGCCACGTTGTAATGACCCTAAAAATGAAATAGGTCAAACTAGAGTTTCGCATGTGTTCCATGAGTTAACAGTGTATTAAAATAGTGCATTTTAGCATTAGAAGTCAGTTGGTGAAGTTTGGAAGTCAAACGTCCACGAACGTGCATGACGTTCGAAAAATGTTCCTTGGAGTGTGCTAGTGAGTCCTTGACTTTGGTGCAGTTTTTAGGTAGTGTTTGGTGTATAAAACCAGTGAGGATGACCCTAGTACCTAGAGGGGTGTACCAAGGGTCAAAACGTTTGAGTATGACTCCTTGGAGATCACCCTAAGGGCCCCCAAGGAGGACCCAAACGTTGTACAAAGGAGCAGGGAAGATTTTGAAGCCCACCTCGTGACGCGCGTGTAGCATGAGGCTCACTGCCTCAGAGTGTTGAATAATCAAGAATCAGCAGCTCCCTCCGCAACGCGCAGCGAAGTCCTAGATTTGGACGCGTCGTTTTTAACTCAAATTTGAATTTGGAAAAGTGTCCAAATGGTGTAGGGGTCTTTTGGGAACTTTGGGGATCATTTTTGGACTGATTTAGGTCATTTTAAACCTCATTTCACCAACGATTTCAAACCCTAAAGATCAAATCAAATTTCTCCAAAACGCTTTATCCAAAACCCTGCATTGAAGAAGCTTCAAGCTCCAAAGAAGAGGACTAAGTTCTTCACGTTTCTTCATCAAAAATTTCGTGGGTTCCTTTCACTAAGTTATGGTAGTCATCCTTGAACCCTCTTTCATTCAAGGAGACATTTCAAAGAGATTTCAAAAAGGATTTCAACTTCAAACTTCTTTATTCCTTGACTCTAAGTATGGGTCTTAGCATGAAAATGTTTTAATGATTAAAATGAGTTGCTCTAAGTTTTAAATGATGCTTTTAATGTCAAAACCCCAATGGAATCATGTCTATTCTTTTTATCAACTTTTAGCTAACAAAATGGGTTTAATGTGCATGATTACATAATGTTAAAGTTTTTGTTTCTTGGTGGTTTCGTTGAGGATTAGGTACTGCCCTAAGGGATATTTTATGATGAGTTGTTGGATAAATTGTGGATAGGTGGTGAAATCTTAGATGAATGGTAAGTGGGCTATGTTGTTTAATCCTTATTATAAAATGCTCTTGAGTGGTATGGTCCAACTTTGATGGCGGTGTTTAGTTGAAGTTTATGAAGATATATGTGTATTGTGAAAATGGCTTTGTAGGCATGATATGTGAAGTGAAGTGATGAGTTTGATATGTATATGTATGATATGTTTTAGGAGGTTGAAATGAGTATCTTGAAGGGTTTATGTCTAAATGAAGTATGTATTTGATATATGAAGTATGATAATGTGTGAATTGTGATAAATGTGAGTATGAGCATGTCTAGAAGTTAATGTTATGAACACTGGTTATTATGTGAAAGGTGTGCTCACATGTAGACACACACTTGAATGCATGAATGAAGTCAAAGAATGAAAATGGGGGATTGTAGGGTGGACACCCTTCTTAAGTAGAGATTGAAGTGTCTAGACACCCTAAGTATGAAAAAGGGGGATTTTGGGGTGAACACTCTTCGTGAGTTGAGATGAAGTGTTTAGTAGCAACCTCATTATTCCCGATGAACTTTCCAAGGATAGGTTGGAGGTTCGATACCCTTCGTGAGTTGAGATGTGGTGTTTAATAGTTATCTCTTAACCTAGAATCAATGAATGTTTAAGACTCCGTTGGGGAGTTAAGCTTAGCACCGAGAGGATTTGAAGAAGAGTTGTGTACACTTCGTGAGTAGAGATGTTGTATCAAATGTATATCTTGAGATGGGTGCTTCTCATTAGTATATAATGAGTTACTTAGTAGCAATCTCCTTATCCCTTAACTATGTGTCCGCGTAGGTGTAGCTATTGGAGAATCCATGTAAAGGCTAAAGATTATGACTCTACCTTAGGCAAGTAGGGATCCCTAATATGGTAATGGTAGTACCGGTATTCCATGTCTAGATCTCATGGTCTGTGTCGGTTAAAGCTAGCCCCCACAAATGTATGCAAATGAACTAAGTATTCTTAAGGGTGTACTGCTTAGGGTAGGTGGTGGAATGGGACACTACTTATCCATTGTACAAGTAGACATTTCAAGGGAGTCTTGGTGTGTCCTTATATGAAATGTATGAATGGGTCAGTATATGATATAAATGAAAGTAACGTAACTTTAAGTCTTATGTTAAAGAAGCATGTTGATGTTATGAATTGTTTGATGAAATCTTAGTATGTGATGAATGTGATGTGCCTATTCTAATGTTATTCCTAAGGAGCACTAAGTGGAAGTGGTAGTATGGGATGCTACTTTCACACTGCACCAAGTGTAAATTGGGGGTTTCCTTGGAGGATGGTTCTTATGTGAAGTTCCTAAGTTGTATGTTTCTGTAGTGTCTTCATATTAAGTGGTGACTTGAGTAAATGAAAAGAAGTACGCTTATCCATAGTAATCCTTAGGATCTCCTAAGTAGGTATTGAGGAGATTGTGTGGGCGATTTCCTTATGTCTTACTTAAGGGAGCCTTTGGATAACTTAGGATAGGAGTAGTTCTTATGTGATTTTTGGGTTTACTGTAAGTAAGCCCCTACGTTAAGAAAATTGTTGTTTTACCCTATGTTCTAAATGATGATACTATATGATGTTTTGTAACTTAATTCATGAAGGTTTTTATCAAAATAGCATGACTTGTATGTTTCAACTAAATTGTCCCTTTTTGCATGATTTTGCATATGCCATACTTAGTACAATGTTTGTACTAAGACCATACTTTTCTATTGTCACATCCAAGGAGCACCCCATAGAAGTAACATGGCGTACTTGACCTCTCGGAGGTCTTATACAAGCCCATAGTTATCATTCATCGCATTGTCATAGGTAAATTTAGCGGAAAATTTAAAACTTTCTTAGCACATCATATGCTAGAACATTACTTCATTCATATATAATATATCATAATACATAGTTAAAGACTCTAGTCTTTTTTGCCATCCTATACTCAACATCATAAGAGTACTTTAGGGACATAACCCTTATAACATAATACAGAAGTACAATAATAAAAGACTTTACAGTAAACTAGACATACGACGCCCTTGGACTTAAGTATTTCCTTTACTTGAGCTTGGGAATCACATATCAATCTCCTCAAAGAGACATTCTTTAAGCATTCATAGCCTACACTTTGTGTAAAAAGTACAGAAGAATGAGGTTAGTACAACAATGAACTAAGTATGACAACCATGCAAAAACATGCATTTAAAAGGGACATTTTTCTTGAAATCATACTTCATGCACTTTTGAGTAAATCTTCATAAAATCTTTATACAATAACACTTATATTATTCACATACTTCATATAGACATATTCAAAGGCAAACATCATATAAAATCACACATAGAATTTAAGCCACATTTGGGGTCACTTTACAGTGAGCTATTTCCACTTTACAGTGACTAATTCACTTTTACAGTGAACATCTTTTCTTTAACTCCTTAACCTCCCAAGTAACCTTCTAGTGATACTTGGTGAAATGCATCACCTTAGGGCCACAAGGTAATCATACAAACAATCCTTTCAGCTCAACATATACAACCGTAGGACCATTTTATATAACAAGGCAGATACTTCACATTAGGCTTATCATAAGCCTTTACTCACTATCCCATTCTAAATCTACTAGTGCATTACATATGAAGCCCCATAAACTCACACATACTTAGTAAACCTATCATAAGACACAAACCTCAACATTCACTTCATACATTAATATAGATAACATAGACAATCTCAGCCAAAGAAAGACCTTCATCATATAGTCATTAAGACCAACATTGTGCATATGAGAACAAGATCACAACATATAGACTTATACCATGCACATCTTCATAACAAGTAGACAAATACTACCATGCTGTCACATCCGGGGAGCACCCCTTAGACGTAATCGGCCTCGTCGTCCTCTTCGAGGACTAAGACTAGCCTCTTAGCATTCATCATAACATTCATTGGCTAAAATATGCGGAAAAATTAAAACTTTTTCACTATATCTAATCGGAGGTTTACATGGACTTCTACATACACATAATAGTATAATATCGAGTATACATATTGACCCGTTCGTATAGGAAGATTTCTTAGTCTTCTACTTTTATTTCATACACATATATATAAGATAGAATTAGAGTCATAAAATCCGTCAAATCTCATAAACCATCTAAATCAACAATACAACATGGGCATAGCCCTACTACAATAAAAGTAAGCCACATATAGGCTTATACAACTTTGTCTTCAAATGAAAGATAGAATCGACATAAACGTCATAATAGCTAAACAATCCGTAGGTAGAATATCGGCATCATCCTCGGGGAAATGAGGACCTACCACTTGGATGATAAGAGTATCCAAGACTTCTTCATAATTGCCTCGAACCAAACCTCAACGATCGGAACCTAAAGTGTTTTGGGAAAAAGGGAGTAAATGGGGTTAGTACGCCACATATACTAAGTATGAGACCATATGCACATATAACCATAAAACATGCTAAAAAGGGTACATTTAGTTAAATCATGCCATTTCATGTCTTTATACACAATCAACAACTAGACTAACCAATTAAACCTACTTAATCAAATCAAAGTAACAATATGCATATCACATATTTGAACCCATAATCTCACATAACCCTAACATCAAGTAATCATATTACAAGTACAAATAAGAGTTAATCATGTGATCTAGTAAAGCAAGACAACCATTCATAACCCTTATAAAGCTACGAGTGCAATGATCAATTAAGTCCCCATAACCCTACCTAATCAAGTAACCAAACAAGAATCACAAATAGTAACTTACTTCACCTACATAACTTCCAACATACATAAGTTCATACTTTAGTCAACAAGACCCAATTACATATTCATAAACATCATAATTATCATATAAAGTCATTTACCTTTATTATCATTTACATACATAATATTGACCTCCTAAAGCTCCTATCAAGGTAAACTAGTGCAAGTCCTAGGTAGAGTCTGATACCCCTACCTAAGTTAAGTCTAACCATTCAAGTTACCTTAGTTACCCTATACATCATTACTTCTTTTTAGTTTAGGGAACACTCGCCTAAACCGACATAGATCACATGAGCCAATGTGGAATCCGGTGTCATAACCTTACACAGATGGAAGGTGGTCTACCGGCCAAGGTAATACCTAACATAAACATAGCATTCTAGGTGGATCCACTAGCTAGTATTCCTATGGTGGCAACATAGTTATGTAACTTGGGGCATCATAGGAAATATCACTCTACACCCTATTTGTGTCATGAGGCTATCCAACCCGTGAGAACCGTAGTGAACCCTACCTTTCCTATGTGGAAAAGTGTCACTCTCTTACATACAAGATCACTCGGTGCTAAGCTAGTCCCTTATTGAAATGTCTTTAATCTTTATTTACCAATCGTAACTTAATTTAGGTCATAGGGTCTAGCCCTTGTATAATCATCATCATACTAGCTCAATAGGAATTGCATTAGTAAAAGCCTTTCATCACAACTCTAATAATTAAGGTTAACACTTTATAGCCTTTGAACAATAAAGCACATGTGTCAATCATCATCACCCTTATTACTTTACCTCTTAATCAACCTCACAACCATACCAAGACATTTCAATTCAACATCATACCAACCTATTAATCATATACAATCATGCTCCAATAAGATTATCATGACTTAACCACAATTAACCATAATTGAAACAAAGGATAAGGTCACAAGACTTACCAAGTCTTATTCACAATTTCAGCATCATCAAGGTCTTACAATAAACCCTTAATTCAACCCAATTAGGTCATCAAATTACCATAATTCAATAACCAATGAAATCACAAGTATAGATGAGTCATTACTTCACAATTCAATAGTAGATCAAACTTAAGATTTAGTCAATTCACCCTACCCTAGATCATCTATCAAGAACTAGCATGAAAGACTAACCATCACCCTAATTTGTTCATAGGCAGCATATCAACATCATATACAAGTAATTGAAACCATAAACAAGTTAAATGAATGAACAATTACAATCTAAACCAAGGACACAACCTAGGGTTAAGGACTTGGGAAGATATTATTCAATTTAGGCAAGACCATGAACAATTACTCTAATTAAGTTAGAATACATGGTAATCAACTCATATTAACCTAAAATAAAAATCAACAACTCAATCCACAACATCAATTTCGGAATTGGATGAAACCCATTAGAAATCACTAACTTTTGAAATCAATTTGGATGAACCCTTTGAGGAATGAGGTCTCAAAGGTGAAGAGATCCCATACCTTATTGTCTTGATGAGAAATTGAAGATGAGTCCACCCTTTTCCAGCCCCCAATCACCTCCTAGACTTAGCTTCAATGGAGTCTTCCAATAGAGAGAGAAAGTAGAGAGAAGGAAGAGAGTTTATTTGAGAGTTGTCTTTAAGTTAATCAGGGTTATGGGTATTTATAGTAGGACTTAATCCTATTAATTAACCCCCCTTTAATCCCCAACTAACCCCTAACCACCTAATTAATTAAATAACTAAATTACAAACGTGCAGTGTTTTTTAATGACTCTCACAAACGAAACCCCGTTGACGGGCCCTCTGTGAGTCGACGGGCGGTCCCCCTTCCGTCCTGCACTCCGTCGTCTTGGTCAGAGACTGTGCAGGCAAGGGCTACTTAAAATCACCTAAGTGTGGGACGACGGTGGCATCGACGCCCCGTCGATCCACACACGCCCCGTCAACTGCCTCGTCGATGCACACTGTCAGACAGTGTTGCATCAAAACACAAGGGTCCTCCTCAAGGATCGTTGGTTGGTCCTTCGGGAGTCGTACCCGGACGTTTCGACTATGAAACATCCCTAACACACGTTACACATATTTTTACCACTTTTCATTCAATTCCAACTCTTAAAAACTAGTCAAATGAATAAGACACCCTAGTACTCTTGTGAACCAACTTTCCGGACGTCATGGACGTTCTTGGTATTTTGGTTCTTAGACACATTAACTGACCTAAATTCATTTAAATTGATATCAAAACAGTAATTAGACTTCATAACACCTAAAATTCTTTTCAAGGAAGGAATAGACTCAAGACTAGCAGCCCAACAAACATCATTTCAATACAATACAATACATATTCTTTCAATCAAGGCAATTCAAAACTTCAATTACCAAATATGAGACTCAACATCACTTCATGAGGTACCTCCTTCTCACAACACTAACGAGCACAACATGACAAACATGAGTCAATTAAATACAAATTCAACTTATTAACATGATATTAAACATTTCATAAAGACTCCACATGTCAAAATGCACAACATGACTCGGAACAAGCCAAAACAAAATTTCACATCTTTAAGCTAAAATCACTGGCAGTTCACTGTAAATTCACAGCCCAAAATTCGAAAAATCATCTTTCGTATTTCATCACCCAAAAATCAAAGGACTTCTATTAGTAATCATATTTAAATTATTAAAAAGGATGACTAACCTTAATCATCAAAAAGATGAGGATATCGGGACTTCATGTTGGCCTCGGCCTCCCATGTAGCACCCTCAACTAAGGGGTTCCTCCATAACACTTTTACGGATACAACCTCTTTGTTCCTCAACCTTTTTACTTGTCTATCAAGAATTTGGACCGGAACCTCCTCATAAGAGGTTCTCCTTGACTCCAAGGCCCTCAATTGGAATAATAGACTCGGGATCACCCACACACTTCTTATGCATGGAAACATGAAAGACCGGATGAACCGAAGCCAATTCACTTGGCAACTTCTACTGATAGGCCACCTTACCTACCCTTTGCAATAACTCATAGGGACCCATATACCGAGGGCTCAACTTACCCTTCTTGCCAAATCTAACAACCCCTTTCAAAAGAGAAATCTTTGAGTACACTTTGTCACCTTCCTCAAACTCAAGATCCCTTCTCCTATTGTCAGCATAGGACTTTCGCCGACTATAGGCCATTTGCAACCGGTCCCTTATTACATGAACCTTCTCCAATGTCTTATAGATCAAGTCGAGACCAATAATTGAGGACTCACCAACTTCAAACCATCCAATAGGAGACCTACACCTCCTACCATACAAGGCTTCATAGGGAGCCATGGAAATGGATGAATGAAAACTATCGATGTAAGCAAACTCTACCAAGGGTTTGAATAGTATGCTCCGCTTGACCATCCGTTTGAGGATGAAAAGCGGTACTCAACTTCACCTTAGTTCCCAACCATTCTTGAAATGATCTCCAAAACCTAGATGTGAATTGTGCACCTCTATCCGATATGATGGATAACGGAATACCATGGCAACACACAGTCACATCTATGAAGATCCTAGCATAATCCTCTGCCGAATAAGTAGCCTTGACGGGAATGAAATGAGCGAACTTGGTCAACCTATCAACCACCACCCAAATGGAATCAT
Source organism: Solanum sitiens (assembly GCA_016801875.1). Lineage (NCBI taxonomy): Eukaryota > Viridiplantae > Streptophyta > Magnoliopsida > Solanales > Solanaceae > Solanum > Solanum sitiens. The sequence continues at coordinate 4,175,293 of JABWTJ010000020.1, forward strand.
ACCCTTTTGGGTCTTAGGCAAACCTACCACAAAATCCATATTGATGTCTTCCCACTTCCAAGTAGGAATTTGGATTTCTTGTAGTAAGCCACCCGGTTTAGATGCTCGGCTTTTACTTGTTGGCAATTTGGACACATAGCAACAAACTCAGCTATGTCCCTCTTCAAACCTTCCCACCAATACACCTCCCTAAGGTCATGATACATCTTTGTTGACCCCGTATGAATGGAATAATGGGACCCATGAGCTTCCTCAAGGATACGGTTTCGCAAATCATCAACATTTGGAATACACAACCGTCCTTGATATCTCAAAACACCATCCCCCATAAGGAGAAGGACTCATTAAACTTGCCAAGAACCGATTCTTTCAACTCCATTAATGGTTTATCAAGGTGTTGTTTAGAGTTCACCTCAACAACCAAAGATTATTCAAAGTTATGATGGACCATCACACCACCATTTGAAGAACCCTCCAATTTAACTCCCAATCTAGCCAATAGATGAAACTCTTTTACAAGGTCCATTTTAGCTTCATCAACATGAGAAACACTGCCCATAGACAAGTGGCTTAGAGCATCCGCTACAACATTCGCCTTGCTCGGATGATAAAGGACACTCATTTCATGGTCCTTCAATAACTCTAGCCATCTTCTTTGCCGGAGATTCAACTCCTTTTGGGTAAACACGTATTGGAGACTTTTATGATCGGTGAACACATCAACATGGACACCATTCAAATAATGCCTCCAAATCTTCAAAGCAAAAACCACGGCCGCTAATTCAAGGTCATGAGTGGGATAGTTCCTCTCATGCACCTTAAGTTGCGTAGAAGCACAGGCAATAACCTTCCTATGTTGAATAAGCACACACACCAAACAAACACGGGATGCATCACAATAAACCACAAAGCCCTTTGTACCTTCTTGTAGTGTCAACACCGAAGCCGAAGTAAGCCTATCTTTCAATAATTGGAAGCTCTTTTCACATGCTTCGGACTACTCAAACTTCTTACACTTTTGGGTCAAAGTAGTCAAAGGAGATGCAATGGACGCAAAACTATCCACGAACCTCCGATAATAACCCGCAAGACCCAAGAAACTCCGTATATCCGTTGTAGTCAATGGTGTCGGCCAATTCCGCACTGCTTCCGTTTTTCTTGGATCAACCTCAACTCCTTCACTAGATATGATGTGAACAATAAATGCTACCGACCTCAACCAAAACTCGCATTTACTATACTTGGCAAATAATTTATGCTTATTAAGGGTTTGCAATACCACCCTCAAATGACCCATGTGATCACTTTCATTCTTCGAGTATACCAAGATGTCATCAATGAACAAAATGACAAATGAATCTAGGTAGTTTTGAAATACTCTATTCATTAGGTCCATGAATGCCGGCGGAGCATTAGTGAGACCAAAGGACATAACAAGAAACTCATAGTGGCAATAATGAGTCCAAAAGGCTGTCTTTGGTACATCCTCACCTCTCACCCTTAGTTGGTGATACCCCGACCTCAAGTAAATCTTGGAGAAGTAGCATGCCCCTTGGAGTTGGTCAAATAAGTCATCAATCCGCAGGAGAGGATACTTGTTCTTGATTGTGACTTTGTTGAGTTGGCGATAATCGATACACATTCTCAAGGACCCATCTTTCTTCTTCACGAACAAGACCGGAGCACCCCATAGAGAAATGCTAGGCCTTATAAAGCCCTTGTCTAGAAAATCTTTAAGTTGTGCCTTCAACTCCTTCAATTCGGCTGGAGCCATTATATAAGGAGGAATCGAAATAGGTTTGTTTCCGGTAGAAAATTGATACCAAAATCAATTTCCCCTTTGGGAGGTATATCGGGAAGGTCATTAGGGAAAACCTCTGGAAATTCACTCACTAAGGGTACCGACTCAATAGGAGGAATTTCGGAGTCAAGATCTTTGACTCTCACTATATGATATAGGCAGCCCTTAGAGATCATTTTGCAAGCCTTTAAACAAGAAATGATACGACCTCTAGGAATAGAACCTCCCCCCTTCCACTCAACAACGGGTTCATTTGGGAAATTGAACCTCACTACCCTTGTCCTACAATCAATAGTGGCAAAACAAGAATGCAACCAATCCATGCCCAAAAAAAAATCAAAATCAAGCATATCTAGTTCAACTAGATCAACATTAGAAACTTTATTGGGCAACATGATAGGACAATTTCTATATACCCTCTTAGCAACAACCGACTCACCCACCGGTGTAGACACTAAGAAAGGCTCATGCAAGATATTGGGTAAAGTATCAAACTTTTTAGCTACAAGAGTAGTAACGAAAGACAAAGTAGCACCCGGATCAAGTAAAGCATAAACATCAATATCAAAGACTTGTAACATACCGGTCACCACGTAGGGAGAGGTCACTTCCTCACCCCTAGTACGAAGAGCACAGAAGCGGTTCTTCTTTGGAGCATCACTAGAACCACTTGCTTGACCACTCTTCTCTTGCCCCTTCATGTTAGGACAATCTCGAATCTTGTGCCCAACTTTACCGCAACTAAAGCATTTATCCGTACCAATGAGACAAGTACCGAAATGCTTCTTTCCACACTCACCACAAGTAGGCTTATCAATAGGTGAATTTCCCCTTTTGAGCTCTCGGCTTTGACCCTTTATCATCACGAGTCTTAGGGAACTTGGATTGAACTTGATTAGAGAACCTCTTTTTGAACCTAGGCTTGTCTTGAATTTCAAGCCTACCCTTGGAAGAATCCTTTTCAAAGGACCTTGTCTTCTTAGCATCTCTTGCCTTTCTCCTAACCCGTGCCTCCTCAAATTGCCTAGCATGCACCATAAGTCGAGATATATTCATATTATCATGAAGCATAGCCGAATGACATTCTTCTTGTAGATCATCCGATACACCCTTCACGAAGCGGCTCATCTCATCTCTCTGATTCGAAACCACGGAAGGATCATGTTTTGACAACTTAGTAAACTTCATAGAATACTCAAGAACACTCATACCTCCTTGCCAAAGGTTGATAAATTCCACCACTTTGGCCTCCCTCATTTATCTAAGGAATAATCGATCAAGAAATGCCTTTTTGAATATCTCCCATGTAACCGGTCCACCACGAAGAGGCCGATTATCTCGCCATTGAACATACCATGTTTGAGCCACATCTTTGAGTTGATATGTGGCTAACTCGGCCTTGTCACTTGAACTCAACCCATAGCAAAGAGAACCTTATACACTTCATCGATGAACTCTTGAGGGTCCTCATCAACTCTAGAACCATAGAAGGTAGGCGGATTCATCCGAGTGAAGTCCCTCATGTTTTACTTAAAATATATATAAAAAAAAGACTAAGTTTCAGAAATTCAATTAATCTTATGATTTAAGAAAAATTGACTTTCCAAATTAACAGAGTCGCCACTTGATTTTTTAGTAAAAATCAAGAAAACATAAAATTATTTTTTCAAAAGATTTAAAACAGATAAAAATCAGTTGAAAAGGGTTCGAAGTTAAAATGTACATTTCGAGAAGGTGTTAGGCCCTCAGAATGCCCGCTAACTTGCGGTTGACCGGCGATTTGACAAAAAAAAAGACTTTTTTAAAATAGTTTTTTTTCAAATACTAACTAAATAATGAGAAAATTCACCTACTTACCTACTTATTATATATATATATATATACATATATATATATACATATATATACATATATATATATATATATATATATATATATATATATATATATATATATATATATATATATATATATATATATATATATATATATATATATATATATATATATATATATATATTAAACTATTTCAAAGGGAAGTAATTAGAGGGGATTATCTTAGGGGAATAAACTTAAGTGCTAACAAAATCTATAAAACAAACTAAATAGTAAAAATAAATATTTATGAATATATACATGTAGCAAGAAATGGCTATCCTTAGGAAAATAAGAAAATTCAACCAAAATGTTAGTCATATATAACAATAATAGTCAAATAATTAATAATAGAGGGAAAAAATATTGAATTTGGTCCCTTGGCCCATATTCCAAATCTGAAACCTGTCCTATTCTAAAAATGACCAAAAGAAAATTTGGCCTGCTGTAGATTTCCTTGGGCTTTGGCCCCATTTTTTCTTCAAAGAAAACTGTGTATACGTGTTGCGTATACCACGTATATGGGGCTGTATTAAGTCCTTTTCTTTGTATATCGAGATGTACATTCGACATATATACCCCCATTCAGCTTCTCAAGCACCGGTACTGATTTTTGGACCTACGTTTCATACACTACGAATGTATATCAGTGTATATGGCAACATAGCAGCCCATTTCTGAGCCTTTGGAGACCTGCACATTAATTCCCAGCAATATATTTGCTGCCTTAGACCAGTACATCAATTTAGGGGGAGGCCTGAATGACTCAGATATGAAAGTGTGAGCCTTTATGGCTCAATGAGAGGATGCAAATGGATGATGTGAGGTCCGTAAGGACCCGAAAGGAAGTTTTTACATGCAATAAAATAGAAATGGGTTAGCATATGAAATGATATAATAAACGAGATATATCTTGAATGAAAACAAATTTTACTAAAAGAAAGCTACTTCAAGGGGGTCAAATTGAAACGACATATATGTCTCTAAAGAAAAAGAAAATGAATCAAACTAAAGCTTACAAAGTTGATATGCAAATGTGACAATTTAGACAATAGCATATATTTCCTGTATGTTCAACTATGAGAACATTAAAGTTCATGGGAGTACAAAATCATTCATCAACAATTAGACTCAAAACAAAATGTAAAGGGAACATGCTGCATATTACCGAATGAACAACTCGTGCACAATTGGAACAATTCATTTTGGTAGAATAAATATGATATGGATGCCGTAGTTGGCTTATTAAGTTGGCAGTGATCCAACTAAATAAGATTCAAGCATTTTTGTTTGGGTAAACATGATAACAAAGAGAAAACCAATGCTAATAGGGAAGAAAAATCTATGTAAGATAGCTTATGCTTGTTGTACAAAGCTACAGTGAATAAGGATTTGGCAGAAATATGCTACTGTTTAATGAAATTTTAGGCATGAGAACAAGCAAATGGATTTCCCTCTTTTTTTTTACCTATTTTTTAGCATTCTCTACGACTTCAAACAACGAAGAAATACAGTAAAGCAACACGAGCACACCATAAGGTTTAATACACATGTTTGAACCAAATAGGTATGTATTTCAAAGCCGCAACAATGTAAAGCTAGTTCTTTGAAGCTATAAACCTTTCGATCGAAATAAGACTCGACCATAATCCCAGCCTGGAATCAATGACATACTTCCGCTAGAAACCGAACTTAGATTCTCTCGGAAGGACAAAATCAGTTAGGCGAACATGCAATGTGATATATGATCTTTAAGAGATCAAGACACAACAAAAGGGCTCCAAATAACTAGTGTTTTGGTTCATTCATATAACATAAGACGAGGGAATGATGACTTAAACGTCGAGTGCAAAGCAAAAACGCCCACTCATGACAACTAAAAAAACTAAGACATGTGAAATAATCTGGAAGCTAAATGATGTTTAGTTATGAGGATTTGGAAAACGAAACGAGAAGAGTAACGATTTTAGACTGGGAAAACCATTCCAAAGAAAAAATACACAGCCCACACATGTATTCTTGGACCATATTATCGAATCCATAATTTTAAAACAGCAAGAACAGACTCGAAATATTTCATGAATCAATCCAACAATAACAAACGACATCCAAATTCCATGAACAAAGTCCGCAGACCTCTTACTCTATTCTCAATCTTCGTAGGTGTTTGAAGACGAGCAGCTCACATGAACAACAATATTTTAACCTTAATCACGAAACATACTACTCAAAACCAGACGAAACTTTCATCGTACTATTAAAAATAACTCACGGAGGACAGAAAACAAACGAGCAAGAGGGGGAAGAACCAATAGAGAACTTCATGCTTACTGAAACAAAACCAAAAATAAAATAACGAGCGAGTTAAGATAAAAGGAGTTCACCTTCTCAGGGGCAGCGAGCTAGAGACGGTGCGAGCGGGGGACTTTTCTTCACTACGTGACTCGGATTTAAACAATGACTGGAAATTCTAGGCAATATTTTTCTGTTTTGAACACAACTTCGATAGTTCTATATGTGTATGTCCTTATCTATTTCTTCTCTTAAGCTGCTGAAATATTTTCTCAAGAACAAATTCTCTCACAAAAAATCTCTCGCCTCCAAAACTAAAAACTTCCCCCCTTTCAGTGAAGAAGATAAGGAGTTTATATAGAGGGAGATTTAGGGTTTCGTTTTGTGGACCAACCGAATCGAATTCGGGTTCAAAGCCCATCCCAAAACTCAAATTCAAATTCTTTTCCTTTGATAGAGCGACATCTTTTTGTGAAGATTTTGCCCTATTCTGGAAGAGGAAAGGGGAATCAACGGCTCGGAAGGCTCCACTGTCCTTTGGGCGAGACTTGGCTCAATCTCGAGCCCAAAGGACAGAATTGCGTGCTTCTTTTGCTGTTCCAGTCATACCACTGGAGAGAGGGACGTCGAGAAAAATGGCTGGGAAGAGCGGAGTGCTGCCTGCATCTTCGTCGTTCCTCCATCGACTCACTCTTGCTCTAGCCTGAGGCACTAAGTCGAGATTTTCCGGGTTGCTGGACTGGGTTTCTCATCTGGGTTTAATTTTTTTTTTTTTGGGGGGGGGGGGGGAGGGGGGCTCTTCACGTTAACAGTGAAGAAGAAGAAGAAACACACAGGAGTTGGGTCGGATCATATGGGAGAATTGGGCTGGGAGTTGGGTTATTTGAGTGGGCTGGAAATAGTTTCTTTTGGCAGAAAAAGAATTGGGCCGGGAGAAATGAAGGCCCAAAATTTTGTTCTTTAAAATGGGTTGAAGATATTTGGCTATATTTGCTAAACAAGATGAATTATAAATTAATTAATGAGCTTCTTAATATTAAAGAAATGAAATATTCGATTTGACTATATAGAATAATTAATCCAAAAATATAAACTATCATATAACTAAACTAATTTATTAAATAATTTAAACAAAATTACATCTCTTTCTGTACAATTTTTGAATAATCACAAAATATACTAAATATATTCATAATTATACGAAACGAATATATTATGAAATTAATTTAACATTACTTTACACATTTAAAACTTTATAAAATCTTTTTAAATCATTTGGAATTAGGAAGCTCGCTAGTTAATTTATCGGGGAAGGTCAAAATTGGGTGTCAACAACTGTCCCTCATTTTTCACAGATTGATGCAAGAAATTCGAGCAAAATGAAATTGATCAAGCCAATTTTGACCGACCACATATTCATTTTTTGGAGAGGGATTTTGATACAAACATTAGGATTTATGGCCGAACCCCGGAAATGAGTTTCCTACATATCTCAGGCTATATGAGAATTTATATTTGACGCACGATTTTGGAAGATTTCGAAGTTACCTCGATACCAAATTATAAAGGCACCAAAATGCTCGGGATTGGGATGTAACAGCGAATATTGGAATATAGTCGAGTCTTCAACACCGAGTTTGCCTACATATCCTCATAGCTTAGGAATCAAGCTGTTTGTAGTTCGACTCGATCGTTTGAAAAGGAAATCTATAATGTTAGATAACCTTTGGTTTTGGATAAGTGACAAATAAATCGAGTATGAAAAGGAGGCTTGCAACCTCCTAGTCATGAATGTTGTGCACTTCACACCCATAATTAAGAACTTACATGGACGTAATTTCCAAAGCCCTAGGTGTATTGTCGCTCAGAGTGGAAACTTACTCCCGCCAGGTACCAAAAATCCGTATACGAAACTGAAACTGACAAAAGCCAAAGAAAAACCGACATGTCTGATAGGGGTGTGGTTTGATTGTGGTGGAAGTCGCTCCTCTGCTCGCGTCCTAAGAGTTTGACTCCTCTTTGGACTATGTCCCAGTTCGCTGCTAAGTAAAAAGTTCCACGTTGTGCTGCATCTTTCTTGATGTCGTCCGCACGTGTGGTTTGTTTTTGGAGAATTCATCCTTTCGGATGCTCTCGACAAAGGCTGAGATAAAACTCATTAACATAAAAATGCAATTGAAATGAGAGGTAGTGTCTTTTACCGTGTTGACACTTAGTTTCTGTCCTTCAACATGTGACGACAACTCGGTAGGGTTTGACGTAAAGCAAAGAAAGCTTATGTCTTATGCTTGCAATATAATCTTCAATATACTCTTCATTTGATGTCAACATAAATTAAAGTTGATGCAGCGTGCTGATATTTCTCTTGATGTTGTCTCTAATGATCCTTTTGGCGTTTAATCTTGCCAATTAAAGATGCAGTTCATGTTGGTGGGTAAATATTTCTCTTGATATGTACGATTTCCTTCTCTGGCAGTGCATGATTTATGCGGGGCATGAATATCTTCCCGCGATGCGTGATTTCTTGCGGGGCATGAATATCTTCCCGTGATGCGTGAATATTAACTCGCAAGGCATGAATATTAACTCACGATGCATGATCTTCCACAATGCATGAATATTAACCAGCGATGCATCATCTTTTGCGATGCATGAATATTGACTCGCGATGCATGATCTTCCGCGATGCATGAATATTGACTCGCGATGCATGATCTTCTGCGAGGCATGAATATCTTCTTGCGATGAGTGATTTCTTGCGGGGCATGAATATCTTCCCGCGATGCATGAATATTAACTCGCGATGCATGATCTTCCGCGATGCATGAATATTAACTCGCGATGCATGATCTTCCGCGATGCATGAATATTAACTCGCAATGCATGAATATTAACTTGCGATGTATGACCTTCCGCGATGCATGAGTATTAACTCGCGATGCATGCTCTTCGACGATGCATGAATATTAACTCGCGATGCATGAATATTAACACTTGATGTCATCCTTGGTACCAAATGAAGATAGGGCTTCAATCGAGCAACATAACGATCTTCTGGGTGCCTTCTGGCTAATCATATTATCTCCATTGACAATAACGGTAAAATGACCCCTCCGGTAGTATATCATCTCAATCGTTAATAGAAGTAAGCGGACCCTTCAGGTAGTGTATTGTGTTAATCGACAATACGAATAAAATTACCCTTCAGATAGTTTATTGCCTCAATCGACAATACCAATAAAAATGACCCTTCTGGTAGCGACACTGTCGTGTCTGATAATATGATGCAGAGGACGTCCTCGACGAAAAACCATAGACTATCCTTTTCGGAGTTCTCATTTGATTCATCATTGAATCTAGCTGGACGCTCCTTATAGACTTCTTGTTGTTGAGAATCGGATGAAATAAGCCATTCATATTCTCAAGTCTTCGATGTAAGCAATATAAAATAATTCCTGCATCCACAAAAGAATTATGAATTCTGGGAGAGCTTTCTCCAGATCTTCATCTGATTCATCTTTGAATAACAGTTATATCTTCATTATAGCTTTCGTGTTGTTGGGAATTTGAATGAAATAATAATGTTAACACTCCCAAGTCGTCGATATAAGCAATAGAACATTTCCTACATCCACAAAAATTGTTAATACATCCACAGAAAAAGCGTCAGTTTTAAAATAAACTGATTTGTGTTGATTTCTTTGATTGTCTTCTCCTTGTCTAGCCATCTACGATTGATTTTCTGATTTCCCGAATCTTGATAGATAAGACCAAATGTTTTGTGCCAAAGCAAATGAAACACGAAGGGAAAACTTAACAATAGTATTTTAGAAAAGTAGTATTTTGAAAAAGATTACTGCAAAGTATCATTCACGCCAGGCTCAACGAACTTCTTTGAGTTTGATGCATGGAGGTCTATCTGATTATTCGCTGGGGAGTTTTCAGAATCGCACCAGACTGTTGATAAAACCATGTTGAAATTTTGAGGTCACCCTCAAAATTTCTGTCCCAGTTACATGTCTCCATTTATCTTTAAATGTCGCTGAGTGAGTCACAAAATTTTTAAGATCCTCTAAAAAATTCTGTCCAGTTGCAAATCTCAAAATATTTTCGGTCTTGACTTGCTGAGGAAAAATCTTCTTCTTGAGAATTTTTGAGTCCCTCTCAAAAATTCTGTCCCAGTTTCTATTATAAAGAGAAATAGAAATCTTACGGGAAATATGACCAAGCCCGTGTGGCACCTACGTATCCCGTTGAGGCAGGAATCAGGTCAAACGTAGTTCCCCCAAGGCTAATAACGATAAAGAATTTACAAAGAAACCGACATAGGCCGACATAGGCCGCCTACGTATCTCATTCTTGAGAATTCAGGTCGAACGTAGTTCAAATACAAAGAAAAATTTAAAAAGGGATAAATAGGGTGACTGAGGCCGACATAGGCCGCCTACGTATATCATTCTTGAGAATTCAGGTCAGACGTACCTCATTACAAGAGGGATAAAATTTAAACAATGCAATTACAAGAAAATTGAACGATTACAGGGAAATGACAGAAATACTAACTGACTTCGCATGTAGTATCTCTTAAAAGCATCTGAGTTGATCGACTTCGGCCATGCAGTGCCATCCATCTCCGATAGGACCAAAGCACCTCAAGACAATACTTTGCGAACCATGTAGTGTCCTTGCCAATTTGGTGCGAATTTTTCTTTTTACTCGTTTTGATAAGGAAAATGCGCTTAAGTACCAATTGTACCATTTCAAAAATTCTGTCTCTGACTCTCTTGTGGAAAGCACAAATCATTCTCCGTCGATACAACTGACCATGAAAGTCAACGACCATTCTTTTTTCATCAATCAAGGTTAACTGATCAATCCGCTTGCTGACCCATTCAGCATTACTCAACTCAGCTTCTTGCATGATTCTCAAGGACGGTATCACGACTTCAGCAGGTATGACTGGTTCAGTTCCATATACCAACAAATATGGAGTGGCTCCAATCGACGTTCTGACAGTTTTTCAGTAACCCAACAAAGCATATGGCAACATTTCATGCGAACCTCGGTGATTGTTAATCATTTTCCTCAGGATCTTCTTGATGTTATTGTTGGCAGCCTCTACAGCTCCATTCATTTGAGGACGATAAGTGGTTGAGTTTCGATGGGTAATCTTAAATTGCTCACATATGTCTCTCATCAAGTGACTGTTGAGATTTGCACCATTATCAGTAATGATGGTTTCTGGTACTCCAAACCTGCATATCAGATTGTTGCGAACAAAATCAGCTACAACTTTCTTGGTTACAGACTTATAAGAAGCTGCTTCCACCCACTTGGTGAAGTAATCAATAGCAACCAAAATGAATGTGTGTCCATTAGAAGCGGCTGGCTCTATCGGACCGATGACATCCATCACCCAAGCCACAAATGGCCAAGGTGAACTCATAGCATTGAGTTCGTGAGGCGGCACTCGAATCAAATCACCGTGCACTTGACATTTATGACATTTCTACACAAACTTGCAACAATCATTCTCCATAGTCATCCAGAAATAACCGGCTCAAAAGATCTTTCTCGCCAAAGTGAGACCATTCATATGCGTGCCACAAACTCCAGCATGTATTTGTTCAATAAGCTTCGCAGCTTCAACATCATCAACACATCTGAGGAGACCCAAATCTGGAGTCCTCCTATAACGAGTTTCTCCACTTAGAAAGAAATTGAGAGCCATATGGTGTATCGACTTCTTTTGGTTGGATGTAGCATCTTCCGGATAAATCTCGGACTCCAAATCCTTCTTTATATCAAAATACCATGGCAAACCGTCTAGTTCTGCTTCAACATGTGAACAATGGACTGGATGTTATTTCAGTTCTATATCCAAGGGATCAATATAATCAGTATCTGGATGTTTAATCATCGACGCTATGGTGGCGAGAGCATCAGCCAACTCATTTTGTATTCTTGGAGTATGTCTGAACTCGATCTTATGAAATCTTTTGCACAACTCCTGCACATACTGAACGTAAGGTATAATCTTTGGGTTCTTCATGGCCCTCTCTCCTTGAACCTGATGAATCAACAGATCTGAATCTCCAATAACCAACAACTCATGGACATTCATGTCGATGGCCATTTTCAGACCAAGAACACAAGCTTCATATTCAGCCATGTTGTTCGTGCAATTAAACCGGAGCTTAGCTGCCATAGGATAGTGTTGACAAGATTCTGACACTAAAACCGCTCCGATACCTTTTCCTTGATGATTTGCTGCTCCATCAAAGAATAATCTCCAGCCATGATACATTTCAGAAATATCTTCACCCACAAATGATACTTTTTCATCGTGAAAATAAGTCTTGAGCGGTTTATATTCTTCATCAACGGGGTTTTCTGCAAGATGATCAGCCAAGGCATGTGCCTTTATCGCCCTCTGAGTCACATACACAATGTCAAATTCACTCAACAACATTTGCCACTTAGCTAACTTTCCGGTTGACATCGCCTTCTGGAAAATATACTTCAGTGGGTCCATTCTGGAAATGAGGTATGTAGTATACGAAGACAAATAATGTCTCAATTTTTGGGCAAGCCAAGTCAAAGCACAACATGTTCTCTCTAACAAAGTGTAACGAGACTCGTATGGAGTCAACTTCTTGCTTATGTAATAGATAGCTCTTTCCTTCTTTCCTGTCTCGTTGTGTTGACCAAGAACGCATCCGAATGCACTATCTGAGACGGACAAATACAGCAATAATGGACTCCCTTCTCGCGGAGGAACCAATACCGGTGGATTGGATAAATAGTTCTTGATAGAATCAAAAGCAGTCTGACACTTCTTAGTCCACCTTGTCGGAGCGTCTTTCTTCAATAGCTTTAAGATAGGCTCACACACCACCGTTGATTGAGCTATGAATCGACTGATGTAGTTCAACCTCCCTAAGAAACTCATCACCTCCTTCTTAGTTTTCGGCGGAGGTAACTCTTGAATTGCCTTAATTTTGGAAGGATCATACCTCTTCTGCTGACTATAAATCCCAACAGCTTGCCGGCTGGAACTCCAAAAGTGCTTTTGGCGGGATTTAACTTCAAGTTGTAATGACACAAACGATCAAAGAACTTCGTCAAATGCGTCAGGTGGACCAAACTCTCGCAGGAATTGATTATGACGTCATCAACATACACCTCGATCTCCTTATGAATCATATCATGAAATATGATCGTCATAGACCTCATATAGGTAGCACCAGCATTCTTGAGGCCAAATGACATCACCCTATACTGATATACACCCCACGGTGTAATAAAAGTTGTCTTTTTTGCATCTGCATCATCCATCAGAATCTGATGATAACCTGCGTAACAATCCACAAATGAGTGCATTTGATGCTTATCACAGTTATCAAACAGAATATTAATGTTTGGCAACGGAAAATTATCCTTTGGGCTGGCTTTGTTGAGATCTGTAACAACCTGAAAATGACTATACTAAGTAATGCTTAAACGTACCTAGAATGCCTGGATTAGACCGGGTTCCCACGGCTTGTTGCGCGTAGAACCAGACCTTAGAACCTATGCACTATCCATGCCAACCAACTTGGTAAGTTAGTTGATCTAGGCAAGGTGAGAACCAACCATGTAGGGCACCCGAATTGAAGAGATTCACCCGGATGAGTTTTACATGACTTAAAAGGGGTAATCTTAGGTTTGGATGGTCTAGGGATAAAATGGTCTTTTCTAAGCTAGGGGTAGTATTGTAATTACCCTATGTAATTAATTAATTAATTAATTAATTTAATTAGAGGAACAGTTTAGGTCGGGTCAAACCGGAATGACCCATTTCGGGATGGAGGCTTCACATAGGTTCGAGCCTTGGTGGAAGCAACGTTTAGGTGGATTAAATTGATGATTATAATCTGATTTTGTAGGGGCATGGTGGTCATTTCACTTACCCTTTGAAAATTCAGATTTTTAATAAGTTAAGAGGAAGTCCTAGTTTGACTAAGTCTCCACCTAAATCTCCTAATCCTACGCTACCACTCTTTCTCACGTCTCTCTCTACTTCTACCTCACTTGCACGATCAGTCTTCATTAAAAGAAAAGAACAGAACAAAAAAAAATAAAGTTCATCAAGAACTTGAACGCTAAAACTCAAAAGTAAAGACAATATGAAAACGTAAAGCCAAAAGGGGTTTCTCGGCGGGATTGTGCTGAGGTTTCAGTGGTGAGGCTTGGTTTCATGAGAATTGGCAGCATTGAAACAAGTGTTGAACGACATTAAGGTTTGGATTTTCTTCCCTCTTGGTCCCTCTTCCAAAATACCCTTAAGTTTTAGTTTAATCTCAATCGAAAGAACTAAGGTTGTCCCCGTTGCATGCCCCTGTCATTAGATCCTATGAAAGAATCGATGCATGTGTTGGTATGACTTCTAGTAGATGATTTTAGGGCTGATTGTGATTATGTGCTTGTACGTGTGTTCGGAAATTATGTGAGAAATGACAAAGTGTTTTCAAAAATGTGTAATATGTTAAATTGTGGGTGCATGTGTGTACTGTGATTTTGGTCTCGGTTTGAAGCATGAAATTTGGCATGTTAAATTGTTGTATTTTACGTGTATGAACATGTTAAAATCGTGATGTTCATGTGAGTGTAATGTTGCTGAATTGAGTAAAAAATCTTGATCAAAAGTAACCATGAAAAAGCACCTAAAGATGCACTAGATGCTACATGAAAATTGTCCTAAATTTAACGTTTAAAAGGTTGAGAAAATGGACTGCAAAAAGGTGAACAAATTTCCAACATTCATGAAATTTGGTTCGGCCACTTACTATAAAAAATTTGAGTTTTTAAAAAAATTTAAAATGCATGAGTTCATTGGGGATAGAACCCAAGACCTCACCATATACAAGTTATAAAAAATTAAATAATAAAAATGAGGTAAGGGGGATTCGAAATGGGGTAAAGCTCAAGTGAAAAGTTAGGAGAAAAATGAAAAAAAAAATGAAATAAGGCGTGTGGGGTTTGAACCCACAACCTCTTGGATAGCTGAGGGAGAGAGGAGAAAAATGAAATAAAAAAATAATAATATGAGGCATGTGGGGATCGAACCCACAACCTCTCGGATAAACAAGAAAGTTAAGGAAAAATTGAGGTTGTGGGGAATCGATCCAACACCCTCTTGGTCTAAACGAAGGAATCAAGTAAAGAAAGAAAATGAAAGGAATGTGGGCGTGGGGATTCGATCTTGGGTCCCCAGGCCGAAATATTTAAGACAAAGTAATCAAAAAAAGAAAGAAAGGAAGTGTAAGTGTGGGGGATGGATCTCGGGTTCCGTAGCCAAGAATTTTATGTCAACAAAAATTATAAAGAAAACTAACTAAGTGTTATACAAGGGATTTGAAATAGGGTTCCCTTGCCCAATTCCGTATTGACACATAAGTCTTACGTGATTAAATAATTAATTAATGCTGCCTATAGGAATCAAAATTTAGACCTTGGCATACTTACCAGATGCATAAGTCTTGTACCACATAATCTTGGGTAATATGAATCACTTAAATGACCTATGAATGAAGCCTCATGACTTATGTGTGTGGACTCATAAGTCCAGCAGACGTTTATAAAGTAAGTGAACCTAAGATGTTATGTGATGAATGATGTGACCCTAGAAGGGTTAAGTAAGAGTGTGAAATATACTAAGAAGGCCATGTGCATTGGCATAAGATGAAATGAACATTCACGTAGAGGGGTGAGTAACTATGAAGAGCAATTGTCCTAAAGCTAATGAATGTGGTGACAACATGATGAGAGGCTAATGTGAAAGATGAGAGCGATCTCAAATGAGCTTAAGTAAATGTTACCAAAACGTACTCACCTATGAGAGTGTAAAGTTAATGAATAGACCAGTCTCTATGAACACTCTAATGAAAGTATTAAAGTTAATGCATACTTAATACTAATGATGAGAAGAGAAATCATCTAATGAGCAATGATGCCCTCATGCTAGAAGCCAGCTTCTATGATGTGTGAGATAAATGTAATGGAACTTTATACGGAGCACCGGTAGGATAGCTATGAGTCGCGATTCCTTCTTTCGGAAAGGCAGAGGTTCGTGTAAATCTCATGAGATGAGACTGTCCATTTAGGCGGGTATGGGTCTCATTATATCTCCTAGTCTTTGAACCTATGCAGCCAACATAGGGATCTAGCAGGGTTCAATTCCCTATATACGCTAGCATGTTTTGGTTTCACTTTGGCCGGTGATTCCACCTTTTTTCGGTGTGGGGTAGACACAGGATTTCACGGAGATCACATGATCTATGTCGGTTAAACTTAATGTTCCCGAAGAAAGAATGAGGCCAGCCTCAGTAATGCACAATATGAAATGAATGATACCCAAGGTGTTGGTTAGGATAATCAAGAGGTGAACTAGACTCAAGTAATGACTAGGTCGTTCTTGGTCATTGCACAGTGAACCCGATGAGAGTCTTAAACTACATCCGAGGTACAGCTGGTATTGCACAATCTATGAATGAATGAAATGAATGAAAATGAAGTATGCACGAATGAATGAAGCAGATTCTGTGTTTGCTAAAGAAGGCTCCCTAGTTGAGGTCCCATATGTTGAGCCCTAATTTTGGGAAGTCCTAATGTTAAGTCCATGATTTCAAGGTCTCATGGCATATGAACGAATGATATGTGGTATATGTACGTGCTATATAAAATATGTTATTTGCTGTGTGCAGTATGAAAAGAATGATGATTCATGTTACACTCATAGCATGACTTTCCTAATCCGATTTGGCAAGTCCACTGACTTTACTTTCCATAACTCATGTCGTTAGGAGAGAGATCTTCTTAATCATGCATGTCCTTGGTGTGTGCTTGCATACACCCATACTTAGTACAATTGTGTACTAACCCCATACAATGCTCAACTTTTAGGTGCAGGTGCAGGTGGACGCTAGAGTTTACGAGACTACGTTGGAGCTATCCGGACGTGGAGCATTCATACGGACTTGGTAGGCCCTGATGCTTTCGAGGATGCTTATCTTTTATATTCTAGCTTAGACGTAGACATGAGCTAGTTGAGAGTATTCCACTAGCGTTTCTTTCTTATTTATTTCATACGTAATATTGGTGCCATTTTGGCAACTTTATATTTATGCAGTTATGAACTATTTCCTTCATTTGAATATCTCATTATTAGACTATTTTAGTGAACTGATGTTATATATTGTATTTCTTAATATGAAGTCTATGTATATTTCAAACCAAACAAAAGTTTTAAATTTTCCGCTAAAATTAACCTATATGATGTAATGATGACGTATGTAGGCTTGTCTGCGACCTCTGAGAGATCAACGATGCCAGTTCGACTAGGGTCTAGACCCCGGTCATGAAAAACGTGGTATCCGAGAATTAGGTTAAATTCCAAGTATAATAAGTTCACATCAACCACATAGAGTAGTTTCTAAGTTATTTTAGTGAAGTGCACCACTATCATGAATTAGAGACTGCATTATGCGTAGGAAAATTTCGCTTCTTCTGATCTTATCGTGCTTTCCTTAATGTCTTATTTCTTGGTGTTATGAGCGTATCTAACATCAATTCTTATTTTTTCAGAAAATGAAAATAAGGGGGAACGCTGTCGGGGAAGTGTAGGAGCAGCTGCTGGGGACAACCAAGTTCCACCCCAGGCTCCAGATGTAGGAGTGACCATCCCAGTTAACCCAACTGGGTTGACTGATGCTGAGGTGCGGACAACTTTGGCACAGCTGTCTCAAGCCATCACTGTGCATGCTCAGGTTAAGACGGCCCAGGCCAACAGACAGGAGGTTCAGCGGCAGAACCCACCAGCCCACAATATGGCGAACATGTTGCGAGATTTTTTGAGGATGAATCCTCCAATCTTTATAGGATCTAAGACTGCAGAGGACCCTCACGAGTTCCTGGAGGAGGTCCAGAAGATTCTGGTGGTGATGGGGGCCATGGAGATTGAGAATGCTAAGATGTCCTCGTACCAGTTGAAGGATGTTACACAGGCTTGGTGCAAGATGTGGCAGGATAGCAGGGCGTTGAGCGGAGGTCCGATCACATGGGAGCTGTTTAAGACAGCTTTTCTGGAGAGGTTGTTCCCCAGAGAGATGAGAGAGTCTAAGGTTGAGGAGTTCATCAACCTTAAGCAGGGCTCGATGACTGTCACGGAGTATTCCCTGCAATTAGTTAAATTGTGCAGGTATTCCACTTCTCTTGTGTCGAACAGCAGGGATGAGATGAGCAGGTTCCTTATAGGGATCTCAGAGGAATTGGAGGAGGAGTGTCGGGCTGCGATGCTCCACGATAGCATGGACTTGTCCAGGCTTATGGTACATGTCCAGCAGGTTGAGGACAGCCGGAAGAAGAGGAGAGTCCGTGAGGTCAGGAAGCCTAACCCTTCTGACCAGACAGGTTCCAGTAGAGGCGGTGGTAGGAGCACTTTTGGAGTTCGTGATCATCCCAGATTTAAGAAGGGGCATCGGAGTTCAAGGAACTCTAACTCTCAGAGGAGTACAGCACCTAGAGGAGGCATACCCGAGCCAAAGGGTAGTGGAGGTGATATGCAGCGTCCCAGAAAGGAATGTGGCAAGTGTGGCCGTATTCACAGTGGAGAGTGCAGACTAGGCACAAATGCTTGCTTCGGTTGCGGAAAGAGCATACACATGGTCAAGGACTGCCCACAGAATAGGGGTCAGGCTGGAGGAAATGCTCAGCCTAGGCCTAATCCCCAGAATGCTACTGCAGCCGAGCCTCCTAAGAGAAACAGATTCTACGCCTTGAAGGGCAGGGAGGAGCAGGAGAAGTCTACTGATGTGGTCACAGGTATGCTGCAAGTTTTCTCAACATCTGTTTATGCTTTACTTAATCCAGGGTCTACGCTTTCTTTGGTGACTCCCTTGCTTGATCTTACTTTTGGAACACTACCTGAGGGTTTGCATGATCCTATTGTAGTTAGTAATACCTTAGGAGAAAATGTGAGAGCTGATAGGGTTCATAAAGACTGCCCAATAGTAGTATGTGGTAAGACTATGTGTTCAGACCTTGTTGAGTTACCCATAAATGACTTTGAAATTATACTTGGTATGCACTGGCTCCATAAATGTTATGCCTTCATTGATTGTCGTAGTAGGGTTGTGAGATTCTGTTTCCCTAATGAATTAGAGCTGGTCTAGGAGGGGTACAATTTTAGTCATTCAAGTCCCATGATTTCAAACCAAAAAGCTAATAAAATGATGTCCAAGGGATTATTATGTCACCTTGTGAGTGTCAATGATCTAGATCATGACATTCCTTCCATAGACTCTGTGCCTGTAGTGAATGAGTTCCAAGATGTTTTCCCCGATGATTTGCCTGGAGTCCCTCCCCCTCGAGAGATTGATTTTGGTATCGACCTAGATCCCGATACCAAACCGATTTCAATTCCTCTCTACAGAATGTCCCCAGCTGAACTCAAAGAGTTGAAGCTGCAGTTAAAAGATCTCACTAATAAGGGCTTCATCCAGCCGAGCATATCCCCTTGGGGCGCTCCAGTGCTGTTTGTGAAAAAGAAGGATGGAACCCTTAGGATGTGTATCGATTATCGGCAACTCAACTAAGTCACTATAAAGAACAGGTATCCACTTGCCAGAATAGATGACTTATTCGATCAGCTCCAAGAGTCTAGTTGTTTCTAGAAGATTGATCTTCGTTCAGGGTATCATCAACTTAGGGTTAGGGATGACCATATCCCAAAGACAGCCTTTTGTACCTATTATGGTCATTATGAGTTCCTAGTAATGTCATTTGGTCTCACTAATGCACCAGCTGCATTTATGGACCTCATGAATCGAGTCTTCCATGAATACCTTGATTCTTTCGTCATAGAATTCATTGATGACATCCTCATCTACTTTAAGACCAAGGAAGAGCATGAACAACATTCAGACTAACCTTGCAGGTACTTAGACAACATCAGCTGTATGCCAACTTCAACAAGTGTGAATTCTGGCTTAGATCAGTGACCTTCCTGGGTCATGTTGTGTCCGATCAGGGTGTGGAGGTGGACCCTAGGAAGACTGAGGCTGTTAAGAACTGGTCAAGACCTCTTACTCCCACCGATATTCTTAGCTTTCTGGGATTGGCTGGTTACTACCGCAGGTTCGTGGAGGGTTTTTCTTCCATTGCTGCTCCACTGATAGCTTTGACTAAGAAGAAAGCCAAGTTCGAATGGACAAAGACTTGTGAGAAGAGTTTCCAGGAGCTCAAGCACAGACTCACTTCAGCCCCAGTGCTTACGTTGCCTAAATGTGGTGAGAATTACACTATTTATTGTGATGCATCTAGGGTTGGTTTGGGTTGTGTTGTTATGCAAGGTGGTAAGGTGATAGCCTATGCGTCCAGACCGCTCAAGGTTCATGAGAAGAATTATCTTACTCATGACCTAGCGTTGGCAGCTGTGGTGTTTGCATTGAAGCTGTGGAGGCATTACTTGTACGGAGTGCATGTGGATGTGTTCACAGACCACAAGAGTCTCTAGTACGTGTTCACACAGAGGGAGTTGAATCTACGTCAGTGGAGATAGTTGGAGCTGTTGAAGGACTATGACATGAGTGTCCACTATTATCCAGGGAAAGCAAATATTGTAGTTGATGCTTTGAGCAGGTTGAGCATGGGGAGTACAACCCACGTTGATGATGGGAAGAACGAGTTGGTGAAGGATGTACACAAACTGGCTAGACTGGGTGTGCGGTTGATGGCTTCTACTAGCGGGGGTGTTTCAGTTCATCCTAGTCCTAAATCATCCTTGGTAGTTGAAGTCATGAAGGGTCTGCATCTTGATCCCGTTTTGATGGAGTTGAAGGACTCAGTGCTGATAAAGATGAATGAGTCCTTTGCTTTGGGAGGAGATGGCATACTTAGGTACCAGGACAGGCTGTGTGTACTAGACGTGGATGATTTGCGGACCAAGATTGTTGCAGAGGCCCATGGTTCCAGGTATTCGATACATCCAGGTTCCACCAAGATGTATCATGACCTCAAGCAAATCTATTGGTGGGATGGCATGAAGAAGGACATTGCTGAGTATGTGGCCAAGTGTCCTAATTGTCAGCAGGTTAAGGAGGAGCACCTTAAGCCTGGTGGTCTCACTCAGATGATTGAGGTTCTGACTTGGAAGTGGGAGGCCATTAACATGGACTTCGTGGTTGGTCTTCCGAGACTAGGAGACAGCATGACTCCATATGGGTTATTGTGGACAGGATGACTAAGTCTGCCCACTTTGTCCTTGTGAAGTCTACTTACAGGGTTGAGGATTATGCTAGACTCTACATTGATGAGATTGTGAGGTGGCATGGGATTCCTTTGTCTATCATTTCAGATAGAGGATCTCAGTTCACTTCGCATTTCTGGAGATCCTTCCAGAAGAGCTTCGGCACGCAGGTAAAGCTCAGTACTACCTTCCATCCTCAGACAGATAGGCAGGCAGAGCGCACCATTCAGACATTGGAGGACATGTTGAGGGCGTGTGTGATCGACTTCAGAGGTAGTTGGGACGACCATCTGTCATTGATAGAGTTCTCAGATAATAAAAGCTATCACTCCAGTATTGGGATGGCACCGTTGAGGCACTGTATGGTAGGAGGTGTAGGTCTCCAGTTGGGTGGTTTGAGGTAGGAGAGTCAACCATTTTGGGTCCAGAGATCATTCAAGAGGCCTTAGAGAAGGTCAGGGTGATTAGGGACACGTTGTCTACTGCTTACAATCGGCAGAAGTCTTATGCAGATAACAGGAAGCGGCCCTTAGAGATTGATGTTGGTGACCAAGTATACTTGAAGATATCACCCATGAAGGGGGTGATGAGGTTTGGCAAGAAGGGGAAGTTGAGTTCGAGGTACGTCAGGCCATACGAGATTCTACAACGTGTGGGTGAGGTGGTCTATGAGTTGGCGTTTCCTTCGGAGCTAGCTTCTGTTCATCCTCTATTTCATGTCTGTATGTTAAAGAAGTTCCTTGGTGATCTAGCATCGATTCTTCCTGTTGAAGGTTTGGGGGTTGATGAAGACTTGTCCTATGAGGAGGTTCCTGTTGAGATTTTAGACCGACAGATAAAGCGGCTGAGAAACAAGGAGGTTGCCACAGTGAAGGTATTGTGGAGGAACCATCTTGTTGAGGTTGCTACGTGGGAGGCCGAGGCCGATATGAGATCCCTCTATCCTCATCTTTTCAGCTCTTGAGGTTAGACTCCTTACTCTTAAGTCTAAGTTTCCTTGTCTCCTCTATTCTTTGTTGATATTGCTTGACTGTGTAAAGTACTTATGTTATGATATGACTGGCATTGTACGAGATAATTAGAAGTGTCATTCGGGGACGAATGTTCGTAAGGGGGGGATAACGTAACAACCTGAAAAATGACTATGCTAAGTAATGCTTAAACGTACCTAGAATGCCTGGATTAGACCGGGTTCACACGGCTTGTTGAACGTAGAACCAGACCTCAGAACCTATGCACTAGCCAAGCCAACCAACTTGGTGAGTTAGTTGAGCTAAGCAAGGTGAGAACCAACCATGTAGGGCACCCGAATTGAAGAGATTCACCCGGATGAGTTTTACCGGACTTAAAAGGGGTAATCTTAGGTTTGGAGGTCTAGGGGTAAAAAGGTCTTTTCTAAGCTAGGGTTAGTATTGTAATTATCCTAATTAATTAATTAATTAATTAGAGGAACGGTTTGGGTCGGGTCGACCCAGAATGACCCGTTTCGCAATTGAGGCTTCACCCGGGTTCGAGCCTTGGTGGAAGCAACGTTTAGGTGGATTAAATTGATGATTATAATCTGATTTTGTAGGGGCATGGTGGTCATTTCACTTACCCTTTGAAAAATCATATTTTAATAAGTTAAGGAGAATTCCTAGTTTGACTAAGTCTCCACCTAAATCTCCTAATCCTAAGTTACCACTCTTGCTCACGTCTCTCTCTACTTCTACCTCACTTGCACGATCAGTCTTCATTAAAAGAAAAGAACAGAAAAAAAAAAAAAGTTCATCAAGAACTTGAACGCTAAAACTCAAAAGTAAAGACAATCTGAAAACGTAAAGCAAAAAGGGGTTTCTCGACGGGATTGTGCTGAGGTTTCGGTGGTGAGGCTTGGTTTCGTGAGAATTGGCAGCATTAAAACAAGTGTTGAACGACATTAAAGTATTGGTTTTCTTCCCTCTTGGTCCCTCTCCCAAAAGACCCTTAAGGTTTAGTTTAATCTCCATCGAAAAAACTAAGGTTGTCCCCGTTGCATGCCCCTGTCATTAGATCCTCTGAAAGAATCGATGCATGTGTTGGTATGACTTCTGGTAGATGATTTTAGGGCTGATTGTGATTATGTGCTTGTAGGTGTGTTCGGAAATTATGTGAGAAATGACAAAGTGTTTCCGAAAATGTGTAATATGTTAACTTGTGGGTGCATGTATGTACTGTGATTTTGGTCTCGGTTTGAAGCATGAAATTTGGCATGTTAAATTGTTGTATTTTACGTGTATGAATATGTTAAAATCATGATGTTCATGTGAGTGTAATGTTGCTGAATTGAGTAAAAAATCTTATTCAAAAGTAACCATGAAAAAGCACCTAAAGATGCACTAGATGCTACATGAAAATTGTCCTAAATCTAACGTTTAAAACGTTGAGAAAATGGACTACAAAAAGGTGAACAAATTTCCAGCATTCTGGAAATTTGGTTCGGCCAGTTACTGTAAAAAATTTGAGTTTTTAAAAATTTTTAAAATGCATGAGGTCATTGGGTATTGAACCCAAGACCTCACCATATACAAGTTATAAAATTAAATAATAAAAATGAGGTAAGGGGGATTCGAAATGGGGTAAAGCTCAAGTGAAAAGTTAGGAGAAAAATAAAAAATAAAATAAAATGA
This sequence comes from Solanum sitiens, assembly GCA_016801875.1. Lineage (NCBI taxonomy): Eukaryota > Viridiplantae > Streptophyta > Magnoliopsida > Solanales > Solanaceae > Solanum > Solanum sitiens. Next base: position 4,199,195 of record JABWTJ010000020.1, read on the forward strand.
GGTGTGTGGGGTTCGAACACACAACCTCTTGGATAGGTGAGGGAGAGAGGAGAAAAATGAAATAAAAATAATGATAAAATGAGGCATGTGGGTATCGAACCCACAACCTCTCGGATAAACAAGGAAGTTAAGGAAAAATTGAGGTTGTGGGGAATCGATCCCACACCCTCTTGGTCTAAACGAAGGAATCAAGTAAAGAAAGAAAATGAAAGGAATGTGGGCGTGGGGATTCGATCTTGTGTCCCCAGGCCGAAATATTTAAGACAAAGCAATCAAGAAAAGAAAGAAAGGAAGTGTAAGTGTGGGGGATGGATCTCGGGTTCCCTAGCCAAGAATTTTATGTCAACAAAAATTATAAAGAAAACTAAGTAAGTGTTATACAAGGGAATTGAAATAGGGTTCCCTTGCCCAATTCCGTATTGACACATAAGTCTTACGTGATTAAATAATTAATGAATGCTGCCTATAGGAATCAAAATTGAGACCTTGGCATACTTACCAGATGCATAAGTCTTGTACCACATAATCTTGGGTAATATGAATCACTTAAATGAACTATGAATGAAGCCTCATGGCTTATGTGTTTTTAGAAAGTAAGTGAACCTAAGATGTTATGTGATGAATGATGTGACCCTAGAAGGGTTAAGTAAGAGTGTGAAATACACTAAGAAGGCCATGTGCATTGGCATATGATGAAATGAACATTCACGTAGAATGGTGAGTAACTATGAAGAGCAATTGTGCTAAAGCTAATGAATGTGGTGACAACATGATGAGAGTCTAATGTGAAAGATGAGAGCGATCGCAAATGAGCCTAAGTAAATGTTACCAAAACGTACTCACCTATGAGAGTGTAAAGTTAATGAAGAGACCAGTCTCTATGAACACTCTAATGAAAGTATTATAGTTAATGCATACTTAATACTAATGATGAGATGAGAAATCATCTAATGAGCAATGATGCCCTCATGCTAGAAGCCAGCTTCTATGATGTGTGAGATGAATGTAATGGTACTTTATACGGAGCACCGGTAGGCTAGCTATGAGTCGCGATTCGTTCTTTCGGGAAGGCAGAGGTTCGTTTTAATCTCATGAGATGAGACTGTCCGTTTAGGCGGGTATGGGTCTCCTTATATCTCCTAGTGTTTGAACCTATGCAGCCAACATAGGGATCTAGCAGGGTTCAATTCCCTATATACGCTAGCATGTTTTGGTTTCACTTTGGCTGGTGATTCCACCTCTTTTCGGTGTGGGGTAGACACATGATTTCATGGAGCTCACATGATCTATGTAGGTTCAAGTTAAAGTTCCCAATGAAAGAATGAGGCCAGCCTCAGTAATGCACAAAATGAAATGAATGATACCCAAGGTGTTGGTTAGGATAATCAAGAGGTGAACTAGACTCAAGTAATGACTAGGTCGTTCTTGGTCATTGCACAGTGAACCCGATGAGATTCTTAAACTACATCCGAGGTATAGCTGGTATTGCACCAGTCTATGAATGAATGAAATGAATGAAAATGAAGTATGCATGAATGAATGAAGCAGACTCTGTGGTTGCTAAAGAAGGCTCCCTAGTTGAGGTCCCATATGTTGAGCCCTCATTTTGGGAAGTCCTAATGTTAAGTCCATGATTCCAAGGTCTCATGGAATATGAACGAATGATATGTGGTATATGTACTTGCTATATGAAATATATTATGTGCTGTGTGCAATATGAAAAGAATGATGATGCATGTTACTCTCATAGCATGACTTTCCTAATCTGATTTGGCAAGTCCACTTACTTGACTTTCAATAACTCATGTCGTTAGGAGAGAGCTATTCTTAATCATGCATGTCCTTGGTGTGTGCTTGCATACACCCATACTTAGTACAAGTGTGTACTAACCCCATACAGTACTCTACTTTTAGGTGCAGGTGCAGGTGGACGCTTGAGTTTACGAGACTACGTTGGAGCTATCCGGACGTGTAGCATTCATCCGGACATGGTAGGCCCTCATGCTTTCGAGGATGCTTATCTTTATATTCTAGCTTAGACGTAGACATGAGCTAGTGTAGAGTATTCCACTAGCGTTTCTTTCTTATTTATTTCAGACGTTGTATTGGTGCCATTTTGGCAACTTTATATTTATGCAGTTATGAACTATTTCCTTCATTTGAATATCTCATTATTAGATGGTTGTGGTGAACTGATGTGATATATTGTATTTCTTACTATGAAGTCTATGTATACTTCAAACCAAACAAAAGTTTTAAATTTTCCGCTAAAATTAACCTATACGATGTAAGGATGACGTATGTAGGCTTGTCTGCGACCTCTGAGAGGTCAACGACGCCGGTTTCAACTAGGGTCTAGACCCCGATCGTGACAAGATCCCTGTAGTTGACACAAATTCTGATCTTTCCATCTTTTTTGGCGACTGGAACAACATTGGCCAACCAAGTCGGGTACTGCGTCACTTCCCCCAATCGAGACTCGATCTTCTTGGTAATCTCTTCTTTAATCTTTAAACTCAACTCAGGATTGAATTTTCGAGTTTTTTGCTTCACCAGACTGAACCCTGGATTAATCAGCAATTTATGAGACACAACATTGGTACTCAGCCCTACCATGTCGCTGACTTCCCAGACGAACACATCAATGTAATCGGTGAGAAAATGAATCAGGCCCTTTCTTTTAGCTTTATCCAAGTGAACGCTGATCTTTACCTCTTTGACACATTCTTGGTTTCCCAGATTTATAGTTTTAGTTACCTCTAAATTCGGCTTATGCTGATTTTCAAACTGCAGAAACTCTTCTGCAACATTATCCGGTGCTTCATTTTCCTCTTCATATTCATTAACCTCATCATCACCTGCCTCATTTTGTTTGTTCAGCTCGTGACAGGACATGACATTAGCAAGTTTAAACCTTATATTACTGAAACCATAAACAGACAAAGTTAGGAAAGTAAAGTTTAGCAGATGAGTAAATAAACAAATTTTCAATAAAAGAGGCTTTCATTAAATTTTGAGAAATAATGCAAAGTTTGGCTATGGCAAAGGGCCATGTTGCCATTTTCAAACATCACGGGGAAATTTAAAAATTCAAGCAATTAAGACAAAGGCAAAATGGTGGGTCTCGGTCCTCTTCTGGACCACCACCGATTTAAATATGCATAAATGATGCCCTTCTACCAAGGAGTTCGGGGAATCATTATCGGCGTGGAGGTCCAATTCTGCAGCATCTCCCCAGGCTCAGCATCGTGGAATCCTGCAAGCTCGACGTCTTCCTCAATAACAACATCTATCTCTTTGAAAAGGCTGCAGATTTCTTCCCCAGGGTCGTCAGGCTCGGCGTACTCCTGGACCGGGAACGGTTGATACAGATGAGGGATTGTCTTATCTAATGGATAATTCTTCTTCTTTGTATTCATATCATCATCTGTGGGGATGTACCCCCAAACATATCTAGCTTCTTTGACGGGGACCAAAATAGGCTCAATAATTCCTTGGGAATTTGTCCCCAATCCGAAACCGGGTTCAAAACTATTCTGCAGCATCATAGTGGCGAAATCCACTATTCTGGAGCTTGTCCATCCACTCGTTTTTAACTAATGATAGTTGTTCTCTGATTTTGGTAAAATCCCATATTGTGGGATTTAGGAGATCTGTATCTGGATGTCGTTTCCTTGTGTTGCACATGGTGACACTTTCATAGCTGATAAGGACTTTTTCTATAGTGGGCGTCAACTCCACTTCCCTAAATCGAAAGACCATATTCTCACTATCCCAGAATTTCACCATTGTTCCAATTAGACCGGGCCAAGCATTCATTTCTAGCAACGATGGAAGATAGCCTATGTGTTTCTGAACTATCATCTTGTCATCGTTATTCATGAATCTCCACCATACTTTGAGGAAGGGATCGGGGACGGTAACCATTCTTGTTTTCAAAGGCTCGTGTGTCGGATCCATCCTACAAAAGTAGCAGACAAAGTTTAGTTAAACCCCACCCCACAGACAATAAATCGTTTAAAAACACATATACATCCTTCAATCAACATGTAAGCATGGTTGTCTATTTTTCGGCAATTTGGGCAAAGTAAACACAAGGTGGGATTCTAATGGGCCCAACACGCCTTGGGCGTTGGGTCATCTTAGTTCAAATGCTCCTAAATTTGGGATTTGGCTCCGCTCTACACTAGTTTACTAGGAGTGGCTTTTGAAAAGACCGGGAACCCAAACGGACAATTAGGGCTGCAACTCGCGACAACCATTGGACACATGACGAACCAATAAATTGCCGCTAATTCCGAAAAAGGGTGAGTATAAAAAAGTCCGGCTGCGGTTCCACAAACCTTCCTTTAATATACGATACATACATCAGAAATATTTCATGATATGCAATGCCAGTTTATAATTTAAGCAATTTAATCACATATGAGCAATTTAATAATAACAATTAGTCCAAATAGTCAAATCATTTTGGTTAGAACTTAATTAGTCCCCAGCAGAATCGTCATTTCAGTTTTACTTAAAATATATAAAAAAGAAAAAAAAAGACTAAGTTTCGGAAAATTAATTAATCTTATGATTTAAGAAAAATCGACTTTCCAAATTAACAGAGTCGCCACTTGATTGTTTAGTAAAAATCAAGAAAACTTAAAATTATTTTTTCAAAAGATTTAAAACAGATAAAAATCAGTTGAAAAGGGTTCGAAGTTCAATGTACATTTCGAGAAGGTGTTAGGCCCTCGGAATGCCCGTTAACTTGCGGTTGACCGGCGATTTGACTAAAAAAGACTTTTTTAAAATATATTTTTTCCAAATATTAACTAAGTAATGAGAAAATTCACCTACTGACCTACTTATTATATATATATATATATATATATATATATATATATATACATATACTTCTTTTGTTGTTATATATATCATTATTTATTATTACTATTTAATTTTTTTAATTTTTTTAAAACTATTTCAAAGGGAAGTAATTAGAGGGGATTATCTTAGGTGAATAAACTTAAGTGCTAATAAAATCTATATAACAAACTAAATAGTAAAAATAAATATTTATGAACAGAAACCTGTCCTATTCTAAAAATGACCCAAATAAAATTTGGCATGCTGTAGATTTCCTTGGGCTTTGGCCCCATTTTTTCTTCAAAGAAAACTATGTATACGTATTGCGTATACCACTGTATATGGGGCTGTATTAAGTCCTTTTCTTTGTATATCGGGCTGTGTATTCGACATATACACCCAGATTCAACCTCTCAAGCATCTGTACTGATTTTTGGAATTACGTATCATACCCTACAAATGCATATCAGTGTATATATCAACATATCAGCCCATTTTTGAGCCTTTGGAGACATGCCCATTAATTCCCATCAATATATTTGCTGCCTTAGACATGTACATCAGTTTAGGGGGAGGCCTGAACGACTCGGATATGATAGTGTGATCCTTTACGGCTCAATGAGAGGATGCAGATGGATGAAGTGAGGTCCGTAAGGACCCGAAAGGAAGTTTTTACATTCAATAAAATAGAAATGGGTTAGCATATGAAATGATATAATAAACGAGATATATCTTGAATGAAAACATATTTTACTAAAAGAAAGCTACTTCAAGGGGATAAAATTGAAACGACATATATGTCTTTAAAGAAAAAGCAAATGAATCAAACTAAAGCTTACAAAGTTGATATGCAAATGTGACAATTTAGACAATAGCATATATTTCATGTATGTTCAACTATGAGCACATTACAGTTCATGGGAGTACAAAATCATTCATCAACAATTAGACTCAAAACAAAATGTAAAGGTAACATGCTGCATATTACCGAATGAACAACTCGTGCACAATTGGAACAATTCATTTTGGTAGAATAAATATGATATGGATGTCGTAGTTGGCTTATTAAGTTGGCAGTGATCCAACTAAATAAGATTTAAGCATTTTTGCTTGGGTAAACATGATAACAAAGAGAAAACCAATGCTAATAGGGAAAAAAAATCTATGTAAGATAGCTTATGCTTGTTGTACAAATCTACAGTGAGTAAGGATTTGACAGAACTATGCTACTGTTTAGTGAAATTTTAGGCATGAGAACAAGCAGATGGATTTCCCTCTTTTTTTACCTATTTTTTAGCATTCTCTCCGACTTCAAACAAGGAAGAAAATACACTAAAGCAACACGAGCACACCATAAGGTTTAGTACAGATGTTCGAACCAAATAGGTATGTATTTCAAAGCCGCAACAATGTAAAGATAGCTTTTTAAAGCTATAAACCTTTCGATCAAAATAAGACTCGACCATAATCCCAGCCTTGAATCAATGACATACTTCCGCTAGAAACCGAACTTAGATTCTCTTGGAATGACAAAATCAGTCAGGCGAACATGTAATGCAATATATGATCTTTAAGAGATCAAGACACAACAAAAGGGCTCCAAATAACTAGTGTTTTGGTTCATTCATATAACATAAGACGAGAGAATGATGACTTAAACGTCGAGTGTAAAGCAAAAACGCCCACTCATGACAACTAAAAAAACTAAGACACGTGAAATAATTTGGAAGCTAAATGAAGTTTAGTTATGAGGATTTGGAAAACGAAACGAGAAGAGTAACGATTTTAGAGTGGGAAAACCATTCCAAAGAAAAAATACACAGCCCACACATATATTCTTGGACCATATTCTCGAATCCACAACTGTAAAAGAGAAAGAACAGACTCGAAATATTTCATGAATCAATCCAACAGTAACAAACGACATCGAAATTCCATGAACAAAGTCGGCAGACCTCTTATTCTATTCTCAATCTTCGTAGGTGTTTGAAGACGAGCAGCTCACATGAACAACAATATTTTAACCTTAATCACGAAACATACTACTCGAAACCAGATGAAACTTTCATCGTACTATCAAAAATAACTCACGGAGGACAGAAAACAAACGAGCAAGAGGGGGAAGAACCAACAGAGAACTTCATGCTTACTGAAACAAAAACAAAAACAAAATATTGAGCGAGTTAAGATAAAAGGAGTTCACCTTCTCTGGGGCAGCGAGCTAGAGACGGTGCAAGCAGGGGACTTTTCTTCACTACGTGACTCAGGTTTAAACGACGACCGAGAATTCTAGGCAATATTTCTGTTTCGAACACAACTTCGATAGGTCTATATGCGTATGTCCTTATCTATTTCTTCTTTTAAGCTTTTGAAATATTTTCTCAAGAACAAATTCTCTCAAAAAAAATCTCTCGCCTCCAAAACAAAAAAATTCCCCCCTTTCAGTGAAGAAGGTAAGGAGTTTATATAGAGGGAGATTTAGGGTTTCGTTTTGGGGACCAACCGAATCGAATTCGGGTTCAAAGCTCATCCCAAAACTCAAATTCAAATTCTTTTCCTTTAATAGAGAGACATCTTTTTCTGAAGATTTTGCCCTATTCCGTAAGAGGAAAGGGGAATCAACGGCTCGGAAGGCTCCACTGTCCTTTGGGCGAGACGTGGCTCAATCTCGAGCCCAAAGGATAGAATCGCGTGCTCCTTTTGCTTATCCAGTCGTACCACTGGAGAGAAGGACGTTGAGAAAAATGGCAGGGAAGAGCAGAGTGTTGCCTGGACTTTGTCGTTCCTCCATAGACTCGCTCTCGCTCTCGCGTGAGGCGCTGAGTCGAGATTTTCCGGGTTGCTGGACTATGTTTCTCATCTAGGTTTGTTTTTTTTTTAAATTTTTTTTTTGGGGGGGGGGCTCTTCACGTTAACAGTGAAGAAGACGAACAAACACAGAGCAGTTGGGTCGGATCATATGGGATAATTGGGCTGGGAGTTGGGTTATTTGAGTAGGCTGGAAATGGTTTCTTTTGGCAGAAAAAGAATTGGGCTGGGAGAAATAAAGGCCTAAAATTTTGTTCTTTAAAATGGGTTGAAGATATTTGATTAAAATTGCTAAACAAGATGAATTATAAATTAATTAATGAGCTTCTTAATATTAAAGAAATAAAATAATTGATTTGACTATATAAAATAATTAATCCAAAAATGTAAACTATCATGTAACTAAACTAATTTATTAAATAATTTAAACAAAATTACATCTTTTTCTGTACAATTTTTGAATAATCACAAAATATACTAAATATATTCATAATTATACGAAAGGAATATATTATGAAATTAATTTAACATAACTTTAAACATTTAAAACTTTATAAAATCTTTTTAAATCATTTGGAATTAGGAAGCTCGCTAGTTAATTTATCGGGGAGGGTCAAAATTTGGTGTCAACATCTCAAACGAGATGACATAGTAGAGACTTGCAAGTTGGCTCGAGGTGCAACCTCTCGGTTGTCTTCGGCCGTCATAGCTTGATCTTGGAGAGTGGCGGATTGATCTTGAGAAGTAATGGCTTGGGCCATTTGAAGAAAGGCATCCCTTATGTCTGCATCCGTCATGGGTGGAGTGTTGGCCGGAACTTGCTCAACATTGAACCCCTCTTGCAAGTGGAGGATCTTCTTCTACACGGGGAGGAGCAACCTCCTCCTCAAGCCTCCTAGCCACATTCCTCCGAGTATTCATTGCCTATAAACAAAAATACATTGTCAAGACGAAAGCACATAATAGTTACTCTAGAGGCACGATATTGGATTTCCAAGAAAGAGGATTCATATACATCATATAGATTCCTATTCATAAGTGTGGCGCGCTTCATAATTATGAGTACGAATCTATCTATACGTGGTTGAGAGAGACGTATCATAACATTCATTGGCTAAAATCTGTAGAAAAATTAAAACTTTTTAACTAAATCTAATCGGAGGTTTACATAGACCTCTACATACACATAATAGTATAATATCGAGTATACATAGACCCCTTCGTATAGGAAGATTTCTTAGTCTTCTACTTTTACTTCATACAAATATATATAAGATAGAATTAGAGTCATAAAATTTGTCTCATCTCATAAACCATCTAAATCAACAATACAACATGGGCATAGCCCTACTACAATAAAAGTAAGCCACATATAGGCTTTATAAAACTTTGTCTTCAAATGAAAGATAGAATCAACATAAACGCCATAATAGCTAAACAATCTGTAGGTAGAATATCGGCATCATCCTCGGGGAAATGAGGACCGACCACTTGGATGATAAGAGTATCCAATCCTTCTTCGCAATCTTCTCAAACCAAACCTCAACGACCGGAACCTAAAGTGTTTTGGGAAAAAGGGAGAAAATGGGGTTAGTACGCCACATGTACTAAGTATGAGACCATATGCACATATAACCATCAAACATGCTAAAAAGGGGACATTTAGTTAAATCATGCCATTTCATGTCTTTATGCACAATCAACAACTAGACTAACCAATTAAACCTACTTAATCAAATCAAAGTAACAATATGCATATCACATATTTGAACCCATAATCTCACATAACCCTAACATCAAGTAATCATATTACAAGTACAAATAAGAGTTAATCATGTGATCTAGTAAAGCAAGACAACCATTCATAACCCTTATAAAGCTACGAGTGCAATGATCAAGTAAGTCCCCATAACCCTACCTAATCAAGTAACCAAACTAGAATCACAAATAGTAACTTACTTCACCTACATAACATTCAACATACATAAGTTCATACTTTAGTCAACAAGACCCAATTAAATATTTATAAACATCATAATTATCATATAAAGTCATTTACCTTTATTATCATTTACATACATAATATTGATCTCCTAAAGCTCCAATCAAGGTAAACTAGTGTAAGGCTTAGGTAGAGTCCCATACCCTTACCTAAGTTAAGTCTAACCATTCAAGTTACCTTAGTTACCCTATACATCATTACTTCATTTTAGTTTAGGGAACACTCGCCTTAACAGACATAGACCACATGAGCCAATGTGGAATCCAGTGTCATAACCTTACACCGATGGAATGTGGTCTACCGTCCAAGGTAATACCTAACGTTAACATAGCATTCTAGGTGGATATACTAGCTAGTATTCCTATGGTGGCAACATAGTTATGTAACTTGGAGCATCATAGGAAATATCACTCTACACCCTATTTGGGTCATGAGGCTATCCAACCCGTGAGAACCGTAGTGAACCCTACCTTCCCTATGTGGAAAAGTGTCACCCTCTCACATACAAGATCACTCAGTGCTAAGCTAGTCCCTTATTGAAATGTCTTTAATCTTTATTTACCAATCGTAACTTAATTTAGGTCATAGGGTCTAGCCCTTGTATAATCATCATCATACTAGCTCAATAGGAATTGCATGAGTAAAAGACTTTGATCACAACTCTAATAAATAAGGTTAACACTTTATAGCCTTTGAACAATAAAGCACATTTGGCAATCATCATCACCCTTATTAATTTACCTCTTAATCAACCTCACAACCATACCAAGACATTTCAATTAAACATCATACCAACCTATAAATCCTATACAATCATGCTCCAATAAGATTATCATGACTTAACCACAATTAACCATAATTGAAACAAAGGATAAGGTCACAAGACTTACCAAGTCTTATTCACAATTTCACCATCATCAAGGTCTTACCATAAACCCTTACTTCATCCCAATTAGGTCATCAAATTACAATAATTCAATAACCAATGAAATCACAAGTATAGAAGAGTCATTACTTCACAATTCAATAGTAGATCAAACTTAGGATTTAGTCAATTCACCCTACCCTATATCACCAATCAAGAACTAGCATGAAAGACTAACCATCACCCTAATTTGTTCATAGGCAGCATATCAACATCATATACAAGTAATTCAACCCATAAACAAGTCAATTGAATGAACAATTACAATCTAAACCAAGGACACAACCTAGGGTTAAGGACTTGGGAACATATTCTTCAATTTAGGCAAGACCATGAACAATTACTCCAATTAAGTTAGAATACATGTTAATCAACTCATATTAACCTAAAAGAAACATCAACAACTCAATCCACAACATCAATTTCGTAATTGGATGAAACCCATTAGAAATCATCAACTTTTGAAATTAATTCGGATGAACCCTTTGAGGAATGAGGTCTCAAAGGTGAAGAGATCCCATACCTTATTGTCTTGATGAAAAATTGAAGATGAATCCACCCTTTTCCAGCCCCTAATCACCTCCTAGACTTAGCTTCATTGGAGTCTTCCAATAGAGAGAGAAAGTAGAGAGAAGGAAGAGAGTTTATTTGAGAGTTGTCTTTAAGGTAATCAGGGTTATGGGTATTTATAGTAGGATGTAATCCTCTTAATTAACCCCCCTTTAATCCCCAACTAACCCCTAACAACCTAATTAATTAAATAACTAAATTAGAAACGTGCAGATTTTTTTAATGACTCTCATAGACGGAACCCCACTGACGGGCCGTCTGTGAGTCGACGGGCAGTCCCCCCTCCGTCCTGCACTCCGTTGTCTTAGTCAGAGACTGTGCAGGCGAGGGATCCTTAAAATCACCAAAGTGTGGGACGACGGTGGCATCGACGCCAAGTCGATTCACACATGCCCCGTCAATTGCCTCGTCGATGCACACTGCCAGGCAGTATTGCATCAAAACACAAGGGTCCTCCTCAAGGGCCCTTGGTTGGTCCTTGGGGAGTCGTACTCGGACGTTTCAACTATGGAACATCCCTAACACGCGTTACACATATTTTTACCACTTTTCGTTCAATTCCGATTCTTAAAAACTTGTCAAATGACTAAGACACCCTAGTACTCTTGTGAGCCAACTTTCCGGACGTCGTGGACGTTCTTGGATATTTTTATTCTTAGATACCTTAACTGACCTAAATTCATTTAAATTGACTTAGAAACAGTACTTAGACTTCATAACACCTAAGTTAGGCTTTACGACTTGTCTTGAGATTTCAAAATGTTCCACATGCCATGCATAAAGACATAACCATAATCATACACCTTAGAACACCTTTCTAGAACTCCCTAAGGAGCCACTTGTGCAATGTCTAGGTGGGTCATTACTTCCACCTGTCCTAAGTAACCTCCCTTAGGTCATCCTAGTTAGGGTCTTAGTCATTTACTTCCATTATAAATTTTACTTTAGGGAAACTATAGCCTTAACCGACACTAAGACCCTGGGTGCTACATGGAAGTTGGTGTTGTAGATCCTTACACCAATGGAAGGTGTTCTTAACTAGCCAAGGTCGAACATTAACACATGCTAGCATACTAAGTGAGTTCACTTGCTAGATCCTATGTGGCAAGCATAGTTTATGGAACTAAGAGATATACATGACCCTCTACATGATCATCCGCATTGGAGCCTCATCTCATGAGAAACTATGGGTGAATCTTCCTTAAGGAAAGTCAACACCTCATGTGGAACCATAGGTGAATTTTCCTCCAAGGGAAGTCAAAACTTTATGAGGACCCAAATGGTGAATCTTCCTCCAAAGGAAGCCAACATCGCTCATTGTCAAGTTCACTCGGTGCTAAGCTAAGTTACCTTTATTGAAAAGCCTTTATTGCTTTACTTAATAAAACATAGCCTTACGATATTGATTTCTTATATGCTTATAGCATATTCAAGAACCTATCTAGTTTTAGGGTACGCATGAGCACACCTTTCAAGGCCCCTCTATTGACTAGATCTTCATACACGTGTGTGTGTGTACTTGTATGTGAGCAAAGCTTTCACATAACACATAAATGCTATACATGTTCATATATCAATGCACAAGTCCATAGGTATAACTACATGAGCAATCCTTTCATATAAACACACAAAGACACTATGCACATTCATATTTCCTCATATCATATACTTAACATCATAGCATGTATGTCATATTAAAAAAATGTTCGTACAATCCTATGAATGTACTTGGAAGACTAACCTAGGAACTATCCTATCAAGGAACACATGTGCAATGCATAGACAAGGTTCCATACCCTTGCCCATACTAGTACACCTATCAAGTAATCCTAGTGAATGATACATCACACAACATCATAGAATGGTTAAAATACCATAAGACTCATTTATTCAAGACTTACAACATTCTTATAGTTAGCTCTAGTCTTCATGCACCTATTTTAGCTTTACTTCACATATAGCGTTTTAGGACCTCATCATAGGCATCAATTACACCTAAACTTAACATAACCATTTACATTCTCATGAAATTAGCAACACAACCTAGATCATAGTTAGAATAGGAAACTAGGCATAGGCTTCACATAGGGCGATTCATCACCAACACACATTCATAGTATAATTGCCTTCAAGGACATGATCACATCACATATATATATTGGAAATAAAGTAAAAACCCCAACCATAAGTGGAACATACCACACAATTCCATACAAGGCTTCATCTACAATACTATAGAGAAGTAGAGAAGTAGAAGAGTAGAGCGATTCTTACCAATCCTTTAGCCTTTGGTCATCATTGACCATTACTACTCTTTCATCAACAATTCAAGTATAGGGCAGTATATAAAGTAGAATAATCATATATGAAGTCATGCATAAGCTACTACAAGACCAAGCAACAAACTAGTACAACACATCACCAACATACTAGAAAGTAGAAGGACATATATCTTTAACCAAATTCACTTGAATAGATCATCAACAACAATTTATCAACAATATACATGTAGGGCAGTAGCTAAAGAGATCATTACTCAAATGAAATCATGCTTCATCTACCCTAGCATTGAGATCACATCATATACATTACATATTATTCTATAGGGTAGAAGAACCTAGAACAATTCATATCAAGCCTTCTTTACTTTGATCATACAATATTCATAACCACAATTCTTTCATAATATCAACCTAAGGCAGTAGCTACAATGATCTTTGTATAATCAAAATCCTACCACAATTGTCATAAAGTCGAGATTACAGTGAGCATGCTATATTAGGAATCCGTGGAAGATAGAAGAACATAGGATAATCAAACCTTGATCCACATGGATCACTTATCTACGATTCATCAATAACATCCAAGTAATGCAGTAGATACAATTATCCCAACACAATCGCATCCCACATTCATGCATAATAGAGGGATGATTCATCAACAATTCACCATCAATATACATAATAAATAGTATACATAAGCAATTCAACGTAATAGAATCACAAATCCACCAATAACAAGCCACAATCACAATGCCCATGCATGGGCTAAATCGAGTTTGGGAAGGGACATGGGTTCACAATGCAATCGGATTGAAATTCACGTTAAAACCAATACATTATCATAAATTCATCATGATTAAGCCTTTGAAAACGTTTTGAGAAAGGACCTATGGCTAGATTGAAGAAGAAAAACTTTGATCATGAAATCTCTTTTGAAAACTTTAAGATTAACTCTCTAGATGGAATGATAACTAGAGATGAAGGATCACCATACCTTTATTTAGAAGAAAATCTCTAAAAATTGATGAAGAATCCATAGAAATCCAATCTCCAAGCTGTTCTTGAGCTTCACCTTCAATGGAGGTTTCTAGAGAGAATTTGTTTTGGAGGGAAAGTCTAATTTGTGTCGAATGGATTGGGAATAGGGTTGATCACGTTTTTGATCACTTTAATAGACCCAAAAATAAACAAATAAACCATGTAGGGTCGGGTTAGAACATGGCGTTAATTTACCATTCACCCCTTAAATAAAATAGTCGCAGGCATGCAGTTCCAGAAATCCATCGACGGACAACATCGACTGGGCGTCGACTGGACGACGGTGCATCCTGCTGCTCCGTCGTTGGTGATTGCAGCTCCTTCTTGGTGGTTTCAGCTCCTGAGGCTAAGTTCAACCTACTCCCCAAATATACGGGGTGTCGATGGACTGACGAGACGTCAATTGAGCTCGTCGATCGATATTCAAGGTAGTGTCTCGACAGCATTTTGGTCCTTCTTGAGGGCCTCTTGCGGGGCCCTTGGGGAGTCTTACCCGGACGTTTTTAATGTGAATATACACCTTAACAGGTTGAAGACCTTCCATACAAGTTTCATGAAAAAGAACACGTAAAACACATCCAAACATACAAGGCACACTCAAGACACACATGAATGTCTCAAGAGCTAACTTTCGAACGTCTTAGATGTTCTTGGACGTTTGACCTCAAAACTTCATAAAACTCTATTAAATGTGTATAAACATCAATATTACTCATTTAATGACCTCATAAGATCATGACACACACATTCGCACATAAAAACACATAAGGCCCCTTAGGTGACTAGTCGTCGAACGTCTTGGTTGCCCCTTGACGTTTGAATTCCAAATGACTTCAAATAACCCAAGTATACTTTAAAACACTTTATTAAAATGGTAAAACGATTATAGGAACAAGTGAGTCTCTATACACCCTAACTCATTTTGGGGGTCTTACATCTATACTCTATAAGTATAGGTTGGAGGCAAGTTGAAGGTTAGAAAGCAAGCTTGAGAATCGACTCTCTCAAGACTAAGTATGTCCTCATATATTCGAGGGCATAGTTTATGTTTATTGAATTCTTATTTAAGACTCGTATTATACTAAATATGTATTTCTTTCAATGTAAAGGGTCGTGTCCCTAAGATGTTTAAGGTGTGTCTTTAAGATTGGCTTGTGACGACGAGACTTATTCCTTAGTTTTTATAAAATATGTTTCTTATTATTATATTATTGTGAAAAGTTTTAATTCCACATTACTTTTCATTCTCTATGTAACGAATGATAGCTAAGAGGCTTGTGTAAGACCTCTGAGAGGTCAAGCACGCCTTGTTCCGACCTAAGGGTTGCCCTAACTTCTAGGGTGTACTTGCGGGTTGTTACAAACTTGGTATCAGAGCATATGGTTATGGGAAATAGTTTAGGGTCTAAAAGTCTCACAAGACACTTTTAGTAGAGTCTTGGTCATAGGCGTGAGTCGCGACACACCCATGAGTGAGAGGCTATAGGACGATAGAGTTTCACTTTCTTCATTACTCTAGTATCGTGCCATAGAGTTGAATTCTATAAGTTCCTTTTCTCAACCTCTTCTCTTGTGTTTATAGGATATGAATACGGGGAGGACACCCGATAGAAGGTAGGAGGGAGAATAACTAATGAGAGAATTCCTCTCCGGAATGAGCAAGTCCCTATAGTTGACCAACAAGATGTTAATGAGGCTGTTCCCCCTCCAGAACCTCAAAGACCTCAAGTGCCCCAAATTCCTCCAATGCCCCAAAGTCCTCAAGCTCCCTATGTTGAAGGGGATATGGCTAATCCGTAGATAAGGGATGCTCTTAAGGTCTTGACCCAACTCATGACGACTCAAGATCAAGTCGTCACTAATCATGTGGCTGCCCAAGCTAACCTAGGAGTTGGACCTCAACCTCAACCCAATGCAAGTACTCCCGCCTCTAGAATCTGAGATTTCATGAGGATGAACCCTCCAACTTTCCATGGCACTAAGGTGGATGAAGATCCACAAAGCTTCATAGATGAGGTACTCAAGGTGGTGGATGCTATGGGTGTGACTCCTAGAGAGAAAGCAGAACTAGCCGCTTATCAACTAAAGGATGTGGCACAACTGTGGTTTGAGCAATGGAGGGATGAGAGACCCTTAAGGGAAGGTTCGGTAGATTGGGAAGTGTTCAAGGTGTCTTTTCTTGATATGTTTTTCCCCTTAGAGTTGAGGGAGAGAATGTTGGTGGAATTAATGAACCTTCGTCAAGGGGGAATTAGTTTGAAAGAGTACTCTCTCAAATTCACCCAACTCTCTAAGTATGCCCCAACCTTGGTATCCTACCCTAGGGCTAGGATGAACAAATTTGTGATGGGGGTGTCTAGATTGGTGGAAAAAGAGTGTCTGTAACAACCCTAAAAATGAATAAGATAAGAAATGCTTAATGTGTCAAGAATGCCTATGATTAGACAGGGTTCACACGGATTGATGCGCGTAGAACTAGACCTCGAAACCCTTGCTACAGCCAAGCCAACTTACTTGGGGAGTTAGTTGAGCTTTGAAAGGTTGGGACCAACCATGTAGGGCTCTCGAATACGAAGATTTAATCGAAGGAGTCTTTACCGGACTTAAAAAGAGGAAATCTTAAGTTTTGAGGGTCTAGGGGTAAAATAGTCTTTTACAAGGCTAAGGGTAATATCATAATTACCCTAAATATATAATTAATTAATTATTTAATAAGGTGGAGGGGCAAATTGGGGAGAGAGAGACGAAATGGAGCTCTTGAAGTTAAGCCTTGCTCCACCCGGGTTCGAACCTAGGTAGAAGCAATGATTTTATGTGATTTTTATTTAAGCTATTGAATTAATGAAATTAATTAATAATTATTATTCATTAGCTGATTTAAAATAAAATAAAAATCAGATTTTTATTAATTAACTAAACCTTATTTGACTAAGTCTTAAACTAGACTCCTAAGCCTAATATAACTCCCACTCTCTCACGTCTATCTCTCAACTCTCACGCTCAATCTCTCCCATTCTTTCACATGACATTTCTCAAACAAAACAAGATACAAAAGCAGAAAAATAAACTAAGTTCTTCACACTTGAAGAACTCACACAAAATCACAAGAAAACAAACGTTAATCGCACACTAGGCTAAGGGAGGTTGTCATTCGAGTGGAGTTGATATTGAGGAGGCTTAGATGAGTTCTTGAGTGGAGTTTTTGGGCAGAAACTTCAAGTTTTGAACGTCAAAATAAGGTATGGGTTTTCTTCTCTCTTGGTCTCTTTCCCAAGAGACCCCTTAAGGTTCATATTGTTCATTCGAAAACTAGGATTGTTTCCCCTTTTGCATGCCCCTGTCACTAGCTCCCAATGAATCGTAGGTTGGGTATGATTGCTGGTAGATTTAGGTATGTTATGATTTCGTGATGAACATGATTTTGATTGTATACTTAAAATCGTAGGAAAGACAACCATGTATTCGAACGTTTGTGCAAGTGTGTGTGTATGTGCAAAATGTTACTGTAAACTCACTGTGAATGAGGTTTCGATTTATGGCTTGAAGTTTGATATTGTTTTGGTTGTCATTTTACGTGTATAAATCTATGTAATCGTGATGTTCATTAAAATGGAGATGGGGCTGATTTGAGTGTCAACATTTTGGCTAACAAATCCATGAAATACTCCCCCCAAAAGTATCAAACGATCCATGAATTGTCCTAAGTTTTAAAGTGGAAATATTGATGAAAACAAGTTAATAAGATGATAAAGTTCCAGCCAAAAATACAATTTTAGTTTTGGCTAAAGTTTAATGAAGAAATCTGGAAAAATTAAATTAATTTAAAGGGGTGAGGTCACCAGGCTTCGAACCTGTGACCTCACCCGTGTGGAACCTTAATCTCGCAAGAAGTAATGAAATGGGGTTGGGGGAATTCGAACTGGGGTCTGCTGGTTGGGAAAGGAGTGAATAACAATTTAAATAAATAAATGGGAGGCGTGGGAATCGAACCCACGACCTCCAGGCAACGAATGAAAGAAGAGAAATTAAAGAAAAGAAAATGTGAGGCGTGGGAATCGAATCCACGACCTCAAGGCTGGAAAGGAGAAGGCGAATTAAATAAGAAAATAAGGTGAGGCTGTGGAGGCTCGATCCCACAACCGCACTGCCAAACGCCTAACTAAGTAAACTTTAATTAAAATAAAAGTAAGGAGGCTGTGGGGGTTCGAACCAACAACCTCACAGCCCCTAGCGAAATTAAAAGTAAAATAAGGAGGCTGTGGGGGTTCGAACCCACAACCTCCCAATTCCCAGCGAAATAAGGAGCAAAATAAAAGAGGATGTGGGGGTTTGATCCGACAACCTCTTGGTCTAGGCAAAATGGGACAATAAGATTTTAAATGAAAAAAATAAAAGGGGTTGTGGGGGTTCGATCCCACAACCCTTCGGCCAAATTAAGGGAAACTCCAAGGAGAAAAATAAAAATAGAATGTTGATGTTGGGGTTCGACCTAGGGTCCCAATGTCATGAAGACTAAAAATAAAGTCAAGGAAAAATGTAAGTATTGTCGAAGTGGTTCGAACTTGGGTTCCCTTGCCCGAATTTACGTATTGATACATAAGTCATACGTGAATTAAATGTTCAAGAATAATACCACCTACTTAGATCGAAATCAAGATCTTGGCATATATACATGATACATAAGTCTTGTCCTACATAATCTTAGGAAGATATGAGTCACTTAACGAACTATGAATGAAGCCTCATGGCTTGTATGTATATACCCATAAGTCTAGCATACGTTTAAAGATAAGTGAACCTAAGATGTATGTAATGAAATGAAGTAACCCTAGAAGGGTTAAGTACGAGTGTAAAACACACTAAATGGCCAAGTACATTGACATACAATGAAATGATTATTTTGTAATGAAATGACGAAACCCTAGAAGGGTTAATTAAGAATGTGAAACACACAAATGGCCAAGTATATTGGCATATGATGAAATGAACATTCACGTAAAATGGGGTGAGTAATTATGAAGAGCAATTGTGCTAATGTTAATGAATGTGGTGACAACATGATATGAGGCTAATGTAAAAGATGAGAACAATCTCAAATGAGCCTAAGTAATTGTTACCAAAATGTAGTCACCGATGAGAGTGTAAAGTTAATGAAGAGACCAGTCTCTAGGAACAGTCTAATGAAAGTATTGAGATTAACACACTTAATACTAATGATGAGATGATAAATCATCTATTGAGCTATGATGTCCTCATACTAGAAGCCAACTTCCATGACGTATGAGTTGAATGTAATGGAACTTTATACTGAGCACCGATAGACCAGCTATGAGCGGTGATGCCTTTTTTCGGGAAGGGCGGAGGTTTACGTAACTCTCATGAGATGAGACTGTCCGGCTTGCCGGGTATGGGTCTCCTTGTATCTCCTGGTCTTCGAACCTATACTGCCAATATAGGGATCTGGCGGGGTTAAATTCCCATGTACGCTAGCATGTTTTGGGTCACTTTGGCCGGTGATTCCACCTCTTTTTGGTGTGGGGGAGACACTGGATTTCAAGATGATCACATGATCTATGTCGGTTAAAGTTAAAGTTCCCTATGAATAAATGAGGCCAGCCTCAAATGAAGCACATAATGAAATAAACGATACCAAAGGTGTTAGGATAGGATAATCAAGAGGTGAGCTAGATATACTAGGTTATTCTTGATCATTGCACAGCAAACCCGATGAAAGTCTTAAACTACACCCTAGGTATAGCTGGTGGTCACACTGGCCTATGAACAAAATGAAATGAAGTACGTATGAATGAATGAAGAAGACTCTGTGTTTGCTAATGAAGACTCCCTAGTTGAGGTCCCATATATTGAGCCCTCATTTTGGAAAGTCTGAATGTCAAGTCCATGATTCCAAGGTATCATGGCATATGAATGAATGTTATGAAAGATGTTATGTGTTGTATGCTATATGATATGTGCTATGTGTAAGATGTTATGTGCTGTGTGCCATATGATAAGTATGATGATGCATGTTACTCTCATGGCATGACTTTCCTAATCCAAATTTTGAAAGCTCACTGACTTTCCTAATCCAAATTTGCAAAGTTCACTCACTTTCCTAATCCCAATTTGGCAAGTCCATTGACTTGACTTTCCATAATCATGTTGTTAGGAAAGAGCTATCCTTTGTCATGCATGTCCTTGGTGTGTGCTTGCATATACCCATACTTAGTACAAGTGTGTACTAACCCTATACAACTCTACAATTTTAGGTGCAGGCACAGGTGGACGCTAGAGCGTACAGGTTGACGTTGCAGCTATCCGGACGTGGAGCTTTCATCCGGACTTGGTAGGCCCTCATGCTTTCGAGGATTTCTACCGTTACTATCTAGCTTAGATATAGGCTTTAGCTAGTGGAGCATGTTCCACTAGTGTTTCTTTCCATTTTTATTTCAGACAGTGTATTGGTGGCATTTTGGCAATTATACATTTATTTCAGTATTGCACTGTTTCTTTCATTTGATTATCTCTATATCAGATGGTTGATTTGTAAACGCCCATGATGTTAAGTTTAAAATGTTTAGCATGAAATAAGAAAACAAAAATTTTAAATTTTCTGCTAAAATTAACCTAGATAAAGTAAGACTGACGTAAGTAGGCTTGTCTGCGACCTCTGAGAGGTCAACGACGCCGGTCTCGTCTGGGGTCTTGATTCCAGTCGTGAAAAAGTTGGTACAGAGCAGTAGGTTAAATTCTGAGAACAATGAGTTCACATCAACCACATTGAGTAGTTTCTAAGTCATGGTAGTGAAGTGCACCACTATCCTGAATTAGAGAATGCATAATGCGTAGGAAAATTTCCCTTCTTCTGATCTTATCGTGCTTTTCCTAATGTCTAATTTCTTGGTGTTATGAGCGTGTCTAACATCAATTCTTATTGTTTTCAGAGAATGAATACTAGAAGGAACGTTGGTCAGAGGAGAGGAGGAGCAGCTGCTGGGAACAATCAGGTTCCACCCCAGGCTCCAGCTGAAGGAGTGGCCATGCCGGTTAACCCACCTGGGTTGACTAATGCGGAGGTGCGGGCATCCCTGGCCCAGATGGCACAGTCCATCACTATGCAGG
Organism: Solanum sitiens; assembly: GCA_016801875.1. Lineage (NCBI taxonomy): Eukaryota > Viridiplantae > Streptophyta > Magnoliopsida > Solanales > Solanaceae > Solanum > Solanum sitiens. The sequence goes on from JABWTJ010000020.1 coordinate 4,220,796, forward strand.
CCCAGGCTATGACTGTCCAGGTCAACCAGCAGAATGTACAGAGGGAGAACCCACCGGTCCGTAGCATGGCTGACAGGTTGCGAGACTTTACGAGGATGAATCCTCCTATTTTCAAAGGGTCCAAGACTTCAGAGGATCCCCAGGAGTTTGTGGACGAGGTGCATAAGATTCTGGTGGTTATGGGGGCCACAGATACTGAGAAGGCTGAGCTGGCTTCCTATCAGCTCAAGGATGTTGCACAAACTTGGTGCAAGATGTGGCAGGATAGCCGAGCATTGGGCGGAGTTGCGGTCACTTGGGAGTTGTTTAAGACAACCTTCCTGGAGAGATTCTTTCCGAGGGATATGAGGGAGGCAAAGGTTGAGTAGTTTATCAACCATAAGCAGGGATCCATGACAGTCAGGGAGTATTCCCTGAAGTTTGCTAACCTATCCAGGAATGATACTTTCCTTAGTATCTAACAGTAAGGATGAGATGAGTACTGAAGTTTGTTGAATTGTCCAGGTATGCTACTTCCCTTGTATCTAACAGCAGGGATGAGATGAGCAGGTTCCTCATAGGAATCAATGGAGATCTGGAGGAGGAGTGTCGGTCTGCGATGCTTCATAATAATATGGACCTCTCCAGGTTGATGGTGCATGTCCAGCAGGTAGAGGACATCCGCAAAAAGAGAGGTATTTGTGATGCTAGGAGGCCTAAGCCTCAAGATCAGGCAGGTCCCACCCATGTAGGCCACAGAAACAATTTTGGTGTCCGTGAACAACCCAGGTTCAAGAAGGGGCAACAGAGTTTGGGAACTCTAATTCTCAGAGGAGTACAACACATAGAGGAGGCAGACCTGAGCCCAAGAAGGGCAATGGAGGAGAGATGCAGCGTCCTAAAAAGAACTGCGGTAAGTGTGGCCGTGCTCAAAGTGGAGAGTGCAGACAGGGAACTAATGCCTGCTTCGGTTGCGGTAAGAGTGGCCACATGGTTAGAGACTGCCCACAGAACAGAGGTCAGGCTGGAGGTAATGCTCAGCCTAGGCCTAATCCACAGGGTTCAACATCACTCGAGCCTCCTAAGAGGAACAGGTTCTATGCCCTAAAGGGCAGAGAGGAGCAGGAGAAGTCCGCTGATGTGGTCACGGGTATGCTGCAAGTATTCTCAACTTCTGTTTATGCTTTACTTGATACAGGGTCTATGCTTTCCTTTGTAACTCCTTTGCTTGCTCTCACTTTTGAGATATTGCCTGAAGTTCTGCATGATCCTATAGTGGTTAGTACACCTTTAGGAGAAAATGTAAGAACTGATAAAGTATACAAGGATTACCCAATAGTTGTAAGTGGTAAGACTATGTGTGCAGACTTGGTTGAGTTAACCATGCATGATTTTGATGTTATTCTTGGCATGGACTGGCTTCACAGTTGTTATGCTTGTTTGGAGTGTCGTAGTAGAGTGGTGAGATTTCGTTTCCCTGATGAAGAGGATCTAGTCTGGGAGGGGTACAACTCGAGTCATCCTAACCCCTTGTTTTCGAACCTTAAGGCCAATAAAATGATTTCTAAGGGATTATTGTGCCATCTTGTGAGTGTTAATGATTTAGATCATGACATTCCTTCCATAGACTCAGTGCCTGTAGTGAATGAGTTCCTAGATGTATTTCCTGATGATTTGCCTGGAGTCCCTCCCCCTCGAGAGATTGATTTTGGTATCGACTTAGAAGCCGATACTAAACCAATTTCAATTCCTCCTTACAGAATGGCTCCAGCTGAACTCAAAGAGTTGAAGCTGCAGTTAAAAGATCTCACTGATAAGGGTTTCATTCAGCCGATCATATCCCCTTGGGGCGCTCCAGTGTTGTTTGTGAAAAAAAAAGATGGAACCCTTAGAATGTGTATCGATTATCGGCAGCTCAACAAAGTCACTATAAAGAATAAGTATCCACTTCCCAGAATAGATGATTTGTTCGATCAGCTCCAAGGGTCTAGTTTCTTCTCTAAGATTGATCTTCGTTAAGGGTATCATCAGCTTAGGGTTAGGGATAGAGATATCCCAAAGACAACCTTTCGTACCCGTTATGGTCATTATGAGTTCTTAGTCATGTCATTTGGTCTTACGAATGCACCTGCTGCATTTATGGACCTCATTAACCGAGTCTTCCGTGAATATCTTGACTCTTTCATCATTGTATTCATTGATGACATTCTCATATACTCTAGGACCAAGGAAGATCATGAACATCATTTGAGACTAACCTTGCAGGTACTTAGACAACATCAGTTGTATGCAAAATTCAGCAAGTGTGAATTTCGGCTTAGATCAGTGACCTTCATGGGTCATGTTGTGTCCGATCAGGGCGTGGAGGTGGATCCCAGGAAGACTGAGGCTGTGAAAAACCTGGCAAAGCCTCTTACTCCCACTGACATCCGTAGCTTTCTGGGATTGGCTCGTTACTACCGCAGGTTTGTGGAGGGCTTTTCTTCTATTGCTGCCCCATTGACAGCTTTGACTAAGAAGAAAGCTAAGTTTGAATGGACGGATACTTGTGAGAAGAGTTTCCAGGAGCTCAAGGACAGACTCACTTCAGCCCCGGTGCTTACTTTGCCTAAGTGTAGTGAGAATTACACTGTTTATTGTGATGCATCTAGGGTTGGTTTGGGTTGTGTTCTTATGCAGGTTGGCAAGGTGATAGCTTATGCGTCCAGACAACTCAAGGTTCATTAGAAGAATTATCCCACTCATGACCTGGAGTTGGCAGCTGTGGTGTTTGCACTGAAGCTGTCGCGGCACTACTTGTATGGAGTGCATGTGGATGTGTTCACAGACCACAAGAGTCTCCAGTACGTGTTCACACAGAGGGAGTTGAATCTACGTCAGCGGAGATGGTTGGAGCTGTTAAAGGATTATGACATGAATGTTCACTACCATCCAGGTAAGGCTAACGTTGTAGCTGATGCTTTGAGCAGGATGAGCATGGGAAGTACAGCCCACGTTAAGGATGAGAAGAAGGAGTTGGTGAAAGATGTACACAGACTGGCTAGACTGGGTGTGCGATTGGTTGACTCTACTAGTGGGGGTGTTTCAGTTCATCCTAGTTCTGAATCATCCTTGGTAGTTGAAGTCAAGCAGGGTCAGCATCTAGATCTTGTGTTGATGGAGCTGAAGGACTCAGTGTTGATAAAGATGAATGAGTCTTTCACTTTGGGAGGTGATGGCATACTTAGGTATCAGGACAGGCTGTGTGTACCAGATGTGGGTGATTTATGGACCAGGATTATTGCAGAGGCCCATGGTTCCAGATATTCCATACATCCAGGTTCCACCAATATGTATCATGATCTTAAGCAGATTTATTGGTGGGATGGCATGAAGAAGGACATTGCAGAATATGTGACCTAGTGTCCTAATTGTCAGCAGGTTAAGCCAGAACATCTTAAGCCTGGCGGTCTAACTCAGATTATTGAGGTACCGACTTGGAAGTGGGAGGCCATTAATATGGACTTCGTGGTCGGTCTTCCGAGAACTAGGAGGTAGCATGACTCCATATGGGTTATTGTGGACAGATTGACTAAGTCTGCCCACTTTATCCCTGTGAAGTCTACTTACAGAGCTGAGGATTATGCGAGACTCTACATTGATGATATTGTGAGATGGAATGGGATTCCTTTGTCTATCATTTCAGATAGAGGAGCTCAGTTTACTTCACATTTTTGGAGATCTTTCCAGAAGAGCTTGGGCACGCAGGTAAAGCTTAGTACTGCCTTTCATCCTCAGACTGATGGGCAGGCAGAGCGCACCATTCAGACTGATGAGAGTATTCCACTAGCATTTGTTTCTTATTTATTTCAGACATTGTATTAGTGCCATTTTGGCAACTTTATATTTATGCAGTTATGAACTATTTACTTCATTTGAATATCTCATTATTAGATGGTTGTGGTGAACTGATGTGATATATTGTATTTCTTACTATGAAGTCTATGTATACTTCAAACCAAACAAAAGTTTTAAATTTTCCGCTAAAATTAACCTAAACGATGTAAGGATGACGTATGTAGGCTCGTCTGCGACCTCTGAGAGGTCAACGACGCCGGTTTCGACTAGGGTCTAGACCCCGGTCGTGACAAGATCCCTGTAGTCGACACAAATTCTGATCTTCCCATCTTTTTTGGCGACTGGAACAACATTGGCCAACCAAGTCGGGTACTGCATCACTTCCCCCAATCGAGACTCGATCTTCTTGGTAATCTCTTCTTTAATCTTTAAACTCAACTCAAGCTTGAATTTTCGAGTTTTTTGCTTCACCGGACTGAACCCTGGATTAATCAGCAATTTATGAGACACATATTGGTACTCAGCCCTACCATGTATCTGACTTCCCAGACGAACACATCAATGTAATCGATGAGCAAATGAATCAGGCCCTTTCTTTTAGCTTTATCTAAGTGAACGCTGATCTTGACCTCTTTGACACATTCTTGGTTTCCTAGATTTATAGTTTCAGTTACCTCTAAATTCGGCTTATGCTGATTTTCAAACTGCAGAAACTCTTCCGCAACATTATTCGGTGCTTCATTTTCCTCTTCGTATTCATTAACCTCATCATCACCTGCCTCATTTTGATTTTTCAGCTCGTGACAGGACATGACATTAGCAAGTTTAAAACTTATATTACTGAAACCATATACAGACAAAGTTAGGAAAGTAAAGTTTAGCAGATGAGTAAATAAGCAAATTTTCAATAAAAGAGGCTTTCATTAAATTTTGAGAAATAATGCAAACTTTGGTTATGGCAAACGGCCAGGTTGCCATTTTCTAAAATCACGGGGAAATTTAAAAATTCAAGCAATTAAGACAAAGGCAAAATGGTGGGTCTCGGGCCTCTTCCGGACCACCACCGATTTAAATATGCATAAATGATGCCCTTCTACCAAGGAGTTCGGGGAATCATAATCGGCGTGGAGGTCCAATTCTGCAGCATCTCCCCAGGATCAGCATCGCGGAATCCTGCAAGCTATACGTCTTCCTCAATAACAACATCTATTTCTTCAAAAAGGCCGCAGATTTCTTCCCCAGGGTCGTCAGGCTCGGTGTACTCCCGGACCGGGAACAGTTGATACAGATGAGGGATTGTCTTATCCAGTGGATCATTCTTCTTCTTTGTATTTATATCATCATCTGTGGGGATATACCCCAACCATATCTAGCTTCTTTGACGGGGACCGGAATAGGCTCAATAATTCCTTGGAAATTTGTCCCCAATCCGAAACCGGGTTCAAAACTATTCTGCAGCATCATAGTGGCTGTCATCTTATACACGTAGGCATAAGAGGATGTGAGTCCAAGTCCTCACCGGTGGCATTTACCAGCTCCACCGTGTAGAAATCTTTACCTCGCAATACCTCGTCAAGGTTTGGCGCATGTCTGCCGGAGTGACTTCCTTCACCATGAATAACCATCTCTTTGTCTTTCTAAACGAGTTTCATCATCTGATGCAGAGTAGAAGGAACAGCTCCAGCCATATGGATGAAAGGTCTTCCCCAAAAGAAGGTTATAGCTGGTGTCAATGTCTAAGACTTGAAACTGTGCATTGAATTCAGCCGGGCCCATTTGGATGACCAAATTCACCTCTCCCAACGTGTCTCTCTGTACCCCGTGAAAGTTTCTTACATTGACTTGGTTCTGCTCCAATTTCCCCAAATCAAATCGTAACTGCCTCAGTGTCGACAGCGGGCAAATATTCAGACCAGATCCATCATTTACCAAAACATGATTTATGACCTTCTCGCGGCATACGACAGTGATGTGCAGTTCCTTGTTATGTGACCCCCCTTCAAAAGGCAACTCATCGTCGCAAAAGATAATCTTATGCCTCGGATGACTTGGTTGATCATAGAGGCCACATTATTGCTACTTGTGCCCACGGGCACATACGTATCATCAAGATCCTTCATAAAGGCCTGCCTGTGTAACTGAGAGCTCATAAACAGGGCCCACACAAAAATCTGGGCTGGAGTCTTTACCAAATGCTTAAAAATATAATAATCCTTTGGCTGCATCTTTCTCCTGAATTCCTCCGCTTTGCCTTCGCTTATCGGCCTTTTACCCTGATCCTTCTTCTTCCCTCCAAGAGAATGCTCTTCGAGAGTATAACATCTCCCAGATCGGGTCATACCTTGAGCAACAGCTGTTTCAATCACGAATTTTGGCCTGACAAGAGTTTTTGATGGCACAAAAGCAACAGCCTTTGCGGGTGTCAAGATAACGAACTCCTTTTTCTCATTGATACTCAACGATGCCACATACCTTTCCAACTCGTCATGAATGAGTGGAGTTATCACTTTTGTCAAGCCCCAATCATTATTTGTCTCTATCATATTATATTGTGGCCTCCATGATTCGGCAAAGGGTTGGTGTTGACATTTGGCGCGGCTGGTTGAAGAGAGACCACCTCGTTGTCAATCAGGTCTTGAATTTTGTGCTTGAGGTTGATACAGTCCTCAGTATCTTATCCAATATTGTTGGATTGATAAGTACACCTTTGATTAGGCCTATAGAAATTAGAACTGGTATCCACCGATTTGGGCCCCACTAGGTGGATATATCCGGCCGCAGCCAGTCACTCGTAAAGAGTTGTTCGGCTTTCGGCAAGCGCAGTAATGTTCCTCGGAGGCTTCTTCTCGAATCTAGGTTGAGGTGGATCATAACTGCCTTGTGGAGGATGCGTCTGTTGGTAACTTCTGTTGTTGGGACGGGGAGCTTGATTTCTGGGATAGGGATTTGTTTGGTAGTTTGGCGATGGAGCTTGTAATTCGGAGGGGGATTTTGGTATAGTGGATCTTGGACTTGATAGGCTGGAGGCGGAGCTCTGTAGCACGACTGCACGTTAGCACAGTCTGGAGCAACACCTTGGTAGTGAGGAGATGGAATTTGGTATAGTGGAGGATGATTTCGGTAAGCGGGAGATGGATTTTGGTAAATTTGAGGTGGATTTTGGTAGATTGGAGGAGGATTTTGGTAAACCGGAGGAGGATTATTTGTCTTACTAGCTTGGTAAGAGTTTTGAGAAATCGAGAACGACCTTGGGAAGATGACGATCTACTAGGTTTTTTCTTCCCCTCATATGAGACAGCGACAACTCCTCTCTCTTGTTCTTCAACAACACTAAAGATCCGAGCGACGCGGCCACACGGGCTATCTTTCCTAATTTTAAACCATCTTCGATAGTTTCACCGATCTTGACTATCTCGGCAAACTTCGCTCCCACGAGCAATATGATTCTGTCGTAATACTCGGGCTCTTGCACCCGCACAAACACTTCGATAATTTCCTTTTCATACATAGGAGGTCTTACCCTTGCAGCTTCTTTTCTCCATCTATAGACAAACTCTCTATAGCTCTTGGTGGATTTCTGCTTTATCTTCTCCAAAGAGTATCGATCGGGAACAATTTCTACGTTATAAGAAAATCGATCGATGAAATATTTGGCCAGAGCAGTCCAGCTGGGCCATTGTCTGGTTTCGTGGGAGGTAAACCATTCTAGATCCCCCCCGCACAGGCTTCGGCTAAAGAGCCGCATCAATAGAGCTTCATCCCTACCAACTCCAACAAGCTGGTCGAGTAGGCTCTTAGATGAGTCATAGGGTTCCCCACTCCTCCGAAAGTATCAAATTTCGGAATCTTGAACCCCTCTGGAAGGTCCAGATTTGGGTGAATACACAAATCTTGATAACTAAGACCGGCAATATAAGGGATGCATTGGAGCTCTTTCATGGCTTTCTTGATCTCCTCTTTTATATCCACCTTTGCCTCTTCCTTTGCCCTCCATTCTCTTTCCTGTTCCTCGTAATGGTCCAACTCAAAATTGTGCATATCGTGCTCAGCAGGGACGAGAATCTGGAAAGTGGAACTTTTAGGTAAGGGTGGAGCTACGGAAGGACTCTGGGCATTTTGGGCGGCTTGGTAATTCTGTGGATAATACTGAGGATTGGTATTCTAATTTAAGTGGTGGTGGGATGTTTTTACTTCCGGTCTTTCTTAGTTGACAACTTTTTTATTGCAATTTGAAGTTCTCTAGTTACTCCTGCACAAGCAACAGCAGTTATGGATTTGATTGAGGGGCGCTGGGAAGAATGGATCGGGGAGATGCCCTTGAAGATCACTTACCCAGCTCTGGAAGGACATGAGTGGAGAATTGTCATCGGATTTGATCCAAAAAACACAGGGCGGAGTTACCTTATTGGTGAGTCTTGGCCGGGTTAGTGTTTAAGGAAGAAAACCTTATTGTAGGTTATTTTTTATTTAAATAGTGCCAAATTCCAAAATAAAAGGAGTGGGATTAAAAGCGTTCTGATTTGGATTTTGAGCTGGATTTTGAGGTGGTGGAGCGGTTTGATGTTGGGTATTTTGAGGAGGAGGTGGCATTTGAGAATGGTTGTTTTGAGGAGGTGGTGGAGTTTTGTAGGAGACGAAAGCATATTACGGATTTTGGGTAGTCAGGTCTATAGTGGAGGGATTCTGAGCAGGTGGCATGCTTTGAGTTGGATCCATGTTCGAGGAAGAGAAGTAGATAGGAGGCCATCCATCTGCAGCATTAACATTATACCCTGGTGGAGGCAAATCCTGTCTTTTCTGCATCTCTACCCTCATTTCCTCAATCTGTTGCATTAATTGCATTAACAACTCATTCTGGTCCGCTACGGTGGGTTGAGCCACCACAACGTCAGTGAGACTTACTTCTTCATTACTGTCTCCCGTAAATGTCTTTCCTCTGTCTGAGTTTTTTCTACGGAAGGAATCTGCGGGATCTTTCGATCTGGTAAAGTAGGGATGATCTGCCATCTTAATCAACACATATAAGTTTTGAAGTACCTGAGAAGGAAAACAACTCAAAGGCAGATTTTGTCAGTTTAAGTTCAGAATACTAATGCATAATATCATATATCTAGTAGATAAACACACAAATTGCTATGTTTGAGGATGTCTTCAACCCACGAGTTAGGACGGAAACAAATTTTTTAACAAGCAGGAGCTTGCTTGATTTTTAGTTCGACGCTGTCTCAGAAAGGATAAATCATGTTGAGCTACGGTGCTGCTCTTTGACGTCCGTTGTTATGATCTTCATATTTCCTAGTAATATGTAGGGGGGATGAATGAATTGTTTTTGAAAATATGGGCCGGACCTTGGAAGGCTGCCTACGTATCTCACAAGGAGAATTCAGGCCCAACGTAGTTCGAGTAGAAAATAAAACATTGATTTTCATTCATTCATTCCTCATGGTTACAATGTAAATTGAAAAACAACAAAGTTGTAAAGATAAAATAATGACTACATCTCAGTCATTTTTCTTCTCGTATGCAGCATCAGTCACGAGGAACAAACTCGACTCAAATCTTTCGCATGTTGACGAGGGTTTTAAGGTTGTAAGGGAAACCGAGAAACCTTGAGAGGCTACGATCTATAGCATCGTGGTAAGCACAAAGTTTGAATATTTTTCCCCCAATGGGATCGAGGCTTCTATCATCATCGTGGAGGGAGGCTAAGACCCCATTCTTGCCAAATCCATGTAGATATGAAACATTGATTATTTGAACGGAGTGAAATAATGAGAAACAAACTGTCTGCGCTCAATTGGCTCCGATGGATCATAAGTGACAACGGTATTATTACCCCACGTGTGCAGGATATTAAATGTCAATATGGTGGCAGATCCTCATTTTAAGTTGCAAGCATTCTTCTATAGTATGCCCTAGCTAGTTTGGGTGGAAGGCACAAACCTTCGAGGAGTTTTCTTGCCCAAAGATTGATGTTGCTCCTACATGAGGTTCCCATCCAAGATGTTCGTACAAAAAAGCGCAAGTCATGACCCTCGCCCCAACATAATGTGTTGGCTCGTAGGCCGGGAGGGTGATCCATCTGTCTCCTCCTCTTAGACGGCCTAGAAATGGAGGCTTGTAGATGATTTCCTCGTCAACGTCTTCTCCAATTGCTCCAGGATGAGTGTCATCTGGACCACCACTAGCCTCTTGCTCGCGGATAGAGTATTTCCCGCGCATTTTCTGAAGTTTGTCTATCATGCTATCGTGGAACGCCTTGTTCTTCTTCCATAATGCAGACATTTTTTCCTTCATAGTGATGAATTTCGCCATTTTCGCTTTCAGCTCCTCATCCAGTGACACATTCCTGGCTAACAGAATAGAGGTTTCTGTCTCTATTCTCACCTCTCTCGCTTCCCGTTCTTGCACTTTCAGTCGAAGGATTTCTAATTTCTCACTCAAGTCCTCTGTCTCCATCTCAACGTCTTTCTTCCTCTTCATCTTTGATGCCAGATCCTCATCTAGCGTCGCAAAATCAGCTTTGTAGATTGATGTGAAAACTTCGACCCTAAGTCCCTCTTCTCTGACCTCTTGAATTTTCCGCGTGATTTGTTCTATCTTCCTCTGTAACTCCTCTCCAGTGAGCTCCATCTGGATATTCTTACCCTTATCCATAGTAGTGATTTTCCTTTCCTAAGACAATTGGGTAATGTTTTAGGGTTTGGGGTATGAGAGATATCTTTTGAGTGTGAAACTTAAGACTCAGAAAATTTTGGTCGGACATTTTGTAACAGTGACCTGTATTTTTATATTTTTTGGAAATTTCTGGAAAGGAGTGGGTTTCCGATATCCTCATTCACAGCAACATAGCACATAAACAGTTAAAACAAATATATCGCGTCCTAATTATGCATGTGACCCTTTTATGCCAAGGGTAGGCCTAACGGATTGAAGGTTGTATATGCATTTTTAAACCAATTTATTATCCCCAAAATACTTCATTAATAACATACAAAATGTCTGATAAACATAAAAAAAGGAAATAGTTCTGAAAATAAATTACAAAACAAAGTACAAATAATGTAGTCCCACGCAGGGGATGGTAATAAAATTCAAGCCTCCTCTGATCCTTCGCCAAGTCTGGTCCTTTTGGCGGTGTTGACCTCTTCCCACATAGTATATCTGTTCGCCCATAGATGATCTCTCGCCAATCGAGCTCCTTCTTGATGTCTGAACCCTTCTATCGACTGAATCTGTTGTTCCATGTTATCATCTAACTCTGTCATTCATTGTCTGGATCTTCGTAGCTCTTATTTCAATTGAGCTATGACTTTGGCATCTTCTGACTAACGACGTTGATGCTCTAATTCATTCTTATCAAACTTTTCTTGAAGTTGATGAAGTCGGACTTGATGTTTGGCTCCAACATCTGCAATAATGTAAGGAACATTTGGACCAAGCTCACAGTTCCAGCGAGACTCTTTTTCAACCATTCTTTGTACTCTCTAGAACATTCTTGACGAAACCTGTTTGGTATAGGCTCACCCAATACTCTGCGAGACTTGCACATCCTACGCATGTTTTCAGCAAATACAACTCGTCCGTTCTCGTGGTCAATTGCAAATTTCCTCATATTTGCGATTTGGGGCAACTCTTGTTTCCCTCATAGTTGCCTTAGGACTCGACTAGGAGAATATGGTCTAGTCCCTCTTAACACAGCAAATACCAAGTAAGGGACTTTTTCTGTTCGAACCACTATGTTTTTAGTTACCACCAGATTGTCTATTGACTATTTTACGTGTTTTTCTCTCAGCCCTCGATGTCTCGGATACAAAAACTTTCTTCTACAGTCTTGTTGAAACGATTATGGAACAACCACCAATCATGACTATGTAGCTCGTCTGACCGCTTTAGGGGATCTAGTTCTTTCGGGTTATGAGTCTTGATCAAATGTCACATAATCCACCATTGCAGTATCAGATTACACACTTGAAAGAAGTGTTCTCCGCTTTGACATTTATCTAAAGTCCTGTAGATGTCAGCCAAAATCATAGGCTCTAAGGTGTAGTACTTTGTTGTTGATTTATAGTCCACTCCATAGAAGATGGAATGAGTGACCATAAACACACTAGGATGAATGGTGTATTTTGGCCCTTGAGGAAAAACCATCGTTCTAAGTAAGCATATTGCAAAGGCAAGGGGGCGCATCTCCTTCCATTTTTCTTTTGAAACAAACTCGTCTTTATATTTCTCATAAGCCCTTGCACGTACGAACCGATAATATAGTTTTCTAAAAGGTATATTTGCGCCATGGAGCTTGTCCATCCACTCGGTTTTAAATAATGACAGTTTTTCTCTGATTTTGGCGAAATCCTATATTGTGGGATTTAGGAGATCTGTATCTGGATGTCGTTTCCTTGTGTTGCACATGGTGACACTTTCATAGCTGATAAGGACTTCTTCTATAGTTGGCGTCAACTCCACTTCCCTAAATCGAAAGACCATATTCTCACTATACCAGAATTTCACCATTGTTCCATTTAGACCGGGCCAAGCATTCATTTCTAGCAACGATGGAAGATAGCTTATGTGTTTCTGAACTATCATCTTGTCATCGTTATTCATGAATCTCCACCATACTTTCAGGAAGGGATCGGGGACGGTAACCATTCTTGTTTTCAAAGGCTCGTGTGTCGGATCCATCCTACAAAAGTAGCAGACAAAGTTTAGTTAAACCCCACCCCACAGACAATAAATCGTTTAAAAACACATATACATCCTTCAATCAACATGTAAGCATGGTTGTCTTTTTTTCGGCAATTTGGGCAAAGTAGACACAAGGTGGGATTCTAATGGGCCCAACACGCCTTGGGCGTTGGGTCATCTTAGTTCAAATGCTCCTAAATTTGGGATTTGGCTCCGCTCTACACTAGTTTACTAGGAGTGGCTTTTGAAAAGACCGTGAACCCAAACGGACAATTAGGGCTGCAATTCGCGACAACCATTGGACGCATGACGAACCAATAAATTGCCTCTAATTCCGAAAAAGGGTGAGTATAAAAAAGTCCGGCTGCGGTTCCACAAACCGTCCTTTAATATACGATACATACATCAGAAATATTTCACGATATGCAATGCCAGTTTATAATTTAAGCAATTTAATCACATATGAGCAATTTAATAATAATAATTAGTCCAAATAGTCAAATCATTTTGGTTAGAACTTAATTAGTTCCCAGCAGAATCTCATTTCAGTTTTACTTAAAATATATAAAAAAGAAAAAACAAGACTAAGTTTCGGAAAATTAATTAATCTTATGATTTAAGAAAAATCGACTTTCCAAATTAACAGAGTCACCACTTGATTGATTAGTAAAAATCAAGAAAACTTAAAATTATTTTTTCAAAAGATTTAAAACAGATAAAAATCAGTTGAAAAGGGTTCGAAGTTCAATGTACATTTCGAGAAGGTGTTAGGCCCTCGGAATGCCCGCTAACTTGCGGTTGACCGGCGATTTGACTAAAAAAGACTTTTTTAAAATATTTTTTTTCCAAATATTAACTAAGTAATGAGAAAATTCACCTACTGACCTACTTATTATATATATATATATATATATATATATATATATACATATACTTCTTTTGTTATTATATATATCATTATTTATTATTACTATTTAATTTTTTTATATTTTTTAAAACTATTTCAAAGGGAAGTAATTAGAGGGGATTATCTTAGGGGAATAAACTTAAGTGCTAATAAAATCTATATAACAAACTAAATAGTAAAAATAAATATTTATGAACATATACATGTAGCAAGAAATGGCTATCCTTAGGAAAATAAGAAAATTCAACCAAAATGTTAGTCAATATAACAATAATAGTCAAATAATTAATAATAGAGGGAAGAAATATTGAATTTGGGCCCTTGGCCCATATTCCAAATTAGAAACCTGTCCTATTCTAAAAATGACCCAAATAAAATTTGGCATGCTGTAGATTTCCTTGGGCTTTGGCCCTATTTTTTCTTCAAAGAAAACTACGTATACGTGTTGCGTATACCACTATATATGGGGCTGTATTAAGTCCTTTTCTTTGTATATCGGGCTGTATATTCGACATATACACCCAGATTCAACCTCTCAAGCACCTGTACTGATTTTTGGAATTACGTATCATACCCTACGAATGTATATCAGTGTATATGTCAACATATCAGCCCATTTTTTAGCCTTTGGAGACCTGCCCATTAATTCCCATCAATATATTTGCTGCCTTAGACATGTACATCAGTTTAGGGGGAGGCCTGAATGACTCGGATATGATAGTGTGATCCTTTACGGCTAAATGAGAGGATGCAAATGGATGAAGTGAGGTCTGTAAGGACCCGAAAGGAAGTTTTTACATGCAATAAAATAGAAATGGGTTAGCATATGAAATGATATAATAAACGAGATATATATATCTTGAATGAAAACATATTTTACTAAAAGAAAGCTACTTCAAGGGGGTAAAATTGAAACGACATATATGTCTTTAAAGAAAAAGTAAATGAATCAAACTAAAGCTTACAAATTGATATCCAAATGTGACAATTTAGACAATAGCATATATTTCATGTATGTTCAACTATGAGCACATTACAGTTCATGGGAGTACAAAATCATTCATCAACAATTAGACTCAAAACAAAATGTAAAGGGAACATGCTGCATATTACCGAATGAACAACTCGTGCACAATTGGAAAAATTCATTTTGGTAGAATAAATATGATATGGATGTCGTAGTTGGCAGTGATCCAACTAAATAAGATTTAAGCATTTTTGCTTGGGTAAACATGATAACAAAGAGAAAACCAATGCTAATAGGAAAAAAAAAATCTATGTAAGATAGCTTATGCTTCTTGTACAAATCTACAGTGAGTAAGGATTTGGCAGAAATATGCTACTGTTTAGTGAAATTTTTGGCATGAGAACAAGCAGATGGATTTCCCTTTTTTTTTACCTGTTTTTTAGCATTCTCTCCGACTTCAAACAAGGAAGAAAGTACACTAAAGCAACACAAGCACACCATAAGGTTTAATACAGATGTTCGAACCAAATAGGTATGTATTTCAAAGCCGCAACAATGTAAAGATAGATTTTTAAAGCTATAAACCTTTCGATCGAAATAAGACTCGACCATAATCCCAGCCTTGAATCAATGACATACTTCCTCTAGAAACCGAACTTAGATTCTCTCGGAATGACAAAATCAATCAGGCGAACATGTAATGCAATATATGATCTTTAAGAGATCAAGACACAACAAAAGGGCTCCAAATAACTAGTGTTTTGGTTCATTCATATAACATAAGACGAGAGAATGATGACTTAAACGTCGAGTGCAAAGCAAAAACGCCCATTCATGACAACTAAAAAAACTAAGACAGGTGAAATAATCTGGAAGCTAAATGAAGTTTAGTTATGAGGATTTGGAAAACGAAACGAGAAGAGTAACAATTTTAGACTGGGAAAACCATTCCAAAGAAAAAATACACAGCCCACACATGTATTCTTGGACCATATTCTCGAATCCACAACTGTAAAAGAGCAAGAACAGACTCAAAATATTTCATGAATCAATCCAACAGTAACAAACGACATACAAATTCCATGAACAAAGTCGGCAGACCTCTTATTCTATTCTCAATCTTCGTAGGTGTTTGAAGACGAGCAACTCACATGAACAACAAAATTTTAACCTTAATCACGAAACATACTACTAGAAACCAGACGAAACTTTCATCGTACTATCAAAAATAACTCACGGAGGACAGAAAACAAACGAGCAAGAGGGGGAAGAACCAACAGAGAACTTCATGCTTACTGAAACAAAAACAAAAAGAAAATATTGAGCGATTTAAGATAAAAGGAGTTCACCTTCTCTGGGGCAGCGAGCTATAGACGGTGCAAGCAGGGGACTTTTCTTCACTACGTGACTCGGATTTAAATGACGACCGAGAATTCTAGGCAATATTTCTGTTTCGAACACAACTTCGATAGGTCTATATGCGTATGTCCTTATCTATTTCTTCTTTTAAGCTTTTGAAATATTTTCTCAAGAACAAATTCTCTCAAAAAAAATCTCTCGCCTCCAAAACAAAAAAATTCCCCCCTTTCAGTGAAGAAGGTAAGGAGTTTATATAGAGGGAGATTTAGGGTTTCGTTTTGGGGACCAACCGAATCGAATTCGGGTTCAAAGCTCATCCCAAAACTCAAATTCAAATTCTTTTCCTTTAATAGAGAGACATCTTTTTCTGAAGATTTTGCCCTATTCCGTAAGAGGAAAGGGGAATCAACGGCTCGGAAGGCTCCACTGTCCTTTGGGCGAGACGTGGCTCAATCTCGAGCCCAAAGGATAGAATCGCGTGCTCCTTTTGCTTATCCAGTCGTACCACTGGAGAGAAGGACGTTGAGAAAAATGGCAGGGAAGAGCAGAGTGTTGCCTGGACTTTGTCGTTCCTCCATAGACTCGCTCTCGCTCTCGCGTGAGGCGCTGAGTCGAGATTTTTCGGGTTGCTGGACTAGGTTTCTCATCTAGGTTTGTTTTTTTTTTAAATTTTTTTTTTGGGGGGGGGGCTCTTCACGTTAACAGTGAAGAAGACGAAGAAACACACAGGAGTTGGGTCGGATCATATCGGATAATTGGGCTGGGAGTTGGGTTATTTGAGTGGGCTGGAAATGGTTTCTTTTGGCAGAAAAAGAATTGGTCTGGGAGAAATAAAGGCCTAAAATTTTGTTCTTTAAAATGGGTTGAAGATATTTGATTAAAATTGCTAAACAAGATGAATTATAAATTAATTAATGAGCTTCTTAATATTAAAGAAATAAAATAATCGATTTGACTATATAAAATAATTAATCCAAAAATGTAAACTATCATATAACTAAACTAATTTATTAAATAATTTAAACAAAATTACATCTTTTTCTATACAATTTTCGAATAATCACAAAATATACTAAATATATTCATAATTATACGAAAGGAATATATTATGAAATTAATTTAACATAACATTAAACATTTTAAACTTTATAAAATCTTTTTAAATCATTTGGAATTAGGAAGCTCGCTAGTTAATTTATCGGGGAGGGTCAAAATTTGGTGTCAACATCTCAAACGAGATGACATAGTAGAGACTTGCAAGTTGGCTCGAGGTGCAACCTCTCGGTTGGCTTGGGCCGTCATAGCTTGAGCTTGGAGAGTGGCAGCTTGATCTTGAGAAGTAATGGCTTGGTCCATTTGAAGAAAGGCATCCCTTATGTCAGCATCCGTCATGGGTGGAGTGTTGGCCGGAACTTGCTCAACATTGACCCCCTCTTGCAAGTGGAGGATATTCTTCTACACGGGGAGGAGCAACCTCCTCCTCAAGCCTCCTAGCCACATTCCTCCGAGTATTCATTGCCTATAAACAAAAATACATGGTCAAGACGAAACCACATAATAGTTACTCTAGAGGCACGATATTGGATTTCCAAGAAAGAGAGATTCATATACATCATATAGATTCCTATTCATAAGTGTGGCGCGCTTCATAATTATGAGTACGAATCTATCTATACGTGGTTGAGAGAGACGTAGTTATCAAGGATATTTAACCTCATGATCTGATACCAAGTTTGTCACATCCGGGGAGCACCCCCTAGACGTAACCGTCGTCGTCGTCCTCTTCGAGGACTAAGACTACCCTCTTAGCATTCATCATAACATTCATTGGCTAAAATCTGCGGAAAAATTAAAACTTTTTAACTATATCTAATCGGAGGTTTACATAGACCTCTACATACACATAATAGTATAATATCGAGTATACATAGACCCCTTCGTATAGGAAGATTTCTTAGTCTTCTACTTTTATTTCATACAAATATATATAAGATAGAATTAGAGTCATAAAATTTGTCTCATCTCATAAACCATCTAAATCAACAATACAACATGGGCATAGCCCTACTACAATAAAAGTAATCCACATATAAGCTTTATAAAACTTTGTCTTCAATGAAAGATAGAATCAACATAAACGCCATAATAGCTAAACAATATGTAGGTAGAATATCGGCATCATCCTCGGGGAAATGAGGACCTACCACTTGGATGATAAGAGTATCCAAGCCTTCTTCGCAATCTTCTCGAACCAAACCTTAACGACCGGAACCTAAATTGTTTTGGGAAAAAGGGAGAAAATGGGGTTAGTACGCCACATGTACTAAGTATGAGACCATATGCACATATAACCATCAAACATGCTAAAAAGGGGACATTTAGTTAAATCATTCCATTTCATGTCTTTATGCACAATCAACAACTAGACTAACCAATTAAACCTACTTAATCAAATCAAAGTAACAATATGCATATCACATATTTGAACCCATAATCTCACATAACCCTAACATCAAGTAATCATATTACAAGTACAAATAAGAGTTAATCATGTGATCTAGTAAAGCAAGACAACCATTCATAACCCTTATAAAGCTACGAGTGCAATGATCAAATAAGTCCCCATAACCCTACCTAATCAAGTAACCAAACTAGAATCACAAATAGTAACTTACTTCACCTACATAACTTCCAACATACATAAGTTCATACTTTAGTCAACAAGACCCAATTACATATTTATAAACATCATAATTATCATATAAAGTCATTTACCTTTATTATCATTTACATACATAATATTGATCTCCTAAAGCTCCAATCAAGGTAAGCTAGTGCAAGGCCTAGGTAGAGTCCCATACCCTTACCTAAGTTAAGTCTAACCATTCAAGTTACCTTAGTTACCCTCTACATCATTACTTCATTTTAGTTTAGGGAACACTCGCCTTAACCGACATAGACCACATGAGCCAATGTGGAATCCGGTGTCATAACCTTACACCGATGGAATGTGTTCTACCGTCCAAGGTAATACCTAACGTAAACATAGCATTCTAGGTGGATCTACTAGCTAGTATTCCTATGGTGGCAACATAGTTATGTAACTTGGATCATCATAGGAAATATCACTCTACACCCTATTTGGGTCATGAGGTTATCCAACCCGTGAGAACCGTAGTGAACCCTACCTTCCCTATGTGGAAAAGTGTCACCCTCTCACATACAATATCACTCGGTGCTAAGCTAGTCCCTTATTGAAATGTCTTTAATATTTATTTACCAATCGTAACTTAATTTAGGTCATAGGGTCTAGCCCTCGTATAATCATCATCATACTAGCTCAATAGGAATTGCATGAGTAAAAGACTTTGATCACAACTCTAATAAATAAGGTTAACACTTTATAGCCTTTGAACAATAAAGCACATTTGGCAATCATCATCACCCTTATTACTTTACCTCTTAATCAACCTCACAACCATACCAAGACATTTCAATTCAACATCATACCAACCTATAAATCCTATACAATCATGCTCCAATAAGATTATCATGACTTAACCACAATTAACCATAATTGAAACAAAGGATAAGGTCACAAGACTTACCAAGTCTTATTCACAATTTCACCATCATCAAGGTCTTACCATAAACCCTTACTTCAACCCAATTAGGTCATCAAATTACAATAATTCAATAACCAATGAAATCACAAGTATAGAAGAGTCATTACTTCACAATTCAATAGTAGATCAAACTTAGGATTTAGTCGATTCACCCTACCCTAGATCATCAATAAAGAACAAGCATGAAAGACTAACCATCACCCTAATTTGTTCATAGGCAGCATATCAACATCATATACAAGTAATTCAACCCATAAACAAGTCAATTGAATGAACAATTACAATCTAAACCAAGGACACAACCAAGGGTTAAGGACTTGGGAACATATTCTTCAATTTAGGCAAGACCATGAACAATTACTCCAATTAAGTTAGAATACATGTTAATAAACTCATATTAACCTAAAAGAAACATCAACAACTCAATCCACAACATCAATTTCGCAATTGGATGAAACCCATTAGAAATCATCAACTTTTGAAATCAATTCGGATGAACCCTTTGAGGAATGAGGTCTCAAAGGTGAAGAGATACCATACCTTATTGTCTTGAAGAAAAATTGAAGATGAATCCACCCTTTTCCAGCCCCCAATCACCTTGTAGACTTAGCTTCATTGGAGTCTTCCAATAGAGAGAGAAAGTAGAGAGAAGGAAGAGAGTTTATTTGAGAGTTGTCTTTAAGGTAATCAGGGTTATGGGTATTTATAGTAGGACTTAATCCTCTTAATTAACCCCCCTTTAATATCCAACTAACCCCTAACAACCTAATTAATTAAATAACTAAATTAGAAACGTGCAGATTTTTTTAATGACTCTCACAGACGGAACCCCGCTGACAGGCCGTCTGTGAGTCGACGGGCAGTCCCCCCTCCGTCCTGCACTCCGTCGTCTTGGTCAGAGACTGTGCAGGCGAGGGATCCTTAAAATCACCAAAGTGTGGGACGACGGTGGCATCGACGCCAAGTCGATCCACACATGCCCCGTTAATTGCCTCGTCGATGAACACTGCCAGGCAGTATTGCATCAAAACACAAGGGTCCTCCTAAAGGGCCCTTGGTTGGTCCTTGGGGAGTCGTACTCAGACATTTCAACTATGAAACATCCCTAACACGCGTTACACATATTTTTACCACTTTTTGTTCAATTCCGACTCTTAAAAACTAGTCAAATAACTAAGACACCCTAGTACTCTTGTGAGCCAACATTCCGGACGTCGTGGACGTTCTTGGATATTTTTGTTCTTAGATACCTTAACTGACCTAAATTCATTTAAATTAACTTAGAAACAGTACTTAGACTTCATAACACCTAACTTAGGCTTTACCGCATGTCTTGAGATTTCAAAATGTTCCACATGCAATGCATAAAGACATAACCATAATCATACACCTTAGAACACCTTTCTAGAACTCCCTAAGGAGCCACTTGTGCAATGTCTAGGTGGGTTAATTACTTCCACCTGTCCTAAGTAACCTCCCTTAGGTCATCCTAGTTAGGGTCTTAGTCATTTACTTCCATTGTAAATTTTACTTTAGGGAAACTATAGCCTTAACCGACACTAAGACCATGAGTGCTACATGGAAGTTGGTGTTGTAGAGCCTTACACCAATGGAAGGTGTTCTTAACTAGCCAAGGTCGAACATTAACACATGCTAGCATACTAAGTGAGTTCACTTGCTAGATCCTATGTGGCAAGCATAGTTTATGGAACTAAGAGATATACATGACCCTCTACATGATCATTCGCATTGGAGCCTCATCTCATGAGAAACTATGGGTGAATCTTCCTCAAGGAAAGTCAACACCTCATGTGGAACCATAGGTGAATTTTCTTCCAAGGGAAGTCAAAACTTTATGAGGACCCAAATGGTGAATCTTCCTCCAAGGGAAGCCAACATCGCTAATTGTCAAGTTCACTCGGTGCTAAGCTAAGTTACCTTTATTGAAAAGCCTTTATTACTTTACTTAATAAAACATAGGCTTAGGATATTGATTTCTTATATGCTTATATCATATTCAAGAACCTATCTAGTTTTAGGGTACGCATGAGCACACCTTTCAAGGCCCCTCTATTGACTAGATCTTCATACACGTGTGTGTGTGTACTTGTATGTGAGCAAAGCTTTCACATAACGCATAAATGCTATACATGTTCATATATCAATGCACAAGTCCATAGGTATAACTACATGAGCAATCCTTTCATATAAACACACAAAGACACTATGCACATTCATCTTTCCTCATATCATATAGTTAACATCATAACATGTAAGTCATATTCATAAAATTTTCGTACAATCCTATGATGTACTTGGAAGACTAACCTAGGAACTATCCTATCAAGGAACACATGTGCACTGCATAGACAAGGTTCCATACCCTTGCCCATACTAGTACACCTATCAAGTAATCCTAGTGAATGATACATCACACAACATCATAGAATGGTTTAAATACCATAAGACTCACTTATTCAAGACTTACAACATTCTTATAGTTAGCTCTAGTCTTCATGCACCTATTTTAGCTTTACTTCACATATAGAGTTTTAGGACCTCATCATAGGCAGCAATTACACCTAAACATAACATAACCATTTACATGCTCATGAAATTAGCAACACAACCTAGATCATAGTTAGAATAGGAAACTAGGCATAGGCTTCACATAGGGCGATTCATCACCAACACACATTCATAGTATAATTGCCTTCAAGTACATGATCACATCACATATATATATTGGAAATAAAGTAAAAAACCCAACCATAGGTGGAACATACCACACAATTCCATACAAGGCTTCATCTACAATACTATAGAGAAGTAGAGAAGTAGAAGAGTAGAGCGATTCTTACCAATCCTTTAGCCTTTGGTCATCATTGACCATTACTACTCTTTGATCAACAATTCAAGTATCGGGCAGTATCTAAAGTAGAATAATCATATATGAAGTCATGCATAAGCTACTACAAGACCAAACAACAAACTAGTACAACACATCACCAATATACTAGAAAGTAGAAGGACATATATCTTTAACCAAATTCACTTGAATTGATCATCAACAACAATTTATCAACAATATACATGTAGGGCAGTAGCTAAAGAGATCATTACTCAAATGAAATCATGCTTCATCTACTCTAGATTGAGATCACATCATATACATTAAATTATTAATCTATTGGGTAGAAGAACCTAGAAAAATTCAAACCAAGCCTTCTTTACTTTGATCATACAATATTCATAACCACAATTCTTCCATAATATCAACCTAAGGCAGTAGCTACAATGATCTTTGTATAATAAAAATCCTATGACAATTGTCATAAAGTCGAGATTACAGTGAGCATGCTATATTAGGAATCCGTGGAAGATAGAAGAACATAGGATAATCAAACCTTTATCCACATGGATCACTTATCTACGATTCATCAATAACATCCAAGTAATGCAGTAGATACAATTATCCCAACACAATCGCATCCCACATTCATGCATAATAGAGGGATGATTCATCAACAATTCACCATCAATATATATAATAAATAGTATACATAAGCAATTCAACGTAATAGAATCACAAATCCACCAATAACAATCCACAATCACAATGCCCATGCATGGGCTAAATCGAGTTTGGGAAGGGACATGGGTTCACAATGCAATCGGATTGAAATTCACGTTAAAACCAATACATTATCATAAATTCATCATGATTAAGCCTTTGAAAACGTTTTGAGAAAGGACCTATGGCTAGATTGAAGAAGAAAAACTTTGATCATGAAATCTCTTTTGAAAACTTTAAGATTAACTCTCTAGATGGAAGGATAACTAGAGATAAAGGATCACAATACCTTTATTTAGAAGAAAAACTCTAAAAATTGATGAAGAATCCATAGAAATCCAATCTCCAAGCTGTTCTTGAGCTTCACCTTCAATGGAGGTTTCTAGAGAGAATTTGTTTTGGAGTGAAAGTCTAATTTGTGTAGAATGGATTGGGAATAGGGTTGATCACGTTTTTAATCACTTTAATAGACCCAAAAATAAACAAATAAACCATGTAGGGCCGGGTTAGAACATGGAGTTAATTTACCATTCACCCCTTAAATAAAATAGTCGCAGGCATGCAGTTGCAGAAATCCATCGACGGACAACATCGACTGGGCGTCGACTGGACGAAGGTGCATCCTGCTGCTCCGTCGTTGGTGATTACAGCTCCTTCTTGGTGGTTTCAGCTCCTGAGGCTAAGTTCAACCTACTCCCCAAATATACGGGGCGTCGATGGACTGACGAGACGTCAATTGACCTCGTCGATCGATATTCAAGGTAGTGTCTCGACAACATTTTGGTCCTTCTTGAGGGCCTCTTGCGGGGCCCTTGGGGAGTCTTACCCGGACGTTTTCAATGTGAATATACACCTTAACATGTTGAAGACCTTCCATACAAGTTTCATGAAAAAGAACACGTAAAACACATCCAAACATACAAGGCACACTCAAGACACACATGAACATCTCAAGAGCTAACTTTCGAACGTCTTAGATGTTCTTGGACGTTTGACCTCAAAACTTCATAAAACTCTATTAAATGCGTATAAACATCAATATTACTCATTTAAGGACCTCATAAGATCATGACACACACATTCGCACATAAAAACACATAAGGCCCCTTAGGTGACTAGTCGTCGAACGTCTTGGTTGCCCCTTGACGTTTGACTTCCAAATGACTTCAAATAACCCGAGCATACTTTAAAACACTTTATCAAAATGTTTAAAAGCTAATAGGAACAAGTGAGTCTCTATACACCCTAACTCATTTTGGGGGTCTTACATCTATACTCTATAAGTATAGGTTGGAGGCAAGTTGAAACGAAAGCAAGCTTGAGAATCGACTCTCTCAAGACTAAGTATGTCCTCATATATTCGAGGGCATAGTTTATGTTTATTGAATTCTTATTTAAGACTCGTATTAGACTAAATATGTATTCTTTCAATGTAAAGGGTCGTGTCCCTAAGATATTTAAGGCGTGTCTTTAAGATTGGCTTGTGACGACGAGACTTATTCCTTAGTTTTTATAAAATATGTTCCTTATTATTATATTATTGTGAAAAGTTTTAATTCCACATTACTTTTCATACTTTATGTAACGAATAATAGCTAAGAGGCTTGTGTAAGACCTCTGAGAGGTCAAGCACGCCTTGTTCCGACCTAAAGGTTGCCCTAAATTCTAGTGTGTACTTGCGGGTTGTTACAAACTTTGTATCATAGCATATGGTTATGGGAAATAGTTTAGGGTCTAAAAGTCTCACAAGCCACTTTTAGTAGAGTCTTGGTCATAGGTGTGAGTCGCGACACACTCATGAGTGAGAGGCTATAGGACGATAGAGTTTCACTTTCTTCGTTACTCTAGTATCGTGCCATAGAGTTGAATTCTATAAGTTCCTTTTCTCAACCTCTTCTCTTGTGTTTATAGGATATGAATACGAGGAGGACACCCGCTAGAAGGGAGGAGGGAGAAGTAACTAATGAGAGAATTCCTCTCCGAAATGAGCAAGTCCCTATAGTTGACCAAGAAGATGTTAATGAGGCGGTTCTCCCTCCAGAACCTCAAAGACCTCAAGTGCCCCAAATTCCTCCAATGCCCCAAAGTCCTCAAGCTCCCTATGTTGAAGGGGATATGACTAATCCGGAGATAAGGGATGCTCTTAAGGTCTTGACCCAACTCATGACAACTCAAGATCAAGTCTTCACTAATCATGTGGCTGCCGAAGCTAACCTAGGAGTTGGACCTCAACCTCAACCCAATGCAAGTACTCCTGCCTCTAGAATCTGAGATTTCATGAGGATGAACCCTCCAACTTTCCATGGCACTAAGGTGGATGAAGATCCACAAAGCTTCATAGATGAGGTACTCAAGGTGGTGGATGCTATGGGTGTGACTCCTAGAGAGAAAGCAGAACTAGCCGCTTATCAACTAAAGGATGTGGCACAACTGTGGTTTGAGCAATGGAGGGATGAGAGACCCTTAAGGGAAGGTTCGGTAGATTGGGAAGTGTTCAAGGTGTATTTTCTTGATATGTTTTTCCCCTTAGAGTTGAGGGAGAGAATGTTGGTGGAATTCATGAACCTTCGTCAAGGGGGAATTAGTTTGAGAGAGTACTCTCTCAAATTCACCCAACTCTCTAAGTATGCCCCAACCTTGGTAGCCTACCCTAGGGCTAGGATGAACAAATTTGTGATGGGGGTGTCTAGCTTGGTGGAAAAAGAGTGTCTGTAACAACCCTAAAAATGAATAAGATAAGAAATGCTTAATGTGTCAAGAATGCCTATGATTAGACAGGGTTCACACGGATTGATGCGCGTAGAACCAGACCTCGAAACCCTTGCTACAGCCAATCCAAGTTACTTGGGGAGTTAGTTGAGCTTCTAAAGGTTGGGACCAACCATGTAGGGCTCTCAAATACGAAGATTTAATCGAAGGAGTCTTTACCGGACTTAAAAAGAGAAAATCTTAAGTTTTGAAGGTCTAGGGGTAAAATGGTCTTTTACAAGGCTAAGGGTAATATCATAATTACCCTAAATATATAATTAAATAATTATTTAATAAGGTGGAGGGGCAAATTGGGGAGAGAGAGACGAAATGGAGCTCTTGAAGTTAAGCCTTGCTCCACCCGGGTTCGAACCTAGGTGGAAGCAATGATTTTATGTGATTTTTATTTAAGCTATTGAATTAATGAAATTAATTAATAATTATTATTCATTAGCTGATTTAAAATAAAATAAAAATCAGATTTTTATTAATTAACTGAACCTTATTTGACTAAGTCTTAAACTAGACTCCTAAGCCTAATATAACTCCCACTCTCTCACGTCTATCTCTCAACTCTCACGCTCAATCTCTCCCATTCTTTAACACGACATTTCTCAAACAAAACAAGATACAAAAGCAGAAAAATAAACTAAGTTCTTCACACTTGAAGAACTCACACGAAATCACAAGAAAACAAACGTTAATCGCACACTAGGCTAAGGGAGGTTGTCATTCGAGTGGAGTTGATATTGAGGAGGCTTAGACGAGTTCTTGAGTGGAGTTTTTGGGCAGCAACTTCATTTTTTGAACTTCAAAATAAGGTATGGGTTTTCTTCTCTCTTGGTCCCTTTCCCAAGATACCCCTTAAGGTTCATATTGTTCATTCGAAAACTAGGATTGTTTCCCCTTTTGCATGCCCCTATCACTAGCTCCCAATGAATCGTAGGTTGGGTATGATTGCTGGTAGATTTAGGTATGTTATGATTTCGTGATGTATATGATTTTGATTGTATACTTGAAATCATATGAAAGACAACCATGTATTCGAACGTTTGTGCAAGTGTGTGTGTATGTGCAAAATGTTACTGTAAACTCACTGTGAATGAGGTTTTGATTTATGGCTTCAAGTTTGATATTGTTTTGGTTGTCATTTTACGTGTATAAATCTATGTAATCGTGATGTTCATTAAAATGGAGATGGGGCTGATTTGAGTGTCAACATTTTGGCTAACGAATCCATGAAATACTCCCCCCAAAAGTATCAAACGATCCATGAATTGTCCTAAGTTTTAAAGTGGAAATATTAATGAAAACAAGTTAATAAGATGATAAAGTTCCAGCCAAAAATACAATTTTAGTTTAGGCTAAAGTTTAATGAAGAAATCTGCAAAAATTAAATTAATTTAAAGGGGTGAGGTCACCAGGATTCGAACCTGTGACCTCACCCGTGTGGAACCTTAATCTCGCAAGAAGTAATGAAATGGGGTTGGGGGAATTCGAACTGGGGTCTGCTGGTTGGGAAAGGAGTGAATTATAATTTAAATAAATAAATGGGAGGCGTGGGAATTGAACCCACGACCTCCAGGCAGCGAATGAAAGAAGAGAAATTAAAGAAAAGAAAATGTGAGGCATGGGAATCGAATCCACGACCTCAAGGATGGAAAGGAGAAGGCGAATTAAATAAGAAAATAAGGTGAGGCAGTGGAGGCTCGATCCCACAACCTCACTGCCAAACGCCTAACTAAGTAAACTTTAATTATAATAAAAATAAGGAGGCTATGGGGGTTCGAACCCACAACCTCACAGCCCCTAGCGAAATTAAAAGGAAAATAAGGAGGCTGTGGGGGTTCGAACCCACAACCTCCCAATTCCCACCGAAATAAGGAGCAAAATAAAAGCGGTTGTGGGGGTTTGATCCGACAACCTCTTGGTCTAGGCAAAATGTAACAATAAGATTTTAAATAAAAAAAATAAAAGGGGTTGTGGGGGTTCGATCCCACAACCCTTCGGCCAAATAAAGGGAAAATCCAAGGAGAAAAATAAAAATAGAATGTTGATGTTGGGGTTCGATCTAGGGTCCCAATGTCATGAAGACTAAAAATAAAGTCAAGGAAAAATGTAAGTATTGTCCAAGTGGTTCGAACTTGGGTTCCCTTGCCCAAATTTCCGTATTGATACATAAGTCATACATGAATTAAATGTTCAAGAATAATGCCACCTACTTAGATCGAAATCAAGAACTTGGCATATATACATGATACATAAGTCTTGTACTACATAATCTTAGGAAGATATGAGTCACTTAACGAACTATGAATGAAGCCTCATGGCTTGTATGTATAGACCCATAAGTCTAGCATACGTTTAAAGATAAGTGAACCTAAGATGTATGTAATGAAATGAAGTAACCCTAGAAGGATTAAGTACGAGTGTAAAACACACTAAATGGCCAAGTTCATTGACATACAATGAAATGATTATTTTGTAATGAAATGACTAAACCCTATAAGGGTTATTAAGAATGTGAAACACACAAATGGCCAAGTATATTGGCATATGATGAAATGAACATTCACGTAAAATGGGGTGAGTAATTATGAAGAGCAATTGTGCTAATGTTAATGAATGTGGTGACAACATGATATGAGGCTAATGTAAAAGATGAGAACAATCTCAAATGAGCCTAAGTAATTGTTACCAAAACGTAGTCACCGATGAGAGTGTAAAGTTAATGAAGAGACCAGTCTCTATGAACAGTCTAATGAAAGTATTGAGATTAACACACTTAATACTAATGATGAGATGAGAAATCATCTATTGAGCTATGATGTCCTCATACTAGAAGCCAACTTCCATGACGTATGAGTTGAATGTAATGGAACTTTATACTGAGCACCGATAGACTAGCTATGAGCGGTGATGCCTTTTTTCGGGAAGGGCGGAGGTTCACGTAACTCTCATGAGATGAGACTGTCCGGCTTGCCGGGTATGGGTCTCCTTGTATCTCCTGGTCTTCGAACCTATACTGCCAATATAGGGATCTGGCGGGGTTAAATTTCCATGTACGCTAGCATGTTTTGGGTCACTTTGGCCGGTGATTCCACCTTTTTTTCGGTGTGGGGGAGACACTGGATTTCATGATGCTCACATGATCTATGTCGGTTAAAGTTAAAGTTCCCAATGAATGAATGAGGCCAGCCTCAAATGAAGCACATAATGAAATAAATGATACCAAAGGTGTTAGGATAGGATAATAAAGAGGTGAGCTATACTCAGGTAATGACACTAGGTTATTCTTGATCATTGCACAGCAAACCCGATGAAAGTCTTAAACTACACCCTAGGTATAACAGGTGGTCACACTGGCCTATGAACAAAATGAAATGAAGTACGTATGAATGAGTGAAGCAGACTCTGTGTTTGCTAATGAAGACTTCCTAGATGAGGTCCCATATGTTGAGCCCTCATTTTGGAAAGTCTGAATGTAAAGTCCATGATTCCAAGGTCTCATGTCATATGAATGAATGTTATGAAAGATGTTATGTGTTGTATGCTATATGATATGTGCTATGTGTAAGATGTTATGTGATGTGTGCAATATGATAAGTATGATGATGCATGTTACTCTCATGGCATGACTTTCCTAATCCAAATTTGGAAAGCTCACTAACTTTCCTAATCAAAATTTGGAAAGTTCACTAACTTTCCTAATTCCAATTTGGCAAGTCCACTGACTTGACTTTCCATAATCATGTTGTTAGGAAAGAGCTATCCTTTCTCATGAATGTCCCTGGTGTGTGCTTGCATATACCCATACTTAGTACAAGTGTGTACTAACCCTATACAACTCTACAATTCTAGGTGCAGGCACAGGTGGACGCTAGAGCGTACAGGTTGACGTTGCAGCTATCCGGACGTGGAGCTTTCATCCGGACTTGGTAGGCCCTCATGCTTTCGAGGATGTCTACCGTTACTATCTAGCTTAGATATAGGCTTTAGCTAGTGGAGCATGTTCCACTAGTGTTTCTTTCCGGTTTTATTTCAGACACTGTATTGGTGCCATTTTTGCAATTATACATTTATTACAGTATTGCACTGTTTCTTTCATTTGATTATCTCTATATTATATGGTTGATTTGTGAACGCCCGTGATGTTAAGTTTAAAATGTTTAGCATGAAATAAGAAAACAAAAATTTCAAATTTTCCGCTAAAATTAACCTAGATGAAGTA
The DNA here is from genome assembly GCA_016801875.1 of Solanum sitiens. Classification (NCBI taxonomy): domain Eukaryota; kingdom Viridiplantae; phylum Streptophyta; class Magnoliopsida; order Solanales; family Solanaceae; genus Solanum; species Solanum sitiens. Next base: position 4,250,712 of record JABWTJ010000020.1, read on the forward strand.
AATGACGTAAGTAGGCTTGTCTGCGACCTCTGAGAGGTCAATGATGCCGGTCTCGTCTGGGGTCTTGATTCCAGTCGTGACAGTGTCTGGCAATGCTCCTTAATGATATGGATATCTCTATGCTCATGGTGTATGCTTAACAAATTAAGGAGTCCAAGCTTAGGGAGATGACTAGAGATGGAAAGACGCCTAGATCAGATGAGTCAAGTCAACCTAGGTCTAAGCAGAGGTTCTATAATCAACACTCTTCCATGGTAAACAAGTATAGGGTTTCCAACCAAAATTCTCAAGGAGGTGGTTATGCTTTTGAGAGGCCTAGGTGTACTAGTTGTGCGAAGAAACACTTGGGTAGGTATCTTGCCGGCACGGATGGTTTCTTTGGATGTGGTAATAGGGGTCATAAGATGAGAGATTTTCCTACCCTCAAGGCAAAAGGAAAGAGGTCAACCAAGATCCTCATGGTGGTCTGGATCCCAATGCTCCAAAGACGAATCATTTCTATGCACTCGGAGCTAAAGAAGCGACTAATCCAGAGTGAAGGCCTTGTTAAGTCCTAAGTTCTTTATAATTGTTTTGATTTGCTTTAGGTGAGTTTTATCCTAAGTGGGGGAGAATGAGTTGAGTAGAAAAATAGTTGGTATCCTTATCCTTCCTTCTATTCTTACTCAAGCTTGAGGCCAAATTCATAGTAGTTTAGTATGTTTTGGAGTCTTGCATTATCATGAGTTGCATTTCTCCTTATATAATTAATTTCATTGATGGATGATATATCTTTCATGATCTTGATGACATTTTAGTCACATGAGTAGATTTGTAGTTAATCTATATTTCTCATGTCAATGTGTAGCTTACAATATTTGCTTAATTGCTTCAAAGTTTTATGCTATGTGTCAATACATGATTTCAAGGATATTGCATTTTGAGTTTCATCATGATGTGATGAACATGTCTAATGTTGGATAAGGTAGTTCCTCCACAAATGAAATGAAAATGATGAAGTGAGTGTGTACCTTGAATTATGGAATTTGTCTAATTTGCTTATGTTGCTTAAAATGCTTCATGATATGAAGTTCGTTTTCCTTGCATGTTTTGTGAACTAACTTTGAATGTTCTGAACCTTATAATATGTGTGGTATGCTGCTAGTTGAGTCCTTGATGTCCTAGGAAGTGTTAAGTGCCATTCGAAGACGAATATTGTTATAAGTGGGGGAGATTGTAACGACCCTAAAAATGAAATAGGTCAAACTACAGATTCACATGTGTTCCATGAGTTAATAGTGTATTAAAATAGTGAATTTAAGCATTAGAAGTCAGTTGGTGAAGTTTGGAAATCAAACGTCCAGGAACGTCCATGACGTTCGGAAAATGTGTGTCGGAGTGTGCTAGTATGTCCTTGACTTTGGTGCATGTTATTAGGTAGTCTTTGGTGTCTAAAACCAGTGAGGATGACCCTAGTACCTAGAGGGGTGTACCAAGGGTCAAAATGTTTGAGTACAACTCCTCGGGGACCACCCTAAGGGCCCATAAGGATAACCCAACCGTTGTACAAAGGAGCTGCACAAGGCAGCGTGCAGGGGCAGATTTTGAAGCCTACCTCACGATACGCGTGTAGTATGAGGCTCAATGCCTCATAGTGTTGAAAACTCAAGAATCAGCAGCTCCATCCGCGACGCGCAATGAAGTACCAGATTTGGACGCGTCGTTTTTAAGTCAAATTTGAATTTGGAAAAGGGTCCAAAATGGTGTAGGGGTCTTTTGGGAACTTTGGGGGATCATTTGTTTACTGATTTAAATCATTTTAAACGTCAGTTGAAACACCATTTCAAACCCTAAATATCAAATCAAATTTCTCCAAAACTGTTCCTCCAAAAACCTCCATTGAAGAAGCTTCAGGCTCCAAGGAAGAGGACCATGTTCTTCACGTTTACTTCATAAAAAATCTCGTGGGTTCCTTATCATTGAGGTATGGTAGTCATCCTTGAACCCTCTCTCATTCAAGCAGCCATTTCAAACAGATTTCAAAAAGGATTTAACCTTCAACATTCTTTATTCCTTGACTCTAAGTATGGGTCTTTGCATGAAAATGTTTTAATGATTAAAATGAGTTGCTCTTAGTTTTAAATGATGATTTTAATGTCAAAACCCCAATGGAATCATGTCTATTCTTCGTATCTACTTTTCTCTTACAAAATGTGGTTAATGAGCATAATTAGATAATGTGAAAGTTGTTGTTTCTTTGTGGTTTCGTTGAAGATTAGCTACTGCCCTAAGGGCCATTTTATGATGAATTGTTGGATAAATTATTTATAGGTGGTGAAAGCTTGGATAAATGGTAAGTGGGCTGTGTTGTTTAATCCTTATTATGAAATGCTCTGGAGTGGTATGGTCCACCTTTGGTGGTGGTGTTTACTTGAAGCTTATAAAGATATGTGTATATTGTGAAAATGGCCTTATAGGCATGATATGTGAAGTGAAGTGATGAGTTTGATATGTATATGTATGATATATTTTAGGAGGTTAAAATGAGTATCTTGAAGGATTTATGTCTAAATAAAGTATGTATTGATATGTGAAGTATGATAATAGGTAAATTTTGATAAATGTCGGTATGAGAATGTCTAGAAGTTAATGTTATGAACAATGGTTATTATGTGAATAATATGCTCACATGTACTCACACACACACTTCAATGCATGAATGAAGTCAAAGAATGAAAATGGAGAATTGTAGGGTGGACACCCTTCGTAAGTAGAGATTGAAGTGTCTAGACCATCCCTACTATTCCTAAGTATGAAAAAGGTGGATTTTACGGTGAACACCCTTCGTGAGTTGAGATGAAGTGTTTAGCAGCAACCTCACTATTCCCGATGAGCTTTTCAAGGATAGGTTGGAGGTTGGATACCCTTCGTGGGTTGATATGTGGTGTTCAATAGTTATCTCTTAACCTAGAGTCAATGAATGTTTAAGAATCTGTTGGAGAGTTATGCTTCGCACCGAGAGGATTTGAAGAAAAGGTTGGTACACTTTGTGAGTAGAGATGTTGTATCCAATGTACCTCTTGAGATGGGTGTTCCCCGTTAGAAGACAATGAGTTACTTAGTAGAAATCTTCTTATCCCTAAAATATGCACCCGCGTACGTGTAGTATTTGAGAATCCATGTAAAGGCTAAAGATTATTACCCAACCTTAGCCAAGTAGGGATCCCTCATCCGGTAAGGGCAGTACCAGTATTCAATGTCTAGCTCTCATGGTCTGTGTCGGTTAAACCTAGCCCCCACAAATGTATGCAAATGAACTAAGTCTTTTTAAGGGTGTACTACTTAGGGTAGGTGGTGGAATGAGACGCTACTTATCCATTGCACAAGTAGACATTTGAAGGGAGTCTTGGTGTGTCCTTATATGAAATGTATGAATGGGTCATTATATGATGTAAATGAAAGTAATGAACTTTATGTCTTATGTTAAAGAACCATGTTGATCTTATGACTTTTATGATGAAAGCTTAGTATGTGATGAATGTGATGTGCCTATTCTAAGGTTATTCCTAAGGAGAACTAAGTGGAAGTGGTAATATGGAATGCTAATTTCACATTTCACCAAGTGTAAATTGGGGGTTTCCTTGGAGGATGGTTCTTATGTGAAGTTCCTAAGTATATGTATGTTTCTATAGTTTCTTGATGTTGAGTGGTGACTTGGGTAAATGAAATGAAGTACGCTTATCCATAGTAATCTTTAGGATCTCCTAAGTAGGTATTGAGGAGATTGTATGGGTGATTTCCTTATGTCTTACTTAGGGGAGCCTTAGGATAACTTAGGATAGGAGTAGTTCACATGTGATTTTTGGGTTTACTGTAAGTATGTCCCTATGATAAGAAAAAATGATGTTTTACCCTATGTTCTAAATAATGACACTATATGATGTTATGTAACTTAATTCATGAAGGTTTTTATCAAAATAGCATGACTTGTATGTTTCAGCTAAATTGTCCCTTTTTGCATGATTTTGCATATGCAATACTTAGTACAATGTTTGTACTAACTCCATACATTTCTATACTCTCTAAGTATACGTTGGAGGAAAGCTTAAGGTTAGAAGGCAAGCTTGGGAATCGACTCTCTCAAGACTAAGTATGTCATCATATATTCGAGGTCATAGTTTATGTTTCTTTAATTCTTCTTTAAGACTCGTATTAGACTAATTATGCATTTCTTTCAATGTAAAGTTCTGTGTCCCTAAGATATTTAAGGTGTGTATTTAAGATTGGTTAGTGACGACAAGACTTATTCTTTAGTTTTTACAAAAGATGTTTTTTATTATTATATTCTTGTGAAAGTTTTAATTCCACAGTACTTTCCATACTTTATGTAATGAATATCGCTAAGAGGCTTGTGTAAGAATACAAATAAACTGATGTATATAAATAAATATAGTTAACTTTTGTGGTAGTTTTTCTAACCGAAAAACATCACTTAAGAACTATAGTTATGATACAAAGATCTACCTCACACTGCCAGGGCATCCTATACCATGCCAAAGGTATAAGACCTGAACTGCCTAATGGATCTACTAGTCTAATGTGAAAAGGGTTCATCTAAAAAGTATGACCCTATTCTACCCATGGTGGCTACATGGTTTATGGGCCTGTGAGTTGTGTGAACTCTCCCGCATATTGGTGCTCAATACTACTTCAAAAATATATTGTCTCTTATGCTTTAAAAACATATTGATTCTATGATTTGAGATTATTGATCAAAACACTTAGCTCAAAGGCTATCTTGGAAATCTTAGTTTCCTTACTTTCTTCATTTAGAAAGCTATTTATCTTTAACTGAAAACTAGCCCGAATTCTCTTTGGAAATCTCAGTTTCCCTTTTCTTTAAATGTGAAAGCATTTTAAGCTCTTTTGGGAATAGTTAGTTCCCTTATACTTCTTTGAAGGAATACTTCACTTACTCTAAACTGTAATCGAGCTTAAGTCTTACAACAACACTTTACAAGTTTTTGAAAGACTTATGAAAATTTAAATGAATTTCTCTTTCTTATCTTTAGTCCTTAATCAAACTGATCTTTAAGTGTTAAAAGAAGTTTAATGTATTCGCAAAAGACTTCATGAAAGGACTTTAGGAATTTTATAGACTTTGCTCTAACTTTTCCTTGAATTTAAAGTTATGGATTCAGGATTATAAATTCGTGTTTTTGGATGATTTTTATATGATTAGAAGTCATTTAGAGTAGTTAGAATCATTAGTAAGTGTTAAAACACCTTAGAAGGGTTTAATCAGACTGAACTACGAAAAATGGGCAAAAAATGCCGATTTGGACGTGTTCGGGACGCGCTGCGCCAGATCTATTGGTCTAAGGCTCCATCTGGGCAAATTGCAGGCGCGCCGCCCCAGACTCTCTGGCGCAGATGGGGTGCATTGCGCCTGACCCTTCCCTAGTGTCATCAGACGAATTTTTCATCTCGTAATTCCCTAAACCTCCATAATTCCTTTCCCAAACCCTTAGGATCATTAGTACCTTCAATCACAAAAGATCTAACTCAAAAAACAACCAAAATTTATGAATCAAAGCAACAATATGCATTCAACAAGTCAATTAACAAGAATTCAACCATGTCCTTCAAGAACTTTACTATTCTCATTCAATCAATTTGAAAATCATGGGATTCAAACAAGCTTGGTGTATTGGTGTGTAGGTGAACTGACCGAACACTAAAATATCTCACATTCCTTGATAGGATCAACCTCGACGTATTCCACTTGTAAATCTTGGGGAATTCTTGACTCTTCTTCTTTTCCTTCTTCTTTTCTCTCTTCTCCAAGCCCTAAGAGTAAATTTTAATTTTCCAGTCTGAACTAAAAGTTGTTTTTACCCCAAGTAAACCCCTAAAAAGGAATAGGAAATTAATTAGTGAAAAGAATAGTTTGCCCTTCCTCAAAACCTGATTGGGACTTTCCATATTTCAACAACCCAACTTTCGATAGGCATATCTCCTTCAGACTTTATCGAAAATGGCGTTGGAAATGTTTCTCCAAGGGCTTTCCAACAATATCAATAACTACCTCTAACTCATATGATCTAGAAGTTACGACCGTTTGAAAATGACCAAAACTCACTTTCTTTACTTAGGCAATTTTTCCAGATTTTTCCATTTTCTTTCAAAAGATGAATATTTTTAGTTTCTTTGCCTATTCCTAGCTAATTCAAATTATGAGATGTTACAGTTAGTGGATCCGAATTATTCTTTGACGTTATATAGTCAAATGTGATACTTTTCTCTAATGGTATTATGTCTATGACTTATATGATGAGACTATCTGTATTATATCATGCTCCATGCCCTATGTATTGCATCTTCAATAAAAAAATGTATGCATACTGATGCCAAAGGTTTTTACCTAAAGATAATATCTTTCAAGGAATCCTGGAGTCATTTAAATTATTCACATGCCTTATCTAAAGCGATAAAATTAGATTTTATCGTAGAGCGAGCGATACATGTCCTTTTGGATGATTTCAAAAAGACTGCTTCTCCATCAAGAGTAAATACATATTCATTGAATAGTGGATTTTTCATTTGATTTATTTTAATTATTTGAATACTTGTGTATCATCGTAGAGCGAGCGATAAATGTCCGTTTGGATGATTTCAAAAATATTGCTTCTCCATCAAGAGTAAATACATATTCATTGAATAATGGATTTTTCATTTAAATTATTTGAATTATTTGAATACTTATGTGTATATTTACAAGATGATATGAACCTTTTGGATTACTATGTATCTACTAGTTTGGGCATTTAACATGGTGACCTTTGGGGTGATATCTCAACATAATAATTAGAGATATCATCACCATTTGTAAGTCACACTTAAATAGAAGAAACATTATCTCCTTCATCTTTTTTCTTGACTTTTTCTCTTTATACTTATATTGTTATGAGCTTAAATTGATAATACTATTCACTTTTTTCTTATTATACGATAAGTTCGATTGATCATAAATGAATCAACAAATATGAAAAGACATTGTAAATTTTCAAACTTACCCTTAAAAGTTACACCGAGTACACCTTTATGATTATTTTTAGACAAGTAGTCATTGAGATTCAACATTAATAAAATATTGATAGTATAATTAAATATTTGCCAAATAAAATTTCTCACTCTTTTTATTTAAATGGGATAAAACATGTATTTGTTAATTCAATATGATCTAAAGTTTCAAGTTCAAATCAAAATACACAAGTGACCTATTGTATCCTTATTTTTATTTTATAGCATAAATTTAAAAGTTATTATAAATGAATCCTACTTGTTAGGAGTTGGGACCTAGACTCGAGATTCCAGATAGCAATAGTAATTTACATTTTTTATACATTTTCAGCATGCAATTAATTTTATTATTGTAGATAAAATTGTAGAAAATTAGAATCTCTTTTTCATCTGTATGATATGCTATTAAATAGCCATATGTATTATATATTCATTCCCATATCAATTAAGCAACTTGAATTGCAAATGGCTCAATTATCTGCAACTGTGAACACACGGCAACCGGGCACTCTTCCTAGCAACACTGTACAAAATCCGAAAAATAATGGACACTGTATGACAATTACTACTCGTGGTGTTAAACAAACTATTGACCCACCTATGCCGTCTATTGTGGAAAAGGTGATGAGAGATAATGATAAAGTGGTAGAGGTTAATGATGAAGTAGAAGATAACACTGAAAAAGATGCTGAAGTGCCTAAAAAGGTAACTCCCATGCCTAGACCACCACCACCCTTTCCTCAAAGATTAGTGAAAACGACCAAGGATGGTAAATATCGGCGTTTTATAACAATGTTGAAGCAACTTTCTATCAATGTCCCTTTGGTAGAAGCTCTTGAACAAATGCCCGGTTATGCCAAGTTTATGAAAGATTTGGTTACAAAGAAAAGATCGGTCACTTTTGAGGATGATGACAGAATGCAGCATTGTAGTGCTATTGCTACAAGGTCTTTAGTGCAAAAGAAACAAGATCCGGGTGCATTCACTATTCCCTGTACAATCGGGTTATTACATTTTGCGAAAGCATTATGTGATCTGGGGGCAAGCATAAATCTCATGCCCCTCTCGATTTACAAGAAGTTGGGTTTGGGTGACCCAAAACCCACTGCGATGCGGCTACTGATGGCCGATCGAACAGTAAAAAGGCCTATAGGGATACTCCATGATGTGCTAGTAAAAGTGGAGTTGTTCATATTTCCGGAAGATTTTGTTATTCTTGATTGTGAAGTCGATTTTCAGGTGCCTATTATTCTTGGGAGGCCATTCCTTGCTACGAGTAGAGCTTTAGTTGATATGGAAAAGGGGCAGATGAAATTTCGGTTGAACAATGAAGAAGTGACTTTCAACATTTGTAGGTCCATGCGGCAGAGAGGTGAGCACTATAATCAAAATAAGAGGATGAGATAAAAAAGCACATAGATTTAAAACTCCAAAGGCACAATATTGGACTTCCAAGAAAGTAAGATTTTCCTAAGCATCATATAGATTCCTATTCATAAGTGTGGCGCACTTCACAATTATGAATACAAACCTACATAGACATAGTTGAGAGATACATCGACTCAAAGATATTTAACCTCATGCTCTGATACCAAGTTTGTCACATCTGGGAATAGCCCCTAGACGTAACCGGCGTTGTCATCCTCTTTGAGGACTAAGACTAGCCTCTTAGCTTACATCATTACATTCGTAAATCAAATTTAGTGGAAAATTTAAAACTTTTCATTACTTCTACTCGGAGGATTACATAGACCTCTATGGCTCTACATGTACATAGTATATATATATATATATATATATATATATATATATATATATATATATATATATATATATATTGAGTATAAGTAGACCCTTCATATAGTAAGATTATGTAGTCTTCTACTTTTATTGCACATAAATATATAAAATATAACATAGTCATAATAGTCGCTCATCTCATAACCATCTCATATGAGTGTAAGAACTTGGGAATAACCCATACATCAAATTAAGAATGCCTCACATGGGCTATACAATGTTTCATACTAAACGGAAAAGAAAGAAATATAGAAGTCTTAAACTCAAAACAACTCCATTAGCTAGATAGTGGTGTTGAAAGTGAGGACCTACCCTACTTGGATGATCAAGAGACCCAAGTCTTCTTCAAGTTGTCTTCAAAAGCACTTCAATGACCGAAACCTAAAATGTTAGGGAAAAGGAAGAAATGTGGTTAGTAAACCACTTGTACTAAGTATGAAACCATATGCACAAATACTTTGAAAACATGCTAAGAAAAGAGACATTTCATAAATTATGCACTTTTCAATAAAATCCTTTATGCATATTCAACAAGACCATATTAATCAATAGAACATGTTCATTAATTCAGAAGTGTGTACATCACAAGACCAACAACATCAAAACTAGTGAAGTCAACATACCAATACTATAATTGAACACATTGCGAAATAACTCTATCATCAAGTCATAATAAAAACAAGCCTGAATAAGAGTACATTTTAACACAACCAAAGCAAGACACATACTGATGAACCCCTATCAAGTCAACAAGTGCAATGACCAAGCAAAGCCCCATAACCTTACTCAATCAAGTAACCCAACAAGAATCATGACCAACATCCTACTTCACATAACATAGCATTTAAGAGTACATAGCATCACATTTTATCAATATAGACCAACACATACTTATAAGTGACACAAATCAACATATATTATCAACAATGTGCAAGTTCACTATATACATGTCATGTAGAATTATAAGCATATTCATATATAAAAACATCCTCCTAAGACTCCCTTCAAGTCTAACTAGTGCAATGTTGAGGTAGAGTCCCATACCCCTACCTAGACTAAGATAAACCCCTTAGGTCATCTTATTTAGAGTTTATTCCTTTAATTCATTTTACCTTTTGGGAACATCTTATCCTAATCGGCATAGACCACATGATCTAATGTGGAATCCGGTGTCATGGAACCCTACACCGAAAGAAGGCGGACTACTTGCCAAGGTAGAACCAAAACATGAACATAGCAACTACGTGGATCCACTAGCTAGTATTCATATGGGGGCAACATAGTTCAAGAACTAGGAGATATAGTTGGGACCCTCTTTATGATACATTCATTGTAGTCTCCAATCTAAACAGTACATTAGTGATCCTACCTTCCCTATGTGGGAAGGGACACTCCTCACTCTAGTTCACTCGGTGCTAAGCTAGAGTCCCTTTTTGAAATGTCTTTAATCTCTTTATTAATCATCATAACTTATTGTAGGTCATAAGGTCTAACCCTTGTATAACATCATCATCATCATATCTCAATATGAGTTGAATGAGTATTGTCCTTTCATTACAATTCATATAGGTGAGGTTAGCACATTAACATTTTCATATCATGATAAGGCACATTGGTAAATAATTCACCATCTTTATAACATTTACATCTCAAGAAAACACCTCACAATCATAGAGAAGACATTTCAATTAAACATCATACCACCCTATCAATCCTAATACAAGGCATACTCCAATACAACATCATGAGTTAATCACACTAAACCATAATTTGAAGTAAAGGATAAGGATCATAAGACTTACCAAGTCTCCTTCATAGTTCATCATCAAGGTCTTACCACAAACCCTCAATTCAACCCAATTTTGGTATACATCATCATAAGTCAATAACCAACATGATAACAAGGCTAGAAGAATCACTACATCACAATTCAAGACTAGATCATAGCTTAAGACAAGATACTTAGGTCAATTGACAATGTACCTCGTAACCTAGATCAACCGCTCAAGAACTAGCATTAAAGACTACAAATCACCCTAGTTCATTCATGATTAATGTAACAACATCATCTAGTAGTAATTCAACCAATAACAAAGTCAATTAATCAATACAATACAATTCATATCAAGATCACAACCTAGGCTTATGGGGTAAAGGTCATCTTCTACAAACTAAACCAAACCATCAAGATATATAATAATTAGGTTTGAATACATGTTAATATATTCATAATATCCAAAAGAAATCATAAAAACATCAATTCATAACATCAATTTCGTATTGGATGAAAACCCACTTGAAAACTAAACTTTGGAAATCAATTTGATGGAACCCTTTGAGGAAAGAGGTCGCAAAGATGAATTAGATCCCATACTTTGTTAATTGATGAATATTGATGGAGGAAATTGACCCTTTTCAGACCTTAAAACCTCCCCTAGCTTGGTCTTCAATGGTGTTCTTCACTAAAGAGAGAGAAAGAAGAGAGTTTTGTTTTTGTGAGTTCTGATTAGTCTAATGGGGTTGGGGTATTTAAATGGGGTGTTAATTAACTTAACTAGGCTTCCATAATCCCCTAACTAACGACCTAACCCATTAATTAATTAATTGAAACTAATCAAAAACGTGCAGAAAATTACAGTGAACACAGACGACACCACGATCGACGGTTCGTGGGTCAATAGACGAACACTGTGCCCTTCTGTACTGCACATCAGTCGTCTTGGTCCGAGACTATGAAAAATGACCCCTCTAGTATTTTGGCTAAGTTACCATCGACGGTGGCATCGATGCCCCGTCGATTCACCAACGGCCCATCTCTCGCATCCGTTGGTGACGCTATCTTTTGACAGCTTTTGCCCACTCTTGCAAGGGTCCTCCTCAAGGGCCCTTGGTTGGTCCTTGTGGAGTCGTACCGGAACGTTTTTACCATGAATCAACTTAAACACATGTTAGATACCCTTCCACCAATTTTCATCATTTTCCAACTTCTAAAAGCTAGTCAAATAGGCGAAGGCACACTAGTACCTCCTTGAAATAGTTTCCGGACGTCTTGGACGTTCTTTGACATTTTGGTTTCTAGACTTTATAAATGTCTTATAATCAATATAATGGACCTTAAAATAGTGTCTGGACCTTAGGACAATTTTTTTAGGCTCTAGAACATGTCTTGGATTTTCAAAGTGTTACATTAAATGTCTAATCAGTACAGAGGTCTTTGAGGTAATATGGGGATGACTTATTGACGATTATTGAGTCTTTTAATACCCCTAAAATCACCAATAAAAGATAAACCCTCAACTCAAAACAATACTTCTCCATTCTTCTCTCCAAAACCTCCATTGATGAAGCTTTGAAACTCCATAGAAGAAGACTGATTTTCCAAGTTTTTCTCCATCAATCTTTTGGGCTTGTCATCACAATTAAGGTATGATTTTTCATCCTTGAAATCTCTTTCGTCAAGGAGTCAATTCCAATGATTTTTCAAAGATGATAAAAACATGATTCCTTCTAATTCAACATCTATCCGTGGGTTCTTGCATTAACCATTTTGAAACATTGTATTATTATTGAATTGATGTTAACTTTATGATTTTAACCTAAAAACACTATGAACCCATGCAACCATGCACTCCTAGTTTTGACTATTTTATGGGTGAAGTTATCATGTCTCTTTAATATTGAATTCTCATGTAGTTTGATTTGGGCTATTGAATTATGAAAGAATTATGTTATAATTATATATAGGCTCTCCTAAATTGATGGATGCATATTGTATTAAGATTAAATCATTGTATATTGTGATTATTGGATTGAATTGGTGATCAAGGCTATGGGTAAGAGCCTTTGGATATTGATTTGGTTTAGTTGGCTATGGATTGAAGTTGTGAGATTATATTAGTAGTATGTTGACCTTACTCTCTTTGTATTATGTAGTATAGGTCTTAGATTATAACGATGATTGGTATGGTCCACTTATGGCGGCGGTGCTTATGTGCTATTCCTGTGAATTATGTGGCCTTGTCAGTATTACTTGATGAATTGTGAAACAATGTGGCCTTGTCGGCATTACTTTATGTATTATGATATTCTCATGTTATAAATTGATTATGTGAGTAATAGTAAGGTTTTGATGACTTAGTTGCGGCATGTGATGGTTTATATTGATGATTCAATAGAAGTGTGTAGGATTAGTAGAAAACATACTTAGTTGTCTCTATGTGCTTCTTGAATGTTATGCTATATGTGATAAGATGATAGTGAAGTGTGTCTTTATTTTGTAGACCTATGTCCATTAATTGATACATGAAGAATATGAAAATGAACATCTTGACTTAGTAGGATTATTCACCTTTGTATTGTATGTGTATGAATGAATGTTTAATGGAAGTCTAGGATCTGTAGACTTAAGATGGTGGCCTTCAAAGCATGACTAATATGTGGAACCTTCTAAATAAAAAGAAGGTTAACGATGAGCTATCCTTATAAACAATGGCAGCCCTAGTGGACCCATTCTTGGTAGGGGTATTATGAGTTGGTAGGACAAAGAGATGGTAACTTCTCATATACCTTAGGATGATTGAACTTACTTGTCACGACCCGAAAGCACCCCCTAGAAGTTAGGGAAAACCTTCGAATCATGACCGGGCGTACTTGAACCCTTTGGGGTCTCGTACAAGCCCTCTAACTAGCATTCATAACATAAAGCATGAAAAGTAGTGCGGAATTTAAAACTTTTCACGATAATAATAAATAAAGGAGTCTTTTCATAAATACTAGGAAATCTTATCGTCACAAGCCAACTTAAAGACACGACTTAGAATCTTAGGGACACGGCCCTTTACAATAGAGTAAATACATTTTTAAGTCTTAATAAGGAAACTAAGAAACATAAAAACTATGTCCTCGAATATATGAGGACATACCCAAGTCTTGAGAGATAGAATTCCCAAGCTTCAACTTCGATCCTCCAAAGGCTTCCAACCTATACTCATAAGGTATAAAAAGTATGGGGTTAGTACAACAATGTACTAAGTATGGCATATGCAAAAACATGCAAAAAGGGACATTTTAGTAAAGATAGCTTTTTATGCAATTCAATTATAACCTTCATGAATCTAGAAGCAAACCCACATAAGAATCAACATTTAACACTTTATGGCTATCTTACCAAACTTAAAATAAACAAAAGGAACATTTCAATTAACTTTGCTAAACTTGCAATAAAATTGAATAAAGCATCATAGTGAACATTTTGAATTCTTACAATGAAGACCTTACAGTGAATGGCACGGTCCAAGTCATATGAACCCTTTTTCTTTGAAGTTGCCCTAACCCAAGGTTATTCTAAGACTCCCTAAGGTGAGCCAAGAAGGGACTCTCATTACACCTCCCTTCAAAGCACACCAAAGCGACCCTTAAAACTACCTAATCTTAGGCTTACTTCGTAGAAATCTCCACGCCCACGTCCTCATGGATTCCATATCAAGTACTCATACAATAAGGTCATGAGAGTAGCATCCCATACTACCACTCCCACTTAGTACTCCTAATGGATTCCATTTACTCAAGTACTCCACAATTATCCTCCATAACACTACACCATAGTACTCATTCACACAGATTTCATGAAAGTACTCTTCTCCCATAGTAGGTATAGGTCACAACAAGTGCAATGTGAGAATAGCATCCCATACTACTACTCCCAC